>OX459067.1:5417861-5757063 GCA_949775005.1 Orthosia gothica | reverse complement strand
ATCATGGAAGTGCACAAAAAATAACTATTCCGCCATCTTGGGTCGTCCGCCATATTGGAAAATTTCATCTAAATCGGAGGAGGATAACTGCTTTAAAATTCAATTGCAAGATTTGAACGAACACATTTAATTACATACACAGATACCTACATACTACGTACATACATACATTGGAAGTTGAATAAAAGCTTGTAATAAAAATATACCTAATTATTTCATACTAAGAGTACTTTACCTTACCTTTACCTTTTTTTTTTTTATTTATGATGGGTTTGCTCTTGACTCTAGTCTAGGTCAGAGGTGACAGAGACAGTCTACGATTGAGTGAGCTTACCCAGAAGAAGCCTGTTAAGGAATGCAGGCACGATGTAATATATAACTAGTAGGGTACCCTTTTTTTTTTTGTGTTGATCCAATGACTTCTCTCGCTCTGGGTGAAGCGGGAGGGCGTGTCAGACTTTTACTGACTAAAACCCACCCGTGTTCCTTCAGTTGCTTGAGCCAGGGCCGCGGTAACTCTTTTTAAAATTTATCCGCGACCCAGACAGGCATCGGCCCTCACGGACCCCGTCAGTTCTGCTGACATCTCTTTGTGGCGCGCGTGGAACACAACGCGCCGTCGACACGGGCCTGGTCCTTACCGGACGGCGAGCTACCCATAACTCGCCGCCCGCAAGCCCGCGCCTACGGTGGCCGGGAATCGGCTTGTGACTCCCGACGCCCAGGGCGTCTCCTGCGGTGGCTAGGGGAGTGAAGGCGTCTCCGTTGCGTCTCCCTCACGCGTTCCGCCTCCTCCTTCGCGAGCATTACTGCTTCGCAGAACGAGGAGACAGCTTCCCATACCCTCTCGCTCCGTAACATGGCCTGAACCAGGGCTGGACGCGAGAGGTTGCCACCGCCGATCGCCTCCTGATTGTTTCCGCAGCGCACGCAGTGGAAGCTCTAAAAAACATTTTTAATTAATGCTCCGCTTCTATTGGTCGTAGCGTGATGTTATATAGCCTATAACCTTCCTCGATAAATGGACTATCCAACACATAAAGAATTTTTCAATGCCAACCAGTAGTTCCTGAGATTAGCGCGTTCAAACAAACAAAAAACCTCTTCAGCTTTAAATGTATCTTTCTAAGCAAACAACATGTCAAAACCGCTTAAATTTCACATCTAAACGCACTCATATAGAATTAGTATGACGGCCGACGTAATGAAACGTATAAAACACGAGTTTTATAACGCGAGCGGCACATTCAGAGACCTTTTTAAATTATGCAACATTTATATGGAAATACAAGCGTCACCCCTGGCCCACGCTGCCTCCTTAAAAATACATCTAGTGTTATTTGTAGCCTGGTTTGACGCTCACTCGCGATTTGATTGCTTTTTCATGGAGATCATATCGTGTTATACATGCATAGAAAAAGTTAGCGCCGATACCAACCAACATTAGGGCTGAAGTGTTTCTTGGACCTCCCAACAAACCTTTAGGATTTATTTGGGATAATAATGAGAATTTAGTAGGTCGAGTAATTTGAACAAGTATTCATTTTTATACTTCATATAATATAGCTTGAACTCTGCGACTGCGATTCAGTATGAATACAAAAGTATGAAATAAGTTCAATAAAAATAATTGATGGGTAGATATTCTCTCCTCAAAACTTCATACAACACATTTTTCAACACGAAGGTTTCACTATACGTTAAAACCAATAAATTATCTTAATACTAGCCACAATACTGCCGTCCTTTAACTAGAAAGCCGTTAACCCTCAAATGGTCAATTTTTACTTTTTAATAGAGAGTGACAGAGTTCAAAATTCTCTATCTTTCTGTATAAAAAACATGTCTGGAATGTAAATAGTTCCAAAGATATGAAATTTTTGTAGGCCGTTAAGTAACACAATTTACGACGATTCCATCACTTGAAAGCGTCTAACCCACACTTCTTCGCTAAATGTACTTTAAAGAACCTTAACTGCCCGATATGATGATTATTTTCTAGCCTTTTGCTTAACTACAAGTACGTTATCTGATTATTTTTGACTATAGAGACGCAAAAGGACTATAACTACTTTATAGTTAAGCATTTAAAGAACAGTTTCAATGAAAAACTTAACTTATTTGCGGTTATTCGACCTTAACGCTTTTTTAGCTAAGCTGCTTGAAAATAATTCATGCCTGTTTGATGAAAACAACGGCAAGAAATTAGATTTTTCTTAGCTACAAAGCAGCTAAGTCTCATTACTTAACTAAAAGGCAGTTAGCTGACTCTCGCGCTGCGTGCATTGTCCTTAATCCCGTGGGAGTCAATCTTTCCACCCGGAGCACCGACTGAACAACCATCGCACATCGGCAGGATCAGGTGGTCAGCCAGTTCGCGAATATGTTTCCTCCGACTGCACAGCATGATTTTTCTTTCTTAATCAGTCGGGCTTTTTATTTTTGAATTAAGTTTTTTTTATTCTAATCGGACTAGCCCGGAAATATAAGAAAGTTACTAATTTATTAAGCTAGATTAATATTTTTTTTTATAATTTTACTGTTTCTAATTTAAGCCATGAAAAAGATTCAAAAGATATAAACATTTGTAAAATAATGTATAAAATAAGTAACATACCTCTATCACCAGGATCCATCATCAATCTTTGTCAATAACGCTTAATTACTTTGTTATATCACCGTATAATGCCTTAATTTTGCTGAAGAGTATACAATTTAAAGTTTTTAAACGACAAGTTTCTAAAGAATCCTCAAATGTCAATTAAATTTCGAGCGCATCCTCAAGAAATTGAAAAAAACAGAAATGAAATATAATTAAAACATTATCACCGATAAATAATACGCAAGCATAAAATGTTTTAATGGCAAAATTTACTTATTATTCGTGATGACAATGAACATCATCAAAAAACCAATAGAATCTCTAAGTAAATTTGTTTAGTATAATATTTTAATTTCACCAAATGCCTAGAAAGTTTGTGCACACTATTTTATCGTTCCCTATCCATTTGCATAAAATTTTAAGACATAATATAACAAGGCATACTTTTGTTTACCCTAATTATATTTACGCATAACTTCTCTCATCATAATGATGTTTAAGTATAACATTCTACAGCATAAATTTATTTACGCTTAACATTCTACAGCATAAATTTATTTACGCATAATGATATTAAAGCATATTTTATATGCATATAAAAAAGAGCATGCATATAGAGAGAAACAGTGGGCAAATACAAATATATAAAAAGCGAATTGAAAAAAAGATTGATGACGGAGGCCTGCTATGCGGGGCTCCTATTTCTGTCTGCAGGGTCTAAAGTAACCTGACATGAATATTATTATTATTGCTCGCTCACTTCAGCTCCCGTCATCCTCTTCGAACCTAACCTATCCGTGTCGGGGTGCTCTAAATTCCCGAGCTCACTTTGTCCGCTCTTGGACTAATTCGTTGAAATAATTACTTAATGAAATGTATAATGCATGCCAGTTATTAATAAATCATTTGCATGACACTCCATAATAAATACGTAAACACAGACAAGACTGCGTGAAGTCGGTTTTGCAGCGATTCGTTTCTGTCACTAAATTTTGTAGCACAACATATTGACTTTTTATGACACCATTTCAATTATAAATTGAAAATGCACTTAACCGGCTATATATTTGTGACCAAATAATATTCCGTAAAATGTTGTTTCAGTGTGGTGAAAATATGACAAATAAAACATTAGACAAATGAAAAAAGTTCAAAAGAGGCTTCGGCCAAAGCAAAAAGTTATTTTGTAAATCGGCGAAATGTAGTTCGCTAAAATAATACATTATGCCACATGATACTTTGATGATCTGAAAATATGTCAAATAATGCATATGGCAAAAAAGACTTCGGTCAATAGTTTTCGGTAAAATGAAATTCGACCAAATAATATTCGGAATAGTAATCGGTTCCCCCAAAGAGTAAAATAATAATTGGTTCCCCTAAACGCGATACCAGCTTAGTACGTGCAATGCTGGAGTTTTGCACAAAATGTTGGTTAACAAATGTGCTGCACACTATTTCGGTGGAATCGTACCTTAAGATATTAATTAGTTATTAGTTGAATATTGCCTATTAAAATTATATTTCTTTTAAGTATCTTTTAAAAGCTGAAATCAAATTTTAATTCTTGAAGATGTCTATAATTTCTTAGATATTCCCATATGAATGCTAAACTATAAAGAAGTTAACCACAATCGAAATATTTGTAGTCCCCTTTTAGATAAGCAAAGTAGTTAAGATTTTAGAAAAGTTCCGCATAACATTGGCAACAATTAGCTTAAAAGCATCTAAAGCCCCGTAACTGCTCATTAGGAAAGTTATTAAAATTGAAATCGAAGCGAATGTCATGGCTATAAAGCAGTTATGTCACTTAACAACTTTTTAGGTAAGTATTTATGAACAAAATGTAACAAACATTATTAAGGCTAAAATTTTAAATAAATTACTTCACTAAAAAGCCGCTAAGGTATGGTTAACGGCCTTGTAGTACAGTAATAAGATAAAAAAACTGGATATGATGCTTAACAAAATAAGAAAAAAATATTTTAAAAGTAATCAATAAGAGTTTCTGGACGGAAACAATTCTTCAGTATAAATATAATTAAATATCAATTGATGTCTCTTACAACCATTAACCTAAGTATCATCGTTTTTAAGAAACAACGATTCCCGCGTTTTTTGTCATTTACTCGGAAATGACTTTTTGGGCTTAACGGCCTTCTAGTTAAAGGACGGCAGAATACACGAAAAAAAAATATTCTTCAAAATATGAATACTTTTGTAATTAGGTACTATACAGGAGTGTAAGTTTAGGTCCATAAGAGGTCCTAGACAAGTGAGTTCCTATCATTGAAAGCGTGGCAACAGCGATTAGAAAAACCGGCCAAGTGCGAGTCGAACTCGCGCACCGAGAGTTCCGTAAAAACCTGTAGGTATATAAGCAAAAGTACCTCTACGCGTTCATGACGAAAGGGGTAGTAAATTTAAAATTATTAAAAATATTTTTATTATTTGATGTAACTAAAAATGTACGGTTTTCGCAATTGTTCCTTTATCTGTGCTATAAGACGTTGCTTCGTACCAAATTTCAAGATTCTGAGTTCACGGGAAGTACCCTAACTTGCGGAAATTTTCGGCATAAACGGCTGTATCTTTTGATTGCGTTGGCCTAGAAGTTTGATTTTTTCAGAGCTTTAAGGGAACGATGAACGACGAACGACGGACAACAAAGTGATCCTATAAGGGTTCCGTTTTTTCCTTTCGAGGTACGGAACCCTAAAAATTACAGAAATGTATCATAATGTCAAACGCTATCGAAAAGTCACGTGATCAAACCATTACATTTTGGCTTTTCGACCATAGCCCTCGCTAACATCGTATAAAACTTGTCTAGAGCCTAAGGTTATAAGAGTTTTCGGGACTACTAAAAACGTGAACATTGCTCAAAAATTGCAAAGTACGTGCATAAAATCAACTTTTTCAAGTATTTCTATCCCTTGGGACCTGCCTATAAGGTGTCCCAACACATACGGCAGTTTCCGCCGACTCAACAACAAACAACACTCGCAATCACTAGTGCAAATGTTTACGGTTCTATTCTATTCGTACGTGCGCCACACTACTTCAATTCGAATTTTGAACCACGCGCTCTATCTTTATCGACGTAGACAAAAAATAAATGAAAAATATTGAAAGTAACTCCGTAAATACTAATTCCATGCTTTATACGGACATTTCGAAATGGTCATTTCAATCTTCTAACGAATTCTTGTACGTATAACCATAACTGATAACTTCAAAAAACATGCTACTTTTAGAATAATTAGCTAAAAAAAACTTTTTATCGAAAACATCTAGCCGACTTCCAAAACAAAACATTAAAATGCTAAAATTACTGTATGTGCCCTCGATTTCCATGGGATCCCATCATCAGATCTTGACCTGGGAAGTATAACATTTCAAACAAAAGATAATTTTCCAAATCGGTCCAGGCGTCTTTGAGTAATCGGCGAACATACCTGAGAATTGAGAATCTCCTCCTGTTTTTGAAGTTGGTTAATAAAGGTCGGCAAACCCAAGGTCGTTTTCGTCAATCCTCATGTTTGCGGTCTTGACGTCAGTCCAGTATACTCTTGGCTAAACTTCTTGCTTAATTAATTAAATTGTTGCAAGTGTAGAGTTAGATAGACACCTCGCCACCTTTATTAAAATTGTATTGGAGTGATGTAATCGAAATAAAAGAGAAGTGTTCGATTCAACGATTCGTGTAATAATGCCCATAAAAGGTGTGTGCAGTTACAAATATAAGGTTGGGCGAGCTGCACACTACACCTCCCCTTTTTTTTTTAAAAAATTAATGTTGTTATTACTAAGTACATAATTCTTTTTTTTTTTTTTTTTTTTTTTTTTTACTTAAACTATGCTTACATCACTACTTTTTGTTTACTTTTTAACATAACATTATACAAAGTAAAAAAAAACATCTTATCTTAATTAACCAAAGTATTTTAAGTTACAAACAGTTTTGTATTATTTTTATGAATTTCATATTCCTTATCATCTTTTATAATTTTCACATTTGGTGATACATCTTCAATGACTCTGTATGGTCCTAAGTAAATTTTATCTAACTTATTTCCTACTTGATTTTTGATTAAAACTAAATCTCCACTCTTATATATTAACCGATTTACATTTTTATCAAAATGATTTTTTCTTAATTCCTTACTGTATAATAAGTTTTTTCTAGCTTCTGCTTGTGCTCTTTGTAGTCTGTATTTTAGCTCCAAAGGGTAAGAATCTGGATTATATAACGGATCAACATATTCATTTTGTGCTATTAGGAATTGTAATGGAATTGTAAACAAATTCCTATTTACATGAACACTGACAGACTGGTCTCGGGTTTCTAAACTCAGAGTACCATTTTTATAATTTAATACCGCATTATAGCGCTCAAAAAAATCCTGCCCGAGTATACCTTCTGCGGCGCAAGATAAGTGTTCAAAAATATGAAACTTTTGTTGAAAAGTCACATTATTAATTAAAATATCTAAATAAATGTATCCCATAGATTCTAAATTACCACTAATTCCTTTAATAACTATCTTATCCTGTTTTACTAAATTCAATAAATTCCTATGTCGCGACAACCATTCATACTTAAGCACACATAAGCTTGCTCCACTATCAATCAGTAAATTAAGATCAACATTACTATTTTGTAGTTGACAATTAATAATACAAAAATTACTATAACTAAGAATTGAATGAGTGTACGGTTTAGGTACGAAAAAATTCTAAGTTTTCATGACTATTTGCCTGATCATTGCGCAAGTTGTCTTGGACATTGGACTGTTGCGCGTTATGCTGAACATGCTGACAACGCACCGGACGTCCGCGTAAATGCTGACGCTGACCACCTGTGTGTTTACCTCGATTTACACTGTATGAAGTTCTTATACCTGTGCTATTTTCATAATTTTTATTATAATTATGATGATAAGTTTTATTGTTGTTATAAAACTGTCTATTTCCTCGGCCTCGAGAACCTCTAAAGCTTCCACGTTTATAGTTTTGGTTAGCCCTAAATTGCATAACCTGGTCTTGTGGCTGGACAGACATGGATTGCTCATCTACCGCAGCCGTAATAGCTTCAGACAATGACGCAAACTGTCGTGAGGCAATGATGGTGCTGAGCCGCTTATCGGCCAAACCGTCGCTAAACCGTTTGATTGCAGTCTTCTCATTGAGCGGACGCAAAACCTCATAGGCATCTCGCTTATCGTTAGCCTGAGCAATCGTAAGATTCACAAACAATTCCTCAATCTCTGTACCGAATTTTTCTATGCTCCTACGGCCTTGAGTCGCCTTAAGCAATTGTGTTTGTAATGCTACAAATGATTTTTTAGGTAACAAATAAATGCGAATATCTTCTATCAAACTTTCAATATCTGCGTAAGTGGTTTTTAGACGCAATTTTGCACTAGGCGAGAGACGTGTTTTTAATACAAACTGTATCAATTGACTTTTACTGGCATCATTGATAAGCGAGCTATAAAGTAAGATACCATCAATAAGCTGATTTGTCACCTGCTCCTGGCCATTCATCATCGGCAACAGGGAAATTGCAGTTTTAATATCGAACGTTTCAGCCATTTTTGTAACACTATTTGAATGTTCTATAAAATCCTTAGAACTAGTTTGACTACTACTATCTACTAAAGTCAGTAAACCCTTTATTTTCTGATAATTTGATTGAATCTCATGGATTAATGTTTGGAAAACCTCACAAGTTTCTTTGTCTAGCTTGCGTTCTTTAATTTCTTGGTTCAACTGAGTCAAAATACAATCCAGTCTACTGTATTCCTTTTCTGCTTCTACTAGTTTCTTATAAGCTAAATCTTGTCTACGCCTATCTGGACCTAGTTTCACTAAATATTCCCTTAAATATTTTAATTTAGCGTGCAAATCTTGCAATTGTTGGGACATTCCTATTCCCCAAATCGAAATATAAAATAATACAACATGATCTAATTTCAATATTATGGAATATTGTAGAATATTAAAAAAAAAAATTCAGTGCAAAACTTACATTGCATTAGGTACGTATTGTACTGACAACGTATAAGTAGGTCACGACGTGTCACGTGGCGTGGATGAACGGACTCCTCAGCACTGGACTCGAACTGACTCCGTAGGTCACGACGTCTTACATGGTGTGGATGAACGGTTTCCTCAGCACTGGACTCGAACTGACTCCCAGCTGCTCCACATCGGACCCGAACGATTTATCTCCCGGCGCCCTGCATATCCTCTCATCATAAGGCTTGAGCATTCTCCCGGCACCCGGCAGCAACGTTCCTTTTCTGTCTTCTTATTTAATATTTTCACCGCTTCACACTTATTCTTGGATTCTGTTTTTTTTTTCTTTTTTTTTTTCCTTCTTTTGTTTCTTCCTTCTAAATTTTCCGTCTTCATAAACTTATATCAGTATATTTTTCAGGATTTCTTCAACTATTGTCGTCCTCGCATTTTACGTAAGTTGCAAAATTTTAATTGCTGGCTAAGGGTCGCCATGTATTGGAGTGATGTAATCGAAATAAAAGAGAAGTGTTCGATTCAACGATTCGTGTAATAATGCCCATAAAAGGTGTGTGCAGTTACAAATATAAGGTTGGGCGAGCTGCACACTACAAAATGCTTATCACCTTTATCTTTAATATTCGAATATAAATATAAAGACTTCTAAAAAGACCAATCAACACACCAAAATTAAAAGGAGGCGCTCATTTTAATCCAGTCGCCAAAACCATCAAGAATAAATAATCTGTTAAAAAAAAAAACATACCTACGTGTCGCTTTGTTTATATCATATTTTCCATCGAGTAGCCTTTATTTTATTACTTCTACACGTAACCTTACAGCCTAACTAGAGGCTGGAACAATTTTAAACCACCTTAACATGACAACAATTGTATATTAACAACCTTAGAATATGGTGATAGAGTTGTATTTCCTTTGCATTATGATAGGCTTAAAGGTGGTATCGTCATTCATGCCAGCTAACCTTATATTCTTGGAAGAATGGTTGGTAAATTTTCAATAGTCACTTTATTAGGGGTGAGGGCGGAAGCAGGGCGAGTGAAACTGCCTTTATTAGATTTTCTAGAACCGTGAGTCGGAAAGTGGTGAATTGCATGGCCTTCGACACCTCGATATTGAAAATTGTTTCGGAATATAGGTACCGGGTGTTAGGTTGAGTACCTATAGTAAGTTGGTGCCGGCTTGCATTAAATTTTATAGCTGGGTACCTACTAGTTTTTAAACGATTTTCCAAAAAGGAGGAGGTTTTATGTTTGACTTTGTTTTCTTTATGTGTATGTTCACCGATATCTTCGTCATGGACCGAATTTTACTTATGTACCTAGCTAATACTTACATACTTATCTGGTTTGCAGTAGCATGCTAAATAATAGTTAAAATGTGATTTTTTATTTCATAGACTAAACTGACAGCTGCCGATTATCTTATTTTTTTTTAATGTTGCAAGCGCAGAGCATAGGGCTCAATCTTAAGTGATTTATCGAATCGATTTGACATGACTTCTAAATTTAATCTTACTAATTGGTGTAAATAAATGTATTATGAATATAAACGTACATATTTAAATATAACCGTATTCATACACAAAGTACATACAATTGTATTGTGTTAAATATGAAATCAACAGTAACATAAAGATGGAGAGAGACTAATTAGAGGCGGTCGATTAAATGAAGTCTGACATAAATGAGTAGAAACTAATTAAGGGCCGGTAGTTTCTTAAATTTAGTATTTCGTTGCCGTGAAATAGTTACATTTTCGATCTACTTCGACTTTTGATCACTCAGGATAGTCAGGCTACGACACTATTTTTATGTTACGATAAAGTGACAACTTTCCAAACGGGGAGTTTTGGCGGGAACGTGATGGCGTCTATGTTGCTTCTCTGTTTTATTTTCCTTAAATTGTGTTTAACTGAATATTAATAGTGTAAAAATGGTGGTGTTTTGTTCTAATAATATTAGTGAACGTGCACGAGTGTGGGAAAGTGAAACACAGCGGTAGAACATGAGTTTGTTCATGTTGTCGACAAAACTCCGTGGAGGCTTCCAATAAAGTTACCGCCATTTTACTGGGGCCTGACTATTATATATTAGTCTATGACTAGGACATTGGACTAAAAACTAAAGAAACTAGAACTTCTAAACTTGACACTGGCTAAATGCACAAAACGTGCGAAGCCAAATAAAAAAAACCGGCCAAGTGCGAGTCGGACTCGCGCACGAAGGGTTCCGTACCATTTTCGTAAAAAACGGCAAAAGAATCAATTTGAAAAAAAAAACAATTTGAAATTAGAAAGAATTTTTGTTGTATAGGAGCCCCGCTTAAATATTTATTTTATTTTGTTTTTAGTATTTGTTGTTGTAGCGGCAACAGATATACATCACCAGTGAAAATTTCAACTGTCTAGCTATCACGGCTCATGAGATACAGCCTGGTGACAGACAGACAGACAGACAGACGGACCGCGGAGTCTCATTAATAGGGTCCCGTTTTTACCCTTTGGGTACGGAACCCTAAAAAAATAAAAAATAAACTTTCCAAATGTCAGTTTAGTCTACGAAATTAAAAATCAGAGTATAGGTAGTTGTACGTGGACAGGTATATGTATAATCATAACCCATTTAGTATCCAGTGTAGATACCTATTTACCTTAATAAATAAATATGGTTACAGATAAGCGTTTGAGAGAAAGAAAGAAAAGAAAGAAAGAAAACTTGTTTATTTGGCACACACAGATACACACAATTTACAAATATAAGGAAAAATAACTTTAAGGCAAAAACTGCAATTACAAGAAATAGAGACAGAGACAACACACATACCATAACAACACGCCTGTTTTCCCGGAAGGGCAAGGCAGAGACAAGTTACCGAATAAGTAACGCGCTCTATTTTGGAAAGATGTTTTTAAAGTATTGTGCACCTAACAGTCTGCAATCAAACCTAATCTTGTTGCAAGCAATAAACTGCGAAGTACACTATAATGTACCTACTGCTACATAGCATATAGAAATCATAATACAATATACTGTGTATGAGTGTTTGTTATATCGTAGAAACTAGTCTCAAAGGTTCCTTCACTGATTAAAAGCTATGCTGACTTTTCTACTTTGAAAAAAATAACGATGCAGGAGTGGAGCCGAAGGAAAAGCTTAGACAATATTTATAATAAAATTAAAGAAACGGCATTCTCTCGAATTGTTTCTCGGATCACAGACTTCGAATTTTAATTTCCCGCGTATTGCACGCACACTATTTTATAAGTGGGCGCACTCTAGTATTCTTTACTGTAACTAACTTTGGGATCAACCAAGAACGCAGTTTATACTAACTTTTCACAGATGGCGCTAAAAATCAAGATCATCGTGAAAAACAAGTGAACAAAAATTATTTTTGTTGTACTTTTAGGTTGTACCAAATACCTTATACTTCTTAATGAAATACGTATAAGGTCTCTGGGTTGTAGAAATACGTATAAGGTCTTTGGGGTTGTACACTTGTACCTATTTCCTATCTCAATGGTACCCACAGACAACTGTATAGTATATACTAGTCAAAGAGTTGTACCTATTTATTTCTTAATGCGTCTAATCTATAATCATTATAGATTGCCGCAGAAATTAAGAAATTACATTGAACAATTACTATTAATTTTAAGATTGATGAGGTCTTGTTTTTATATGGAAAAATATTAATTACCGCTTCTTCAGCATAATAATGTGGATTCGCATGTTGCAGTAAATAAATTAATTAATTTGCCATTACTGTAGTGTACTGTGTGTACTTTTTCTGGGCCCGGAATCATTTAGTTCTCTTATATAATAATGTACCCTGTGCCTGGAATGATTTTAATTTGGCTTTGACTTTTCTTTAAAGTACCTCAGACCAACAAAAAAAGAAAAGTACAGAAAACCGGAAAGGTATTAATGTTCGATTCCGACTCGCACTTGGCCAGTTTATTTCATTTTCAAGTCACGTTTGTATTTTTGCAATGGCAACATTCTCAGAAAAGTAAGGTTATGTATTTATTTCTTCTTGTGATGTGTCAAAGTTTTTATCGTAAAGTCATAAACTATCATCGTTTTGGACTTATTTTAATATCATGTGTACTTATGTATGAAGATTATTAAATAATTAATATACACACAATGGCTGTTGTAATTGAAACGACCCTTGGGGACATCACCGTGGATTTATATCTAGATCAACGACCCGTAACATGTTTGAACTTTCTGAAGCTGTGCAAGATGAAATATTACAACTTCAACTTGTTTCATACGATAAGAAGTGGCTTCATAGCCCAGACCGGTGATCCATCAGGTGAAGGTTCAGGTGGGCAATCTATTTTCGGGCTGCTGGAGGGTCCGGACAAAAGATTCTTTTCAGGCGAAAAAATGCCAAAAATTCGCCACACGGACGTTGGTTTACTCTCAATGGTGGGCACAGGAGACATGATGATTGGTTCACAATTCTTCTTTACCCTCGGTTCTGACTTAGACTCTTTAGACGGCATACATTGCGTTATAGGAGAGGTGACTGAAGGACATGATATACTCCGAAAGTTGAACGACGTGATTTGTGACGAGGGCCACCGTCCCTACCGCGATGTGAGGATAACACACACTGTGGTACTCGAAGATCCCTTCAATGACCCACAAGGACTAAGAGCGCCATCAAGGTCTCCATCTCCAAGTGCTGAGCGCCTCAAAGGTGGTAGAATTGCTCCAGATGAAGAAATAGATGAAACCGAAGGGAAATCGGCAGCAGAAATACAAGAAATGATTGAAGAAAAGGAAGCTAAGGCTCGTGCCACTATTCTAGAAATTGTAGGTGACTTGCCAGATGCTGATATTGCTCCCCCTGAAAATGTTCTCTTTGTATGTAAACTAAATCCTGTCACTACTGATGATGATCTAGAAATTATATTCAGTAGATTCGGCAAAATTGTAACCTGTGAAGTTATAAGAGACAAAAAAACTGGTGACTCTTTGCAATACGCCTTTATTGAATTTGGAGATAAAAAGTCTTGTGAGGATGCTTATTTTAAAATGGACAATGTGTTGATTGATGACAGAAGAATTCATGTAGACTTCTCTCAATCTGTTTCTAAAATGAAATGGTTGGGCAAAGGTAGAGGTGTGAAATATTTTAATGATGAAGAAGCAAAAGACAGAGACAGAGAATACCAAAACAAAAATGATAAGCCCCATCATAGAAACAAGGATGATGAACAAAGAAACCATCACAATGATAGAAATCAACACAGTAATAATAAAAAGCCCGATGACCGAGAAAGAAATAGAGATAGAGCAAGACGGCCAGAGAGACAAAACAAGCGTGAACAAGAAACAAATCACAGAACAGAAGATAGGACACAAAGAAAAAGAAGTAGGAGTCCAAGGGATAGACCAAGGAATGACAGAAATAACCATCCCAATGACAATAATGTTTCAAGAAACTCCGAGAGAAGAGATAGAGAGTACAGAAATGAGTCTAACAGATATGAAAATGACCGGAAAAGAGATATTTCCAATGATAATAATATTTCTAGAAATTCTGATAGAGATAAAGAGTACAAACGTGAGTCTAATAGACAAGAAAATGAAAGAAATAGAAATAATTCAAATGATCATGTTTCAAGAAATCCTGAAAAGAATATTAAAGAGGCTAAACATGAGTCTAGTAGGCATGTTGAAAGAAATGTTACACAGTATGAACGTGATTCTGATAGACGTCAAAATGAAAGAAATAGAGTAGATTATGATGACCAAAACATGTCAAGAAATTCTAACAGAAGTATTAAGGAGTCTAGACATGATTCTAGTAGACATGAAAATGAGAGGAATAGAGATAACTCTAGTGTTCAGAGGTCAAGGTCATCTCCATTCAGGCAAAGAGATGGAGAGAAGTTAGAGAACTCAAGAGATCATAAAAGCAGGCATGAAAAAACTGACAGAAGAGAGAGAGAAAAAGAAATAGAAAACCGCAAATCTAAACATAGAAATGAAGATGAAGAACCTGTGAAAAGTAAGAAGCCTAAGAAGGATCACAATAGCATCGAACCCAGAACTCCAACACCAACTGAATGTAAGAAAAAACTTAAGGCATCTTCCAAAACCAGTGAAAAGAAGAAGGAGAAGGGAAAAAGTAAGAGGACAGTCAAGAAGAAACGTAAGCCTTCCACATCATCGGAAAGTTCATCAGATTCCAGCTCCTCTAGTAGTGAGTCTAGTTCATCGGATGATGACAACCGTAAGAAAAAGTCTATGAGAAGGAGAAAGAAGAAATATTCCACCTCAAGTACGAGTAGTAGTGATAGCAGCAGTTCCAGTTCGTCTTCTAGCACTGAGTCCAGTTCTTCCAGCTCAAGTTCAGATGACGGTAAAAGGAAGAAGATTAAGAAGCGTTCTAATAGAAAGAAAAAGTTATAGGATAGTACAAAATGTAGGGAGGTAAGAAATAGACTTAAAACTTTACAGTGTGTGTTTAGTTGACCATTGTGTTGATAAAGGTTAAATTAAGTGACATGTTTGCATGTCATGTAGTTTTAAGTGAGTCTCAAATGTAAAATTTCATGTGGCCATGTTTGTGTGTATGTATTGCTTTCAATTACTTTTAGTTCATTAATTTACTGAACAGACTGAGTGGACACTTACTTAATGCACTATTCTAATAAAAGACAATGTAATTAGGTAATTAGAAACACGATATTCTAAAGAAATAAAATACACAAGCAATAATACGAAATACAAATGTAATTAGGTCAATTTAAATTAGACAAACCAATTTATATTTTATGACATTAAAGCCTTTAAGAAAACCAATGTAATATTATATTATTATAATGAATAATAATTATTGACATGTAAATTAACGACACCACTAGATAAGATATACAGGGTGGCCGGAAAGTTGACGGTCAAGAAGAAATATTTAGGTCCATCGTATTGTGAGGTATCCTAATCACCCCCATGTATGTTCCGCAACTTTTCATAGTTTTCGAGTTTTTTTTTCTGTATTTTCGACGATGAGTAGAAGACTTTGTGGAGTTACTTGAACTTTGTCGGCTTTGTAGAATTTTTAAGCAACTAAATCTTTATGAGTAGTACTTTTCTGATTTATATAATCAGCTTCGTAATTGTGATGAAAGTTAAGAAAATGTTGGTCTAAAGTGAACAATTTATGTTTGGTTAGGTAGTTAGGAATTAAATTTCCACTTTAAATTAAAAATCTTAGAAACAGGTGTCTTCATGGTTCCTAAGTAAGCCTCAAGAATAGGCCAACTTAAAAAAAAAATTGATGTTAATTCAGCGAATGTAATTTTTCACTAAGTTGCAAAAAAATCTCGATAATATTAATTATTATTCTACTTTTTTTTTGATTTTTTTTAAGGTCAGGTCGAAAATTCTCAAAAATGCAGAAAGAAATTCATAACTCGGAAACTATTAAATGTCACGGGGTGATTCGCATACCCCACAATACGAGGGAACAAAAATTTTTTTGAATATCAATGTTCCGGCCAGCCTGTGTAAATAGTGACAGAATCATTATTTTAATTAAATATTTATTGAGCATAGCTAGGTAATAGAATAGTTTGCATAAATATATAGACTCAAGCCTTTTTCTAGTACAATTATGTCTAGTGTATAGTATTGTTGATATTGTTAATACAAAGTTATAGATAATACTCGTTTTTAGGGTTCCGTACCCGAAGGATCCAAACGAGAGCTCCGTTTTCTGTCACTCACGTGTCCGTCTGGCCGTCATCTGTCGCAAAATTTTAATCCGATTTTTTTAACTTCCCATTGACTTTGAAATTTGGTGATAATATTTTTTCTATATTTTACTAACAAATACCGTGACATCCTACATTTGGTACGGAACCCTGAATTTGCGAAGTCCGACACGCACTTGGCCTTTTTACTGACTGTTTATTCAAGTTGCAAGCAATAATACAATAGAATGAAGAATAAATCTTTTAGAATGTTTATTCACTGTTTGGTCAATTTCGCTAGTCACACAATAACAAAATTAAATGTTAAAATTTCAACCAGGTATGGTCAGCAAAAGTTGTTTGACCATGACAGTTTTAATTGTACAAAAATCTATCTAATAAATGAAAACTCAATATTTGTCTGCTTCTTTTTACTATGGTTTTCTGTATGTTATTTCACAACTTCGTGCTCAATTATGTTATTTTTTTTGTGTTGTTCTTGTTGTTTTTCTTCTTGTGTCTTGATGTAATTAATCGACTAAGGGCGTTTGTGCACTTACTCGTATTCGATTCGTATTTTTTAACGGTGGAATATGGTTGGTATAGTTTTTTTTAATAGTAGTTATTTTTTTTAACGGAGATATATGGCATAATATAAAAATAGATCCGAATCATTACAAAAAAAAACCGGCCAAGTGCGATTCGAACTCGCGCACCGAGGATTCCGTACACTCGTAAACTAATTTAAGTAACATTTTGGGATTTCGGACATCTCCATCTCTGACATCGAATGACACTTATTTATTTATTTCATTAAGGCATGCCAACAACCTATTCGCAATTACATTTTATAACTTAAATTTAATCGAAATTCCTGTGCAAACAGGTCAGTTATGCACAGCACTCACAGGCTTGGCTAGAATCTCTGAAGCTTATAAACAATGTACGATTTTCGGATTTTTCTTATAATTGTGATTAAAGACGTCATTGTTTCTTGCCAAATGTCATGATTCTAGGTCAACGGGGAGTACCCTATAGGTTTTGGTTCCTTTACGATTAGAACAATACATAAACGGCCTTATCTTTTGATCGCTTACTTTTTCCAGAGCTCTAAGGGATTGTAGACCTAATTAAATGATATTAATTTCAACTCGATACCTTCACGCGTTCTAGAGAAAACGGTATTGACACACGGACAGGCAGACAGACATCGAAATGATTCTATAAGGGTTTCTTTTTCCTTTTCTGAAACGGAACCCTAATGACGAATCGAATACGAGTGACTACACAAGCTTCCTTACGTTGCTGACTGTATTCTGAATCGGCTTTGATCAGTTGATGGTCACATGGTTCAAGTTCACCTATTCAATCAGATTCTGATCAGGCTTGATTCAATTGTGTACATTGAAACAATATAAAGTAATTGATCCTATTGACTGCTAAAGATCGAATGTCTAAAATTGACACGCTTTCAATTCGCTGTAGTATGAATTATTTGAATGCTAGTTCAGTAGTGCATTCGTAATAGTACATTACAGCAGAATCCAGTAAGTAAGCCTTCCTGGCCGAGTATGAGTTAACCGGACCGAACCGCAGGTGAGGTCCGGTTATATACGAGGCCAGGATGGCTTTCTTACTGGTTGAGGTTTGTATAATGCTTTTCTCAAAAATGAAAGAAAGTTTAACAACAAATTCGTTTAATTAATATTGAAGGTTACATTCATATTAGGGCAATTACTGATAGATATTGTGATCGATTTACCGGGGGCATTTATATTTGTTTGTTGTACATCTTGATTAACGGACTCTTTAATCCAACATGATTTATAAACTGAAATGACTAAATACAAACATAAAATCCCACACTATACTTCTACAACATTACTAAGTACAAAACGCAACGTGCATACTTTTTCTGCGTCGCGTTATGTGTCACAGACCCATAAAAAAAAAAAAAAAAAAAGTGTCACAGACAATAAAATGGATGTTTAAGGCTCCAAAATATATTATGTATCTCATAAAATGTCATACCAAAAAGAGATAGATATATATTTGGAGCCTCCCTCTAACCATGTTATAATGGCTAAACTCTAATCTGTGTCTGGTACTATGTTTTTTTTTTCTAAGCAGATCTAAAGAGGATGACCTAAACCGTGCGAAGCCATAAAAAAAAAAAGGGATGAAGGATGACCAAGTGTCCAGTAAGTAAATTACATACTTACTTACTGGACAGTAGGAGATTCCAAATTTAAAATCTCGCTTCTTACCGGACAGTTGTGAATAGTCTCCGGTAGAGTTCACTTTCTGGATACTTTTTAGAGATGTTATGTCAACATTACATACCATTTTTGAGAAAATTGCATTTTCTTAACTCATGTTACATTTACCGTGCAATATTTTTTCACAATATTCATCATGTCACACGAGCTACATTATTTTTATTTGTTGTAAGTGCCTAGCTTTATAATTCGTTTTTCCTTCCACCTGACTATTCAGGAGCTGTCCTTTCAATACGCTGGATAGATATCGTAATGTAGGTATTTGTTACATATTTATTATGTATGAGTATTTTTGTATATTAATAAAAGGTTTCAATGCAATATTTGCTTTATTTTATGTAACCCTGTCTCCTTTAAATTAATTAATAAGGTATTTCTAATTAAAAGAACGGCAGGTCAAGGTGTTATTCAAACTTAATGGCGGTTGGGAAGTTCGCTACTCGCCCCGCACTCTCAGTCTCTCACTCCCGCTGGCTCATGAGTTTGGACTGCACTGCATTTTTCCGAGCCGCCATTATGTTTTAATTTCATCTAGCTGGATCAGAGAGTGTAATACACAGTCCTTCACCAATCTATCACATAGAGAATCCTCAAATTACTTAGCCTCTTTGCAAAGGAAATTCCTGTTGTTAACAGATTATGGAATCATGGATTATGGAGTATCCATAGCTGGGACTCGATCTTGCAACCTCAAGTGTAGAAGACCACCACGTTTATTATTAGGCTACTCAGACGGGTAATAGCGCCAGCGAAATTATGAACCACATTGCAAGACGCTTGATGAAAAAGATTTGCGTCAACAGATCTGGTACTTAGAGGATCCAGCTCGGTAAAGCAGCCAGGCTGGTCTGGTTTCTGTGGTTTAATATCCTGCCTGCAGTGTTAATCTAGCTAAGAACAAAGCTATCCCAGTTCCATTCCTATAAACGCTAGACACATAGCGTTAGACCAATGAGACTGGCCTACATTAATCGGAGAACAGAATTTTGTGGCAAAGGAAGAGGACAATCGAGGGTCTTTGCCCTGCAGTGATTTGATCACAGTCACCAGTGCCCAGTCCCTATCTGCTGCTTTAAGATAAAAGACGCGGTTTTGCTCAAACTGGTGATATCTACCTGTTCTTTTTTACGTGTTAGGATGTGGCCACCTCTGGTGTGAGAGATAATTAAGCCGCCTCTGAGAACCCCAAAGGCCTTTACCAGTTAATATTATCAGTTTGTATGTACAGAAAATTACATGAGTATATAGAGGTAGGTACCTAACTACTACAACAATACTTTATTAAGATAGGTGGGTGGCACCTATAATGAATGGGTGTAGGCAAGTTAATTTATCTAGAAATACGTAGATGACGGTTATATTGTAGTTATAGCAAAGGAAATCATAAAGCATGTCAAAGTTTAAAATGGAAGGTAGTTAGGTAGTAATCCTTAGCAAGCGTCTATTTACAGGACGTGCTCTGGACATAATCGGGAACGTTCCATTGGCTTGCCTTTGTGTGTTTAAGTGTCCGAACGAGAAGATTACTCTCGTTATATGAGCCCATTGTGCACCTTCGGCCTCTGTATTATTAAAGCATGGACCGGATCAGCACGTAGTTACCTACTACATTTTAAAGACATACGTTTTTTTCGATGCATATTTCTTTATCCCCGAGGAATTTCGACCTAATTAGTAGTCGAGGTCATGGGATGTTCAATACAACTGTAGCTCAATGTTATGAGATAGACACCTAATACGTGGGACACTCAGAAAGTTTTGCGAAACTAAAAAAAATTGTTCTATACGTACATATATTTTTATTAAATCTTTTCAAAGTACTTTCCACCAGCCTCTATACAAAGATTCATGCGCCTAAACCAGTTTTCAAAACACTTTTTCCAGTCCGCCGCAGACACCTCGTTTACAGCCTGCTCGAACGCAGCCAGCGCATCTTCCGGCGACGAAAATTGTATCCCTTTGAGCTGATTTTTTACCCAACTGCCGAAGGAGGGTAATGTGTTTATCAGTCTATGTATGTATGTATGTATGTATGTATGTATGTATGTTTGTTCCTATGTGGCGTTCCAGAGACCAAACGCGTTGGCCGATTTTGATGATTCATACGTCAATCGATTTGTCTTAGCCCTGCGAGTGTCATAGGCTACGTTAAAATTGGACAATAGAAAAATGGCGGATTTTGGGCGCCATATTGTGGGGTCCCAATTTTTTTTTTCTTCCAAACCCAGTGTGTGGGGTATCAAAATAAAGGGTTTTAAGAGCTGATTTCAAAAATATATAACACTTATATGTTTAAATGTATCTAATTCGAAAAAAACTTAACTAAAAACTTATAAATAAAAAAAGTTAAATCAAAAAATCAAAAAACCCGACTGCTTCAAAAGCGAACTAAAAAGACGTAAACAAGGAAAAAATCATGCTGTGCAGGCGGAGGATACACCAGATTTGGTCAGCCAGTCCGCGACTATGTATCCTCCGACTGCACAGCATGATTTTTTCCTTGTTTACGTCTTTTTAGTTCGCTTTTGAAGCAGTCGGGTTTTTTGATTTATTGATTTAACTTTTTTTTTTATTTTTGGGAATAAAAAGAAGTCACACGGTGCTAGATCAGGGCTGTAAGGAGGGTGACCCAGGAGTTTGACTGGCGTGCTGTCCAGGAAGTCCCTCGTTTTGAGTGCGGTGTGCGCAGGTGCATTGTCGTGGTGGAGCAGTAGCCCGCGGAGCCCTGTGTTTGGTCGCTTGTTGTTTATAACAGAGAAAACTTCTGGCAAACATTTGGTAGTATACCATTCGGCATTAATGCTTCTTTGATCCCGTAAGGGAATTGATACCAAGTGGCCAGTCAAATTAAAAAAGCTAGCGATCAAAATCTTACCCCCGCTTCTAGATCGCTTCACTTTGGTAGGCGTTGGCTCATTTTGAAACACCCAAACAGTCTACTGGCGCTTGGTTTCTGGGTCGTATTGATAAATCCAGGACTCATCACCTGTAACGATGTCGTAAACACGCCGAGACGAGCCTGCTTCAAATTTGTTAAGCATATCACGGCACCATTCCACCCGGGCCTGCTTCTGAGCATCGGTGAGGTTGTGCGGCACCCAGCGTGATACTATCCTCCTCACGCGAAGATGGCTGTGTAGAATCTCGTGAACGCTTCCCGATCCAATCTTCAATATGTGTTGAATCTCCTGATATGTAATTCGCCTATTGTCTTGGATTAAATTTTTCACTGCTAGCACGTTTTCTTCGGTAACAGCCGTCAAAGGGCGACCGCTTCTTTCGTCATCCCCCAAAGTTGGTCGACCGCGCTTGAATTCGTTATACCAACGATACACGGTTGCCTTGGAAGGGCCTTCATCCATGAATGCCATTTGAAGTCTATCGTACGATTCATCCGGTTTCAGGCGACACTTGAAATCGTATAAAATCATAGCTCTAAAATGTTCCCGGCGCAGATCCATATTTCAGTGAGACACAATACTTTGAATTAACTCGCAAAAAATGTGGAGGGAAATTTTGAAATTGGAACTTACTTATTTTTACTTATAAATAATCATATTTTCGAAAAACATTATAACTGGCCAGTCTCCCATATATAAAAACTTTTTTTCGCAATACTTTCTGAGGGGCCTGGTACTTACCTATCTACTTATCAAGGCTGAGTCTGTACCTAGTTACATGTGAAATCATGTTCAAGTTGATTGACGTAGATACATCGAACTAGTTACATCATTTAATAATTTCGTAATGGTTTGGTATTAAAAACGTCAATAACATTACGCTTTTATGACCAATTTGCCCTAACTTGGTCCAGCTGGGACGCCACATCTCTCTCAGAGAATGGACACCTAATATCGCATAAGAGATGAAGCTTCATACAGATAGTTCGTACCTAGGAATTCAAAACACAATAGAACTACAATCAAGGGAAGTGCTCTCAATCTGTGTACTAAAGGCACGGACTTGGAGACGACCTTAATTCGTTCGTCTGAAAGTGAGTGTAAAAAGTTGGAACATGCTTAATGTATCGTAATTAATGAGTACTGACGCCGATAGCGTTGCGACTCATCCACGGTAATAATATTATTTTATGA
This sequence comes from Orthosia gothica, assembly GCA_949775005.1. Lineage (NCBI taxonomy): Eukaryota > Metazoa > Arthropoda > Insecta > Lepidoptera > Noctuidae > Orthosia > Orthosia gothica. The sequence goes on along the minus strand of OX459067.1, from coordinate 5,734,326 downwards.
AGGGTTTGTTTAGTTCAGTCGTGGCGGACGTCATTGCCATAGCTAGGTGGATGGCAGGGTCGGACTGGGTACCAGATACCACGGCAACTAGCCACCCGGAGCCGGAAAAATCGAATGACAGATGGAGCAATAGTACCTAGGTACATTTTGATGCCAGTATGTCATTGCATCCGAGGCAGAATAGACGCCTAAGTCAAAGGTAAGGCCGCGCGTTATGGAGCCAAGATACTGCAATGACAAATGCCCACGTACCTACATCAAACGATGTTATTCAACACACGCGAAATAATAATAACTTTATTGTGAGCAGGGGTTGACCAACCCACAGAACAAATAAACCAGTGGAGGCAGCGGCTGCTACACGACCAGCCTGATATGATAAATGCTTTAAATTGAATGGGTGAGGGCTTCCTGCCCTTCGATCAACAATAACCAGTACACAATCAATGCTAAATTCTGACTGCGTGAATATATAGGTAGTTTAAGTACCTACTTACTACAAAAAGAATAGAGCACGAGGCCGGTCGCCAACACGATGGTCTGACCAAGTGAAAGAAGCTACGACCTCAAGCAAATTCCAGCAGGTGGTGATGGCAACTTTGGACCGGAATCGATAGGGCAGATTGTCCGCTTATAGGGGTCACAGTGACCTCGATCCTCAGTAGTGAGGGACCGAATAAAGAAGAATAACTTACTACCCGACATTTACGAAATTTCATAGTTTCGAAATATCGGACCATATTTGCATGTTTATTATTTTCGAAATTGACATCCCTAAAATTCAAAATTTCGAGACTTGATTAATTTAAATATTACGTATTTTTTTATACAATTGTGAAATTTAGTATTGAAACCAAAAAAAGTGCATCTAAAAATGAGTCTGACTGAATATGAATCTAAAGCCAATTAGACTACGTGCCACCGTTTGACCGTGTGTGCTATGCTAGGTGTCTTTCAGTAAAGAGTGAATAGGTTTCTTCTAGGCAATACTGCTTCACCGTCGACCACATCGCTTACCATCAGGGTGAAACAGTGGTCAAACGCGAGCCTATTGACAAAAAATAAGAACAATAAAAGAAAGGCTATTATAAAAATAGCTGAAAAGTAGTGAAAGAAGCTCGGACATTAAAAAATACCGCGTTTTATAAGAATGGTGGCCAGCGAGGGGAATACTTTGGCAAGGTCTACAATCGTTTGCTGGGAATTCCCATTCTTTTTTTGCACATAGTCGTCCACAACTTCGAGTGTAGAGTCTCCGACCTTGATAGGAGTGGGTGCAACGTGGGCATTCAACATCGCCTTGGTTTTGTCCATGTTCATCTTAAGACCCACTCTTTCGGAAGCTCTACTAAGGTCATAGCGCATTGTACTGAGGTCCTCCAAGGTCTCAGCAATGACCGCTATATCGTCGGCAAACCGAAGGTGAGTGATGTACTCGCCATTGACGTTGATGCCTAGCCCTCTCCAGTCCAGAACCTTGAAGACATCCTCCAGTGCAGCTGTAAACAGTTTCGGAGATATGACGTCTCACACCTCGCGTAGAAAGATAGGTTCCGCAGGTCTGGTCCTAAAGTCGAACTGACATGGTGGCGTTTTTGTACAAACACTTCAACACTTCGATGTACCGGTAGTCGATTTGGCACCGTTGGCTTTCTCGTAGTCCACCACGTCCACAAACGCTAAGCATTTGTGGACTACGAGAGGGCTTAGAGTTTGTGTACTCGCTACACACCACGTTAATGATTGTACTCATGGGGCGAAAACCGCTGCAAATGGAGTTAATATGTTTAAAAACGTCTTTATGCATCTTATTTGTAATTACAGGCTTCAGAATCGCCTCGCCTTCGACTCGGGCGTCTATTCCGCCCCCTCTGCAATGACGCGCTACCACGGGGAGATAGCGCAGTCATGTGGGACTCCAACCTACTAAAACTCCATGGTGTCCTCCTGAGCCGCTTATGGCGAGAACACGGGCACGCGTGATCCCTCACCGCGTACCCGTGTAAGGCACCCTTGGTCCCCTTGTGACGGACCAAGGTCAATGACCCCGCCACCTACCATATTTCCTCCTCCCCTGTGGCCCCACCGCGTCCTCCATCAGACGGTGGCGACCTCGTCCAGGCCGCGGAAGGAAGGGAGAGCGGCGCACCGCAATACCAGCACTCCTCTCCCGCCGCGGCCTCCAACCCTCAGCCGCGATAACGTATGAGTATGGGAGACCCCATACGACATCGCGGCCCGCCCTTGTTGCGATGTCGCCCAGGCAGCACCGCAACCTACATGTTGGCCGCTACGTCGTCGGCTTATCGGCAAAAGCCCTGACGTGCGGTACCTCCTCGGGTTCCTCTTCGCTTCACCGTGGGTGACCAAGCCACGGTTGCTGAGTCCCCCGCCCTGACAATGTGGGTACCCATCGGGGGAGAATGACAAATCCCTGGTTTACACAGTGTGTGCTAGCGTGCGAGTCGACCCGAGGTGTTGTTGTGCAGCAACTCGCACCGTGTGGACGTATCACGTATTATACTAGCTACTCTCACTTGCGACTTGAACAGTAGCTCCCATCCAAGTAACATCAATATCTTTTTTATTCACTCGCCTGCGCTATCTACTGGCATCAGCTCGCACTGTGTAAACAAGGCAAAAGTTTTCGCACTTGCATCAAAATGTATAGATATAATATGTATTCTTTGTGCAGGCTGTACAGGAGGTTCCTTGAGGTATTTTATGAGGACAGAGGATTCGGTGCTTCATATGCTGAAAAAGATCACCGGGGTGGCTTTAAAGATATTAAAAGTAAAACTTCTCGATCATCAAACTAAGTTACTTTTCGAGGTGACAAAAAAAGTTCAGCAGAATCATGGTAAAAACTATGACAAACTTGTTGGATCAAAGGTGGACTTAAAATATACCCTTTTAAACTAAACGCATCACTAATTGCCATTATCAAAATTTATTTGATTGCGAGTATTTTACTCCGATCCGGCTTTATCCCATTCTCTATTAGGAACTTATTCATCAACTCAGACGTTACCCCTCTGTAGCCAAATATCTTTCCCATAGTCAATCCATCGCTTCTTATCCGTTCTCCCCTACTCTTAAAGCCGTCCAAATTCCTTCTCAACACAACAACTTCCTCATTCCAACTCATCACGCGCACAGGCATTCAATGCGTGACATTAGGTAGGCTTAAATGTGTAAATATAAAAATTCAAATGAATAAACACAATATATTCATCTGCGTAGGTGTTCAGTAGTTTTAAAAGAGTTCGTCCCTGTGCTCTACACTGCGCATGTCGCGAATTTATCGACAGGAGCAATAGGTTTTCTCTCCAGGCTGAGCTCTGCTAAACGGCACTCGCTCCCCGCGCTCGGTCACATAACAGTCGCAACCAGTGTTCCTCCTGATTCCAAATTAATTCTATATTAATTATCCTTGGATACTGAGATTCGACAACGATGTTATTATTTAATTTAACCGCATTTTTTGCGGTTTTCCTGATGGGAGGTGCAGTGCCTACGCCTACTAATAAAGGTATGTAACCCTTTGCTTGTTATCTGCGACTCATTAACGTACCGATGTCTGAATCTGTTTGCTGACTTATCAATCTGCGCCAGGATACTGTCGCCTCATTGTGTTGTTTTGGTGAGTGTATCGATCAGCCGCGGCCGGGAGCGCTCTATATATAGCAACAGGTCAACAGGTGATCCTTTCTGCGCCGATGTTGTTCTGCGGCGTAGTTCCACATTTTTATGCCATAAACTATGACCTTTTGGACACAATAGCTTATAAATAGATGCTGGTATCGATTGAAGGACCCCATTCATAAGATTTTCATAGAATGCGCCTGTATACGGGCTTTCTTTGATGTGGGACGTGTGGGCGTTATTTAGTTCGGTCAACAAAGGGCTTATAAATAATCAAGGTCGTAGCCAAAGGGGGTGGAGGGTTTGAGACTGTCACTCGGTTCCGGCCACGTGAAAAACGAATATTAAAAACGATTATAACTACCTTCCTAAAAACAGTTAATTTCGTTGGTAATGATAAAGATTTAGGTAGGTAAGCGATGTCCTGATGAAAAAAACAATATCACAGGCCACATTGTCGCTTGGACTTGGTTATGTTACATATAGATTAGATAATCCGGTTACACCACCTGTGCTTAAACGGAACCTTGTTAGGTATAGATAATCCGCAGCCTAATTGTGTAAGTGAATTCAGCAAAGGAAACAATCTGTTTCTTTCCCAAAAACGACTTTCCGCGATACGAAAAGTCGTTTTTGGGAAAGAAACAGTTTGTTTCCTTTGCCGAATTTACTTACACAATTAGGCTGCCGGGTACACTACCTACTACCTTTGCTTGTTACGGAACCTATCAGAAATTAATTATACAATAATACTTAATTATGTTAGAGCTCCACCACTTAATCGACTAATCTTCTCAAAATCTAGGCCTGCTGGACTTAACTAGGTCTACACTAGACCAAAATTCGATGTTGTTGAATTGACTCTACCTCTCGTTGCAATCGTTAACCAAGTTTCCTAGGTACCTATATATTTATAGCTGACGGCAATGCTATGGGCAGGTGATGCCGCCATTGCATCTACGCCACCCATTTCTCTGCCACGTCACTTGGTGTCTTTTACCTACTGCTACTAGTGGGTATCTAGTATCTTAAAATAGGTACCTGTAGCCTAATTGTGTAAGTGAATTCGGCAAAGGAAACAATCTGTTTCTTTCCCAAAAACACACACATACACAAAAAAGTTGAATCTTTATTCAACTATATACACAACAAATATAAACAAAAAAGTTGAATCTTTATTCAACTTTTTTGTGTATGTGTGTGTTTTTGGGAAAGAACCAGATTGTTTCCGTTGCCGAATTTACTTACGCAATTAGGCTGCTGGTGTGTAGGTATCGTTCTTAGGCATAGTTATTATCTTGGCAAGCTTCAGCTTTAAATAGGTATTCAAATAAGTATTCGATATTCGGCAGCTTTAGACCTCTTAAATACCTAACTTGGAAAAAAAATACATTTTCATAATGAATCAATCAGTAGAGAAAACTTGAATCAATTTTTTATTGGGAAAAAGAGTCGTCGTTACTCCTAATATATCCAAAACAGTCAGTCAAAAACATTGTGGAATTGAAAACCTACTCCATTTTTGTTGTCGGTTAAAAAAAAGAACGCCCTTGCAGATAGATGCAACTTTTCATTTTACGAGTTTTCGGTTTGGATTAGGACTTTGTGTCATTCATTAGGAAAAACGACCCTCAGTAATGAGGAACACGACGCGAGGAGGAGGAGGTCATTCATTACGGTATGTTCACACAGAACATCTGTATTTCCAGGATCGTTTTTAACGGATCTGACGCTACTTGGGATAACTTTCAAACCCCATTTAGTCAGTGTAACACCAACTTTCTTGTATTGGTACCATCAAACTTTGTCTGCGTCGGAGAAAACCACGGCGTTATTGACAACATGTAAAACCTGTAAAACGGACTGCTGTATAATTTGTCGGATCGGTATTTTTTACTGGATCTGGAATACTGGCATGTGTGGGAAATCGCTCATACAACTGCATACTTCAGCACCGATTAAAAACGTATACGATAAAGCGGACCTGTAAAACGGACCTCTGTGTGAACGAGCACTTACATCCAGCACACTATCAATATAAATAACATTTTAGATGGTGGCGGCCCAATTGGTGAGCTCCCCGAGAATTGGGACCAGACAAAAGACGACGCACAATCGCTTTTCCTGAATAAGAGCGATAAAAATGACTTGGAGCCTTACCCGTTGGCTCTTAGCGAGGAAGGTAATGATAATCATGGTACATCCGAAAAACTTTTTGTTTTATAATGTACCTATATGTATCTCTTATATGGGTAATCGAATACCCTACCTGTACGTTAACCCGTAATGACACTGTTAGATTTGTTTTTTATTTGCCCACATCCCGTTGTAAGCTTAGTTTGTTTTATTTTGGCTTGTACGGAATAATATAGTAATAGAATAGCATAACAATGCGGCGAAAATAGAGCGCTTTCATTCGCCCCGCAGGCTTACGTATCTTTTGCAAGAGCAAAACTATAGCGATCAAGCGCTTTATGTCATAAAAGTCGTAATTACCTGCAGTGTAGGTATGGTAGGTCCTACACAATCGTTTGCTAATCGCTCGCTGTTTATCAAATACACTTATTAGAAAAAAACCGCCAACAACTCTAAAACTTCTTTAAGGAAGAGCAATTATTGCGCAAAAATCGCTATCGTTTTGCTCTTGCAAAAGATGCGCAATAAGCCTGCCGTTTTTTCGCTTTTCGTTAAGCTGAGCAAAAAAAAAAGTAGTGGACCAATTTTATTGCACGCTTTACATCTCACTCAAATGATAAGTAAGGTTTCAAAATTCAATCACCAATGATGTTCCGATACTGTTTCGGCAGTATTTCCAATAGAAAGGTCATATTCAAAACCAGCATCAGACCTGTTACCTATCGGTTAGACTTGTGCACCTACCAGATATTATTCAGACGCAAGCAGCCAACTCCTTGAGTCAAAGATCTAGAGGTAGGTGTACTAATAGGACCTAATAGGACATCGACAATGTGCACTGTACTGCGCACTGATTGCGAAATTGTGGTCGACAATAGCGCAGTAGATAGGACCGACCGGTTGCACGTCGGACGTCCGTCGTCTATGGCCATCCTTTATTGGCTGATGCAGCTTAAGTGGACAAGAATAGTAGGTATTATTATAGGCGCAGGGATTGATAGAAACGTTAACTAATCATTAACCTTATTCTGAAACTGCAAATAGGTAGGTATTTGTTAGGCTAGCTCTAGTATCAGACTTACCTGATATCGTCATATGGATTCGATGTTGTTTGTAGGAAGACTGGTTTCATTGTCATGTTTAAGTAAATTAGCAAATTTTTATTAGCAAGAAATCTGAAAGGAGTAGTCAAGAATGAATGAATATTTAAAAAATAACACCAATATTTTTTTACAGGAAATTCTGAAGGTTTCGAACAAGGAGTAGATCAGAGATTCGATTCCGCCCAGCCAAATGGGGAACTCGATAACTTGATCATGAGGCCTGAACTGTACGGCGAACCACCGGCAATGGAAAGCCTGGCCACCAGCTACGACTCCCGCCGGCGTAAGCGGGGCAGTGGAACTAAAGTGGGCGGCGCTGGGGCCGCTACTAAAGTAGCCACGAAATCTGGCTCGGGCAAGAAAAATCTGAAGTGAGTGCTTTAGTCATCTCAGCCGATAACAATTGCACTTTCTATTATAAGAACACTAAACTTACTGTATTCTATTTTCTAGACCGGAGGAGCACGATGCCCTCTCGCCCGTGGACTCGATGACTCACGAGCAAGACGCTCACCGCCGCAAGCGCGGCAGTGGCACTAAGGTGGGCGGCGCGGCCGCTTCTGCCAAAACCGCCACCAAAAATTCCGGTGGAAATAAAAAGAACTTCAGGTCAACATAAAACTCCATCATAGAATAGGTGTAAGTATGTAAGTCATCAAAATAATATCGTTACTAAATAATTTCGTTTACATTTAGGCCCATCTCAGAACGTCGCAAACGCGACTCTGGACTCAGCGCTGCTGATGTCCGAGCTCTTCTCAACTTGTGGGAGGCGCAGGAACGCAAGAAGCAGGAATGGAACGCGCAGAACCAATGGGTACCCGAACACTATTACGGAGTAGGACACGGTAACGCTGAAGACGAGCAGCCTGAGGTAGACGAGAACGGAGACATCTGGTACAGCGAGCCTGTGGTCATCTCTCCTCGTGAGCGAGACTACCCTCGTCACTCATACTTCTCGGAGCAGAACCGCATGGCCCTAGCGCACGGCTACCCCGACATGTATCAAGTAGGCCCGGCTGAGCTAGCGCAACGGTACGAGGAGGCGCGTCGCAAGAGGCAGTATGCTAACAAGATGAAGCGCTTCATGGTGGCCAGGAAGCGCTCGGACGGCATGATGAGCCACCCCAACGGCTACCGGCCCCGCGACGACCTGTACACGCTGGCTGAGCTGCTGCGCTCGGCTCCGCGAGTGCAAGAACAAGACATTCCTGTTTATCGGCGACTGATACTGTAAAGAGTTGTTAGAAAGCGGTGTCCATTCCCAGCAACCTGCGATTCGTCTAACAGCAATGGTCAGGTTTATGGAGAAACAGTCAGAGCTCGAGAAGCGAAATAGCAAATTGAAGTGTCGCTTGTTGTCGAATGGACGCCAAAGCAAGTTATGATTTGGAGGGGAGTTTTTCGTGCATTTAATTCGCAGTTTGTAGCGGATACCTAACAAACCTTAGTTCTAGGAAAACTTAGTATTTAAACGCTGACATTACATATTCATAATTTCATTTACAGTTATCCAACATTTTAAGGCCTAAGAATAGTTTACAGAATATTTTATTTTATTTCAGTTTGCTACTTTTTCCGCAAGGAAGAGTTTAAAGTTTACTTAGTTTTAGGTAGGTATTTGTTTGTCTTCTTAGGATACCTCAGTTCTTATCATATTTGTTACTTATAATTTTATACATGTAATCAATTTTAAATAAATTACCAAATAGATATGTGTCTACTTAGTTATAGTTTATGGTGGAGTAAAACTTCACATTTTACTGTACTCTACATTGAATTAGAAATAGTTATTGTATGTAAATGTAAACTTGCTGTATTAAATTAGTATTATATTAAATTAATTGTTTTATTATGCCCAACACCATAGAGCACTCCGGTCCGCGGTCCGCCGATGGTCCGTGTTGCGTTATGCCCAACACATATCTTAATACTCAACACTATATATATATAAGCAAACCTCATTTTGATATTTTCCCTTTTTGCACAATTATAAATACTGGCCTACTAACCTGTCAACTTTCACTCGTATCACTATCGAAGACAGAGTTTATGTCAAGAAAAACATACATATTTCCTTAGAAATTAATATAATTTAAGAAAAACTGCACATTCATAAGTTGATTATGAAAAGAAGCCCCCACAATAGTACCATAAGTATTAATGAGAGACCGCCAGAAGCATCGTACAAGGACGCAGTTACATCCACCGAAAGCCACCCAGCACTAGATGTCGAACCACTCGCGCCGACAACAACAACGACGTATGCATCATTTTATTGGTTGATTAATTACATTAAAATGTGTATATTTCGGCTAGCAAATGACATGTACACATCGTTTCTGAATTCCTGGTTCCCCGGTCGCGTCTTGCTCCCGCCGCATATACTGCATCTGATGCAAGTGCAGAACAGGCTCCGCGAAGAACGCGAGTCGCATACGGTCACCTACAGCAGGTACAAGTTGATCAATCACTCCTCTCTTAAGTCGGCAACTGAACGATCAACACAGACAATTTCATTGGTTCCAGAGCTCGCTTCTCGCCGCTATCAATGAGAAAAATCATCAATGCATTTAAGTACGATTCATTCTTTCCAGCGAAGATGAAGCGGGCATCCCCTATTCACCTAAAGATATTGGTTACCTTGTAAATGACCGGGAACCGATGTTCGTCATCGTGGACTCGAGCTGCGTTAGTGACCCAAGTTCCAAGGAGCTGCTTATAGAAAGTAGATTTCACACGAGAGAGCCAGTTGTGGAAAGACACGTTAATAAAAATGTAAAGCCTGTTGACCTGCCTTCTACCAGCAGAGACCTCGGAAATGTTTTACTTCCGTCATTTCTGTTGGAATCGGACTCAACTGATGAGATGCAAATGGTTGACATAAACCTCCAAAGTGAGAACGACCTATTGTTTACTGCAGATTCTGATTGCGACAATGATTCCATAGTCGTGTCTTACATAAAAAACAAAGACGCTTTTCTGGATCTGGAAGGTACGCTGATGTCGACAAAAAAGAAAGCGTCTCTACTGGATAGTGTGCCAAAAATGGAAACAATAGTGGAAAGCGAATTGTTTAATTCATTTCCCGTAGCGCCTAAATCTTCCCCTTCATTGGATTTCCATAAAAATGGGAACAAAACTAACTAAGGTAGCATAGGTAACATGTAAATGAAAAATGAAATTAATTGTATCATCTTAATTTCATTAAATAAATCTTTAATTTGTTTTCTTTTGATTTATGTTTATTCCCTGTTGCTATTATGTTTTTGATAAATACTTTACGTAAGTGTGTAACGAAATGTTACCCACTTACAAAATTAAATAATTACTTACGAAGAATTCAGCCATGCCAAGGCATTTCCCATCGGAAAATATTACGAGCTTCTATACAATGTTTTTTTTTTCTTTTTCAATATTTTCTTTCTTCTCCTTCTTTCTTCTTCTTCTTTCTTCGTCTTCTTCTTCTTCTTCAGTTTAATGCGTATTTAAATCCTCAATCCATTTCAATCCCTCCTTCGTGCTCAACTATATTGAGCTGTTGAAGGAACGACTATTTTTGGATGAACGCGGAAAAGAGTAGTCCATGAGAGGCGTTTGCGGTGTCGGTGTCTACTTGTTTACTTGTGTAGGTACTTAATTGTTTTATCTGACGTACGTAATACCATTTAGTAATCTGTGGTAATACCGCCACGGGTTGTTGTTGTACTTCTAGGTACCAATATTTATTCATATTTTTACCTATAGAGCAAATCGAGTTCCCTGTGTATTAGCGTCTCTAAAGTATATCACTCGCGCATCTCACGGACTAACATATTTTTGTACACGCAGAATTGTCGGAAGAATCCCTAGATGTATACATGCCGTCGCTGGGGGCTTCATCAAGACTATTACTCTCGTACCACAACTTACTCGAAGAACAAGCTACATCCACTGTGCAGATAACTTCTAGACTGAGAGTTGAAAGCGACAAAGACGAACATGATAAGTTCAAGAAAGCTATTGAATTCCTGCATCATGACAATGAACTTCTGGTAGCAGCCGAATTGGGCGACGAACATACGATACAAATGTTAATCAAGTATAAAGCCTTTTTATTTTTACCCGACTGCCGAAGGAGTGTAATGTGTTTATCAGTCTATGTATGTATGTAAGTATGTATGTATGTTTGTTCCTATATATATATAGGCATTGTAGAGATTAAACGCGTTGGCCGATTTTGATGGTTCTACCGTCAATCGATTCGTTTTAACCCTGCGTACATTAAAAATAGAATAATGGCGGATTTTGGGCGCCATATTGTGGAGGCCCAAATTTTTTTTTCTTCCAAGGCCATCGTGTGAAGTATCAAAAAAGGGCTTTAAGAAGTGATTTCAAAAATATAAAACACTTATGTTTAAATGTACCTAATTCGAAATAAAAATAACAAAAATGTTATTTAAAATAAAAAATAAAAAATCAAAAAACCCGACTGCTTAAAAAGCGAACGAAAAAGACTTAAACAGTAAGAAAATCATGCTGTGCAGGCGGAGGATACACCAGATTTTAGTCAGCCAGCCCGCGTATATGTATCCTCCGACTGCACAGCATGATTTTCTTCTTGATAAAGTCTTTTGATTAGCTTTTTAAACAGTCGCGTTTTTTGATATTTTGATTTAACTTTTTGTTCTTCACTTTAGTTCTAAGAATCTAATTAAACTTGGTTCGTAGTCCTCATCCGCGTGTGTGGTCAAAGTTTATATGTACTTACCTATTCTATTAAAGGAACTGAAGGTAATCTACATAAGACGGTACCCTGACCAAAAAATCGGCATGAGATATGAGCATTCCTATTGGTCTAGCGGCACTGGTGGCGCATGAATTACAGTAGTGAATACGCCCAGATTTTAGAATAAAATCTTTATAAAATCGAATATTGTTCTTTTGAAAAAAAAAAACTACAAAAATGTTCGTTATTAAATTGTCTATCCATTAGTGTTAGAACAAAAAATAATTAATGAACACTTTACGAGGAGATGCATGATATCAATAATTATTTCTCATTTTTTATGTTTTTTTGGAAGGAGATTAGTGAAATATACACAACATTTAAAAAAAAACTAAATCTACCATTTTAGAATCAATATTATGTAGAAATTTTATGTATTTTTATTAATTGATATTTCTTTTTAAATAACGAGTAAATAGCTCCTAAAAACAGCACAAAAACGGCATGCGCGGCGTTTTGCTCGGGGTACCGCCTTAAACCCCAAATAATTTTTGACGAGGCCGATGAGGAAAGAAGAATGAGCAATGAGCATAGTTTTCTTCCAGGCGAGGAGTTGATATAGACGTAATGGACCACCTCGGACGCAACGCACTACACTTGGCGGTCTGTTCCGGAAACCTAGAAGCAGTCGCAGAGCTCCTAAAAGCTGGGGTCGATCCTAATATTAAAGATAATCTGGGCATTACGCCGCTCTCCATGTGTCTGATAAGAAGGTATCGCCAAAGAATAATAACTGTTACATAATACTAGGTACTAATGCTAATTGCGAGCGTAATAGCGGCGCGACCGCTGTCACGGTGCGTGCCGGGGGTAAATAGACGGCGCTGTCCGCCGGCCCAGAAAGAGTTGGAGATAACTCAGATGCGTACCGGTGACTGGTTCAAAGTGGTTCAGAGGAAGAATAGCTGGTATAAAATAGCGGAGGCTTTTACCCAGCAGTCATTACTGGCCCTGCAGTTACTAAAAGAGTGTTGGCTTATTAAAGAGAAATACGTGAAGAAGCGACATCGACACTCAAATCGCCACGCCCTAATGCATTGTACAGTTCAAACATTTTCTGAATGTCCCTTTAAAAAAAAAAAAAAAAAAAAAAAAAAAAACATTTTCTGAATGTCCCTCGCCAAACTTCGTGTTTCGTCAGTCGTCGGATTTCTATCCCTTTGCCACAGAGTACTTTTATTATATGCCCTTTGCATTTGGTGCAGACTGGACGCTCTCAATCTTTAAACATAATGTAATTTATTTTAAAAATGGGAGGAAAGCTGCTATTTTTACATCTCCATATATTTCACACGGAAATAAAAACAAAACAACAATTAAGTATTAAAGTTATTATAAACGATAAATCTAATAATTGATGAACATGAAAATTAGCATTCGTTTGTATTCGAAAATGCGATTGCCGAGAGACATTAAGAAAACTAGTAGTACTGTATCTACCCTGCGACCCAAGTACAAGTGCAAGTACCTTTGAGTACCACAGCGCAACAGTAGGCCTTTTTTTGCTTGGTGTATTTGGAACTCCAACCCACTTAAACTCCACGGTGTCCTCCTGTGCCGCTTATGGCCAGGGCTAGATCTAGCAAATTCGTCGCTCCGGGCATATAAACGCCCTTTAAAATGACGCCTTGTGAGGAGGTTAATGTTTCAGGATATTATCTATAGAAAAAAGTGCGGTTTTTAACCGTCGGAACGGATAAAACCGCTTTTTCGACAACTTCGAGCGAAGTGAAAACGAAGTAAACTCGAAAATTTCACCTACGAACTTTTGCAACATTATAAATGTCATCATCATCATCATTTCAGCCGAAAGACGTCCACTGCTGGACATAGGCTTCCCCCAAGCCTCACCACACTGATCGGTCCTGTGCGTTTCGCATCCACTGGACGCCCGCAGCCTTGACCTCGAGAACTTTTCGTCCCTAACGGCCATCCGTTCTACGAGCAATGTGCCCTGCCCACTGCCGCTTAAGTTTGGCAATTCTTCGGGCTATATCGGTAACCGGTTCTATAAATGGCTGCATTACAACTTGCTAACCCTAAATGTGGATAAGACGAAATTTATGATTTACTCACTTAAGCCGCAAGATCAACCTGATTTCGACTTAAAAGCTCACTCTTGTGATAATATCAACCAGTGTTCCTGCCCTGGCTTGGTTAAAACTAGTTCCATTAAGTATCTTGGTATAATTATAGATTCCAGACTCAGCTTCCAGCAACATATAGAATCCCTCGTTAAACGTATACGCAAATTAATTTATATATTTAAAAACCTACGACATATTTCCAATTCATCAGTTCTTAAGAAAGTTTACTTCGCATTATGCCAATCACTTATATCATATTGCATTACCACATGGGGCGGTTCCTCTAAATCATACATGATCAATCTAGAAAGAGCCCAAAGAGCAGTATTAAAAGTTAGTTGCTTTTTCCCAATCCTATACCCAACTTCTGAACTTTATCAACACTGCCAGGTACTTACAGTCCGGCAATTATTCATTATCATGACGGTATTAAAAAAACACGCTGAACTACCCCTAGATCCCGATCTCCTAACACAAAACAGAAGATCAACCAATGTTTGTCCAACCATTCGTTACAACACAAGTTTCTCTCAACGGTTTTTCTGCTTTCTTGGTACTTTTCTATACAACTCTATGAATAATAAACTATTTCTATACACGCATACGAAAGAGGTTTGTAAAAGGAAATTAAGGAATTGGCTGTTAAACCTTGACTACATTTCCACGGAAAATATTTTAAAACCAGTGTCATAAACTCATACACGCACATTAACACTCACACTCTTACACTCAAACATTTACACCCTCACATTACACTTATACAATCACTCATGCACATATCCTTCTCATTTCTCCATTCTCATTAGTTACATAGGTACCTAATTATTGTTTGTAGGTACCTACATACTTTTCAGGGAATAAGATACTTCGTTTGTATATTTTTTGCAGAATTTTTAAATTTCTATTTATGTTTGATTTTATTTTAATTCTCTTTAAACTTAATTTTCATTTAATTTAATTTAATTGTATTCTTCTTTAATCTTAAATTTCGATTTTTTAAAGACTACATGTAAATTATTTCATGGTAAATTATTTCTCTATGTAAAATGGGTGATCTGTAACACAGGGCCTTACCTATCTCAGACACCCTTCTCCATATAAGGTTAAGTATTATGATAGTCACTGTATTTTGATGTCGAGATAAATAAAGATTTTTTATTATTATTATTATTATTATTTTATTATATTATTAACCTTGGTTCTCTTGCGGATGTCTTCATTTCTGATTCGATCACGCAAGTAAACTGCGAGCATAGCTCTCTCCATTGCCTTCTGGGTGACTTTAAGCCTTCTGATGAGGCCCATTGTGAGCGACCACGTCTCTGTCCCGTAAGTAATCACTGGCAACACACACTGGTCATAGATTATGAATGTAAAGTTATTTAATGGTGGGTTTTTAACAAGAACCAATAACATTCGATAGTGAACCGAGCTTAAAAATTTTAGCATCACACCAGGAATAATTAAGTTAGGTTTTAGAGCTGTTTGGTCGCCCCTCATTTATGCCGCTCTGGGCATTTGCCCTGCTCGCCCCCCCCTAGATCTGGCCCTGCTTATGGCGAGAACACGGGCACGCGTGATCCCTCACCGCGAACCCGTCCGTCACCGGACCCTCCTTTGGAGACTACCTCCCATCACCGGTGCACCAGAACACACTGTACGCCGTGACCACCCCAGGGACCAAACCAGCACATGGGTGCCAGACGACCCCGTGTATGGCACCCTTGGTCCCCCTGTGACGGGTCATGGTCAATGGCAAAAGATATGTCTTAATGTGAACTGGCTGACATTTTGTTGGAAATGAACTTTTTAAATTCTTAACCCCAAATACTCATTTCAGAAAACGGCACTATAATTATGAACTATAATTATGAGTCAAACTTACCTATGTAATATTAATGCTATATTTTGACATGGTTTCAGATTTCAGGCTAAAGTAGAGATTGGCATGTACTCAACTTCAAATTCTTAATTCAGAAACCGGGTGTAAGACACTTCGGTCACAGTATAAATATGGACGAACAGTACGGCAACTACCTACAAACGCTCGAAACGGCACACTCACACAAACAAGCGCATCGACGCCTCAGCGTCTAAGCGAAGTAACTATTTAGTCATCTGTGGTCTAAGGGGCCCGTACTACTGACAGCATTGCGAAAACTGCTCCTAAGCAGTACCCCTAGGTCTCGTCGATGCGTATATTTGTGTGAGTGTGCCGTGTCGAGCCCTTGTAGGTAGTTTTCGTACTGTTTGTCCATATTTATACTGTGCTTCGGTTCTATACTCTTTAAATATTTTCAGTCCATCTTGGCACCTGGCAAAGTTATTATTCGACTATGGTGCCGTGATTTTACCAAGAATAAGGCCTACGGACACGGGTTTGTTCTTGCGTAAGTCATCATATTATCTACTAAATGTTCGTCTCAATTTCGCGGGGAAATGTTTAGCTAGGTATGTTATACCTACATCAACTCTGCCAAAACCCTTCGAGGAATACCGTTTAGATGATAACTAATGTGTAAATCACAAGGAAGATTATTAAACAAACGCACATTTTGGAGGCAGCTACAAATTTAATTCTCATGGGTTGAGAACCTGTAAACGTTGTGGGGTAGGCCAATGATGTTATATAAACTGAGGTAGATACGTTTTACGGACGTATGCGCGGCAATACAAACACAAGCTGAACAGCTTGAGTGAACGCAGTCCGTCCTGCGTCGGGCCGCGACACAGTTTTTTTAGCCCGCTGACAACGGGGTCCTATTTATATCTCTGTAAACTAAGAAATAAAGTTCCAAGTTCCATAGGTCCTATGTAGCTGGCTAAAGTAAAATATCGCCATGTTTTTATTTCTTTATGACGTCTCTATTGGTAAAATAATAAGAACTAAAATCAAAGAATTAAAATCTCATTGGGGTAGGTACCTATTAATATTTAGCAAAAATACAAGGCAATGTCTACAAACGGGGTTTTCATTTTTAACCGACTTTCCAAAAAGGAGGAGGGTTCTATGTTCGTTTTCTTTTTTTACCCGACTGCCGAAGGAGGGTAATGTGTTTATCAGTCTATGTATGTATGTAAGTATGTATGTATGTATGTATGTATGTATGTATGTTTGTTCCTATGTGGCGTTCCAGAGACCAAACGCGTTGGCCGATTTTGATGATTCATACGTCAATCGATGCGTCTTAACCCTGCGAGTGTCATAGGCTACATTAAAATTGGATAATAGAAAAATGGCGGATTTTGGGTGCCATATTGTGGGGGCCTAAATTTGTTTTTTCTTCCAAATCCATCGTGTGGGGTATCCAAATAAAGGGCTTTAAGAGGTGATTTCAAAAATATATAACACTTATATGTTTAAATTATCTAATTCGAAAAAAAACGAACTAAAAAGTTATAAATAAAAAAACTTAATTCAAAAAATCAAAAAACCCGACTGCTTCAAAAGCGAACTAAAAAGTCGTAAACAAGGAAAAAATCATGCTGTGCAGGAGGCGGATACATCTGGTTTTGGTCAGCCAGCTCGCGCGTATGTATCCTCCGACTGCACAGCATGATTTTTTCCTTGTTTACGACTTTTTAGTTCGCTTTTGAAGCAGTCGGGTTTTTTGATTTTTTGAATTAAGTTTTTTTTTTGTATATTTTCACCGATATCTCCGTCAATTGTGGACCGATTTTGAAAATTCTTTTTTGGTTTGAAAGATTATGTACGCCCTTGGTTCACTTGGTATATTGGGTGCAGTATTTGTAGATTTATCTGCAGCCTACGACACCGTTAAAATTCAACGCTTGCTGTGGAAGGTTACCAATCCAACAGAGGACCCAAAGTTGACTCGTATTCTCAGAGAACTCCTCAGTAACCGACGATTCCAAGTGTACCTTCTTGATGATAGGAGCAGGTGGCGAGCCCAAAAGAATGGCCTGCCTCAAGGTAGCGTTCTGGCGCCACTGCTGTTCAACATCTACACAGATGACCAACCAGTGAGCCCTGACACAACACGCTTTCTTTACGCCGACGATCTGGCTCTGACTTGCCAGGCGGCTGATTTTGAGGAGATTGAGGCCAATCTTTCTACCGCCCTTTGTGATCTCAGCCATTACTATCCTGACAACGCGCTCAAGCCAAATCCCTCAAAAACACAGTCGTGCGCCTTTCATCTCTGTAATAGACAAGCGGGCCGAACCCTTAACTTGTCATGGCAGGGGTACCAGTCACCCACAGTTCACATCCAAAATATCTCGGCATTACTCTGGATAGGTCCCTCAATTACAGAAAGAACTGCGAGAATGTCAAACGGAAAGTGCACAGTAGAAACAACTTGCTACGCCGCCTGACGACCGACGGTTGGGGAGCGTCCCCTCATGTCCTGCGAAATACTGGTATAGCGCTCTGTTTTGCCGCTGGTGAATATGCTATTCTAGTATGGAGCCGCTCTGCGCACTCCAAATTAGTGAATACAGCTCTAAATGAGACGTGCACTGGGTGTCTTAAACCGACTCCTGTGCGAATTCTGTACCCACTGATAGGAATTGCGCCCCCGGAACTTCGCAGAACTATAGCGGGCCGCACAGAGAGGGCGAAACTAGAAAACGACCCACGCCACCCAATGCACGGATGCGGCCCGGTGCCTCAAAGGCTGAAAAGCCGAAAAAGCTTCCTTGGCTGCGTGAGCCCGTCTGATGGCAAGGCCGCCTCGGAGAGATGCGATCTTTGGCGGGAGAAGCTCAAGCCTCCTGACTACTTCATCGAGCCATCGGAGAGTCTCCCGCCTGGGCACGCGTTGCCATGGCCGAACTGGAAAAATCTTAATAGACTCCGCACGCAGGTCGGCCGCACCAAAGACAACTTCCACAGGTGGGGATTCTCGGATGGCTCCAAACTTCAGTGTTTGTGCGGCGTCTCCCCGCAGACCATGGTCCACCTTTCGTCTTGCGCGGCCTGCCTTGTCACCTGTGCATATGAAGACCCTAAGGCTGCGTCACCGGTTGTTTGTTTAGTTTGTTTTTATTTTTCTTATACTTTTCACGATTAAGTAATTAAATCAAGATACCATTTTCAGAATTTGTCATGATGTGTATTCCAACCCGTGAAGAAGAAAAGATACTTCGCCTTTTAGTAGAAGAAGGTGGAAGCGTAAACGACGCCGATGCTCCGGGAGGACGTCAGGCCTTGCATTTTGCAGCTATGAGTAATAATACCCGCTTAATAAACATACTGGTGGAGTTAGGAGCCAATTTATTTGATGTCAATCATAGAAATGAAACCCCTAAACAGGTAGCGAAGACCTTTCGTTGCAAAGAGGCGTACGAGCTTCTAGAAGAATTTGAGAAATTATACCTAGGGGACACAATTAGTTTAAGTGATTAAAGATACCAATGGATACCTTATAGTTTTATTTTTTAGTTTCTCAGGAACCAATAAAACAAAATTATTATAATACTAGCTGACCCCCGCGGCTTCGCTCCCGTCAAAATTATAGCCTATGTTACTCGGGAATAATGTAGCTTTCCATAGGTGCAAGAATTTTAGCCGGATTTACATAGTTAAGACAACTTTATATAGGTCTTGACCGCCCAAGTGTTCTTACTTCTTAGATAAGTGACGTTAAAAAAAACAAACGTGGATTATTTTGGGCGCCTTATTGTGGAGGTCTCAACTTTTGTTTCTTCCATACCCATCGAGTGATTCGAAAGTTTTTGCGTAGTTGCCCGCGTACAAACAGGAGACTTTCTTTTTTATTATTTAGTGCTATTGTGCGAGTTTTTCATACTTTTGTATAATAGGTATAGTTCGATTCAAACTTAATGGCAAATTGTGAAGTGCCTGCCCAATGTAACTGTACTCCAACATCATCAGGCATTCCACCGCTAGACAGAGGCCTCGCCAATGGGGGTTCGCGTTTGAATTTGCCGCTAGGGGCGCTGGTGTAGAGTGAGGTCTTAAAAATTTCGTAGGTTTTTGGCCTTTAGAGCGAGTTTATCGACTTCTATTTTAATGTTTTCATATTTTCCAAAAATCGCAGATTAAGATAGGTACGGGTTTTACCAACCACTGCTTTAATAGAATTTTATGTTTCGGAAAATACCTCTTTTTTTGGAAAAATAGGGGTTGCACAAAACGATATACAATATCCGATTTTATAGTTAATGGCACTTACTTCTACGGTGTATGAAATGATTTTTACTTCAAATTTTGCTTCCGTACGTTTAATAACAACGTTTAACAGCTATATTTAAGGTTGCCCTAGTCGACGGCACGAACTATATTGTGCGCGGGGTTTAATATGCATCCTATCTCATCCGAAAACACGTGCGAACGAGAAAGATGCTGTGATGAGCAGTAAGAAGCTAGTTCATGTACGAATTAGCACATTTGCAAATTTGTAGCGAAATGGATGATGATTTAGGACGAACACGAGCGCGCGAAATTTTATAAACAGACTTTTGGAAGTATGGATATCATGAAAAAACGACTAAATGTATATTTTCAAAATAAAATTATTTTCATTGTATAACTATTAATATATCCCTTTATGGTGGCTGTTTTGCAATTTTCCTTCTTCTTAAAGGTATTTATTTCCGCCCAAAGTTGCGTTAAAATCACACCAACGACAACCCCAAATTACTGTCCATACCAGGTTGCCTGGAAGAGATCGCGATATGCGTTATGGCCGCCCATTGTATTTGTATTAATTTTAAGTTTCTTGTTAAAATTGTATTTTAAGGTGTACAATTAAGCATATAATAAATAAATAAAATTGCAACTTTCGACGCTCATAACTTTCAAATAATTTACTTTTATACTTTTTTGTTTCCATACAAGGCTAGATAATGATGAAACAAATTTATATCATTTTTTATTTTGAACGTGCACATCTTCAAACTGTGGAGTAATCGCCATACTACGTTTGTATGGAAGAATGATCGACTAGTGACTAGTGCAACCCATAGACATATTAAATAATAAGTGCAACCATATGGACTTTACTCACCAGTGGCGCCAACTGGTAAGCACAAAAACAGATGCCCTCGTTGCACACTGTACTGTACCCACAGAGTACTTTTATTATAAGCCCCAACCTAAACGAATATCCGTTCCCACCCAACATTAGTAGTTGACCCGGTATATTTTTTGGTGGATAGTCGAATCTCACAAATCTAGAGAACCGTGGGTCCGTGGCGCAAACTGTAATGATAAAAATATACTTAACTTTATTTATTACAATAGTATGCAAGACATGATGATATACCAAATTTGTTAATTGATATGAAGTGTTACGAATTAAAACACAGGGTATTTTTTTCGTGATAATATAAACATCCTTGAGCATAAATTACGTAAATTACGATTTTCCATTGAATAGACGGACACCACTATCGTGGAGTGACATTTGTTCTACAGTTTCAAAGATGGCTGCCTTGTCGCAGTTGCTTTTCTCTGCCAAACAATACTGAGAAAATTGAGATAACCAACTATTTTTACATTTTTACAAAGAAAATTAGGTAGATCAAAATAAATAACGTTAAATTAACGTGCTAGTCATTTTGATAATGTGATAATAAGTGTACCCATGGCTTCCAATGTGCAAGACTTGCCTGTTCAGCAGACATTTGTGGAGGAGATAGATTACAATGAGATTCAGGAGTTATCGGTAAATATCGGGACATAATTTGTTCTGTTGTGAGCTATAGACCGTTAATTAGAACTATAAGTAATAAATTTGTGTCGTCAGGTGGTGGGCAAAGGCGCGTTTGGTGTAGTATGGAAGGGTTTGTGGCGGAACACACTTGTAGCAATAAAGCACATCAATTCTGAGGCCGAGAAGCGAGAGTTTTCGATAGAAGTGCGACAGTTATCTCGCGTGTCTCACCCGAATATCGTGCGGCTATATGGAGCGTGCACGAAGGGCGCCCACGTCTGCCTGGTCATGGAGTACGCGGAAGGAGGCTCGCTGTACAATGTGCTACACAACCGCCCCAAACCTAAATACACCGCAGCGCACGCAATGAGTTGGGCTCGACAGTGTGCAGAGGTTAACATTGTTTTGATTTCATATTACTATGTTAGACAACTAAAATATATCAGTAAAATCTATCCCCCTATACAACCATTTGTCCAATTCAGTTTATTACTTTCAGTAAAATTAATTGAAACCATAATTCTTACAGATTTCTTAAACAATTTTAAAGTATGTTTCTTAGTCATTCAATTACAATCAGAAGAACATAAATCCACTTCATCATAATGTTACATTACAGGGTGTAGCATACCTGCATTCTATGAAACCAAAGCCGCTGATACACAGGGATTTAAAGCCACCCAACCTGTTACTGGTAGGAGGTGGTCAGAGACTAAAGATCTGTGACTTTGGCACTGCGGCAGATAAAGCTACATACATGACTAACAATAAGGGCAGTGCGGCTTGGATGGCACCTGAGGTTAGTAGTTAATTTTTAGTCTTTTATTCTATAGTGTCCCTCTGCTACTGGCAAAGATCTTTCCAGTTACATTATTTGAAAAAAAAACCCTTCTGATAATTTATGGTACTTCATTACTGCAACTTGAATTCATTGTTTCTATGTCTAGAACATACATACATAGACCAGCTAACGCCTTTTTCCCATGGGGCAGAAACTACGGAACGCCACCTGCTACGATCCTTACATATTTCTTTTCCTTCACTCACATTCATACATCTAGTCATACACACACACTGGTTATGAGTTATGTCTAGAACTGGATACAATATTGATATCTAGTGATAACTGCATGTCGAATACATTGTTTTTATGTATAGAACTGGATATAATATTGATACCTATATGAGATCTTTCTTTCTCCTCTTCTTCTTCCTGCCCCCTTTCCAATTTATTTGGGGTCGGGCCTCCTTGTGCGTCTACGCCAGGATGATCTATCCTGGGTTGTTGATGGTGGCAAATTTTTCTCCCTGAGGTCTCTCTCGACAGTGGTCCACCAAGAGGCTGGTGGTCTGCCCCTTGTTCGTTGCTTGGTGTTGACTTTGAGCATGATGAGATCTTTCTTTATTGTTATTAATATTAGCATTTACCATCAGTCGCCTCTTTAAAGCGTCTGAAAGAAAGTATATCCTCCAAAGTACACAACTGAGAGTAAGAGTGTAAAAACAAGATATAAATGTAGTATTTAGATTAGATTAGACGGCAAAAATAGATTGCCTAAATAAAAAATTTCTAAGTAGATATTGCTCTTCAAGTTGCTATTTCTGTCAGTCAATAATTTATGAAGGTATATCTATAGTGCTTTTGTGTACATATATCGAAAATAAGATGTAGAAGTGAAAGCAATCTTTATAGGCCAGTGTATTACGGCATTGGTTGATCAATACATAACTGCTATATAAATTGCCTCAAGCATTAAGTCCGCCTTTGTTCTTGTGCAATTATGTAAATAAATACATAATTATGTGTCAGAAATCTTAAAACAAATGCTTGAAATTATTTTCAAGCAGTAGAGCTGTAGCTTCATTGTCATCAGAATAAAGATTATAAAACTCACTTAATCCGTTGAGGTTGATCTTAGCTCGGACAACAGTAATTTTGCATGATAGTACTAGCTAAGCCCGCTCCCGTCAACTGCCTACCATACTTACCTACATACAGTACCTACCTACCCTACTTGCCACCTACCCTACCTGCCTTGCTACCTACCCTACCTTCCTTGCTAACCTACCCTACCATACTTGCCACCTACCCTACTTGCCTTGCTACCTATCCTACGTTCCTTGCTACCTACCCTACCTGCCCTACTTGCCTTACTACCTACCCTACCTGCCCTACTTGCCTTACTACCTACCCTACCTACCATTTTTTTTCTAGTCATTCTGCCGCGGAGAATCTTAACACCATTCAGAAAATGACATCAAATGCACAACGCCATCTATCGAATATGAAGTTCAACTGTCTGGCGTGTGTTGTGATATTTTACTAACTTTTGATAGAATGAACTAATTGCGATAAAATAAAAACGAAGTAATACTTCAAGATATGCACAATTTTTAACCCCCGCCGGAAAAAGAGGGGTGTTATAAGTTTCACGTGTGTTGCTGTGTATCTGTGTGTCTGTCTGTGGCATCATAGCGCCTAAACGGATGAACCGATTTCGATTTAGTTTTTTTTTGTTTGAAAGGTAATTTTGTCGAGAGTGTTCTTAGCTATGTTTGAATAAAATCGGTTCAGCCGTTCAAAAGTTAAGGGCGTTTTACTGTTTGAATCGGGGTGTTTCCGCAAGATAAATGTGTCGGGGGTTTTTTAAATTTTGAAATTTTACTTGTTATTTTAAAACTTATCTACATTGGTTTCGTACATGTTACGTGATGCATTCACAAGTCAACAGAAAAGCAGACAAAAATTCCTATAAACCACCCGACCTTTTTTTTTTGGAAATATTTTCGACAAAATTATATGTATTGATTATTAAGGTACTGCTAGGCATGACATAATACATTTAACCGCCTCTTTCCCCCAATTCCTTCCAGATATTCTTTTTCTCTATGCCAATATTATCTTGTATTTGCTAATGGATCACAGTTCTTGCCTGTGAGCAGACGTTGATTTCTTGGTCACCAAAGTAATTTGCATCTGGTGTTTTTATCACAAAGATCTGGTGTTTTTAACAGAGCAGTGGTGGCCCAGTGGTATCGGCCGCGACTTACAAGTTGTAGATCGTAAGTTTGAACCCAGGCAGGCGCTTTACTTTGTGTAAATTATTTCATCACCACTGCTCTCAAAAACGGTGAAGGAAAACATTGTGAGGAAACCGGCATGTCCTAGAACCAAAAATTCGAAGACATGTGACATCCACCAACCCGCACTGGGCCCACGTGGTGGATTGCGGTCCATCCCCTCTCATAGAGAGGAGGCCTGTGTCCCAGCGGTGGGAACATTAATAGGCTGATGATGATGATGTGATGTTTTTATCACCTCTTCAGCCTCAACAACCATTCTATCATAACATAATGTTAATAACATTAACAAATGCTCATCCACAATATATATATAAAAATGAATCCCTATTTCCCTTGGTCACGGCATCACGCGTGAACGGCTGGACCGATTTCGCTTATTCTTTTTTTGTTGTTTGTTCTAGACAGGAGAAGGTACGAAAGAAAAAAAAAGTATTGTTGCCTCACCTATAGGTAGGCTATATATGTAGGGTAGGGTAGGTATGTAGGTAGGGTAGATGAATGTTTGGTGTTTTTATGGCAATACAAAGTTTGCTGGGTCAGCTAGTATAATCATATTAATAATACAACATGTAGCATAAGTGCTTGGCACAAAAAAAGCCCAATATTATTTTGAAAATTGTGGTAAACTTAACTACACAAAATGAAATAAGTACTAATTAGCTTCAAACCATTTCCTATTCATATATTATGCCAAGGAATCCGCCAATCGTTTATGTTTTTATACAAACACTTATTTCTCACACACAAATAAGGAAACAATAAATCTTTGATAAAAAAAACAATTGGATTTATAATCAGTCATTAGAGATTGATAAAAAAACACTAGGTATTTGTCTGTTGCGTGGCGCCAAAATTGCGAAGAACTACTTGTACAAACCAAAGACACAATAAATACCTAAATGTTTTTAGAAGGTAGCTTTGAGCAGTGATAAAACCAATAACTGATTTTGCCATTGTAATTAATAATGTGCTACCTTATCAAAAAAAACTAGGTATAATAAAAAAAGTTAATTTGTAAATCAAAAACCCGACTGATTAAGAATCGAACTAAAAAGCTGTTAACAAGAAAAATCATGCTGTGCAGTCGCAGGAAACATATTCGCGAACTGGCTGACCACCTGAGGCCTTAAGGCGGAAACACATTACTGTGGCGTGGCGTGGCGCTGAGTGTGCACACTAAGCTGGCGTGTCGTGGCGCGCCATGGCGCTATTTCTCAATTAGTATACATCGAACCTTTGCAACGTGTAGACGTACATAATATTAACTTCGGATTCGGATGATGATTTCGATGAAGACCATCAATTTATTTCTATGCACCAGCCATGTTATATCTCCACCACCCTTCCACCATCTTGGTTGACTGGTAGAGAATACCTTAAGCTTTAAGTTTGCCTATGTACCTTTAAGTTGCATGAAATGTTTATAAATAAATAAATTTCTCCTAGCAAATTACTTTAGAGCAAAATTTAAAAAAAACCGGCCAAGTGCGAGTCAGACTCGCGCACGAATGGTTCCGTACCATTATCGCAAAAAAGGGCAAAAAAATCACGTTTGTTGTATGGGAGCCCCCCTTAAATATTAATTTTATTCTGTTTTCAGTATTTGTTGTTACAGCGGCAACAGAAATACATCATCTGTGAAAATTTCAACTGTCTAGCTATTACGGTTCATGAGATACGGCCTGGTGACAGACAGACAGACGGACCGCGGAGTCTTAGTAATAGGGTCCCGTTTTTACCCTTTGGGTACGGAACCCTAAGAAAGAAGGCAAGGTCATTTCAAATTTAAAAGTTTTTAGGACAAAAACATAAAAAATTCGGTTTGTTTACATTTTGATTATAATGATATGCGATTATCTCGGCAACGTGTGGATAGATTTACATGATTCAAACGGATAAAATGGTTTTAGACAAAGACCTTTCATTTGACGCTAACTTCATCATAAAATCTCCACAAACAAAAATTTACGTTTTCAAGTTCCTCGCGTAATTATTAATGTATGATATCTCTTATCAATTCTTATCAACTTTTAATGTTCAAATTAGGATTTTATATGACTGTACATGCTAGTTGGACATAAAATAAAACAAATACAACACTAATTAGTATCTAACAAGAAAACTGTACGTTGACGTACAAGTTCAATAAGCTCGTCGGTAATTTTCAACACGCAGCATACAAGCGTCCGCTACGAGTTCACGTCATTGAATGGCGCGCCACGAGCCACGCGGTGTAGAAACACATTTGCCTGGCGTGTCGTGTCGCGCCAGAGCGGTGGTGGGGGCTATGGCGCAATCGGTCGCGGGCAGTCCGCGCCAAGCCAGGTCGCGCCACGCTGGGCCACGACACTCAAATGTGCCTCTAACCATACTAAATGTATGAAACCGATAGGCATCTGGCGCGACACGCCACGCCACGCCACAGTAATGTGTTTCCGCCTTTAGTGCGAGTTTGTTGCTTAGTGTTTACTCACGCGTGACTCACGTTTACATAACACGAGTGATCGTGTTACGTAAACGATCTCTTATGTCAAAATGTATACAAAAAAACCGGCCAAGTGCGAGTCGGACTCGCGCACGAAGGGTTCCGTACTTGGTAAATTGCGGTTTACGATTTATGACGTATTAAAAAAACTACTAACTAGATCTCGTTCAAACCAATTTTCGCTGGTAGTTTACATGGTAATGTACATCATATATTTTTTTTAGTTTTATAGTTCTCTTATTTTAGAAGTTACAGGGGGGGGGACACACATTTTACCACTTTGGAAGTGTCTCTCGCGCAAACTATTCAGTTTAGAAAAAAATTATATTAGTAACCTCAATATCATTTTTAAAGACCTATCCATAGATAAAAAAAAAAATTTAGTTTCAGTTTTAAGTATGGGGACCCCCAAAATTTATTGTTTTTTTTCTATTTTTGAGTGAAAATCTTAATGCGGTTCACAGAATACATCTACTTACCAAGTTCCAACAGCATAGTTCTTATAGTTTCTGAAAAAAGTGGCTGTGACATACGGACGGACAGACAGACAGACATGACGAATCTATAAGGGTTCCGTTTTTTGCCATTTGGCTACGGAACCCTAAAAAGAGGTTTCTCCTTACCGTCCCCAGACGGTGCTTATCCAGTTTCAATACAAATTGACGTTTACGTTAACGCGATTGACCGTGAGTAAAAACTCGCACTAAGGCCTCTGATCCTCCGACTGCACAGCATGATTTTTCTTGTTAACAGCTTTTTAGTTCGATTCTTAATCAGTCGGGTTTTTGATTTTTAAATTAACTTTTTTTATTTACGACTTTTTAGTGATTTTTTCTTTTTCGAATTACTTTTAAACATATAAGTGGTATATATTTTTGTAATCACCTCTTAAAACCCTTCATTTTGATACCCCACTCGATGGGTTTGGAAGAAAACAAAATTGGGACCCGCACAATATGGCGCCCAAAATCCGCCATGTTTGTTTTTTTAGAACTTCACCTATCTAAGAACACTTGGGCGGTCAAGACTTATCTATCGATGTCTTAATTATATAATTCGGTAAAGTGGTTTAAAAGATATGAGGTAATAAAGAATATTACATACATACATACAAGATACGCGCGAAACACATAATCCAGTCGGGTAAAAACGACCAAAATGAACATTTGCACTAAAATACACAAAAAAAAAACATCACAACACAGATAACAAAACATCTTTCTAAGTTTATCATAATAGATACATAATTCCAACAGAGTAAGATTGCATACAGTTTAACGGGCCTTTGTGGAGTACATAGCAATAAAACAATATCTTAATCTAATCATATCCTTGTCCAAATCTTTTACTCTATCTTATTCATACATATTTCTTTGTAGAGATAGTAAAAGGTCTCATTTTCCTTATTGTTTTTTCCTGCTACAAAAACATGGGATACTTTTTCTATGCATGTAATAATCCATAAATAGGAAATTTTGTATTTTAAAAGATGAGATTAATAAAAATATTGAATATGTTTTTTTTTGACACGTTAACATAAGGTGACGACGATATAATGCGTTGAAATATCGTGAAACGTCACGCCGCTAGTACAATTTATACTGCCCTAGTGACGTCACAAGTTCCACGCCTGAACTTTGATGTGCCTTTACTTTGTGAATTTTTATAGATTTGGTAAAACAAAAAATTCAGATAGACTAAATAGAATTATCATTTTTCGACCCAGAAAACATACCTATTAATGTCATGTTACATACTGTTATCTTTAACCTGAAACAATTGATATAACTAGCTCAGTCAACTTAACTGAGCACCTGAAATGTCGATGTCACTCTGATGTTCGAGTCTCGCTATCGCTGACGAGGCGAACGCGGGGCGCGCGCGGGGTAGGAGGGAGTGGGGTAGTTTGACATTTCGGGTGCACAGTTATCTTGAGCGAACTATAAACAGGAACTGTGATAATAGTAAGTCTGTAATCACCATATGATTATATTGAGCAAGCAAGCAAGCAACACTATATTGAGCAAGCATGGTGACCGACACTTGTGACTTCTTTGTGCATGCAGAGGTCATTGCCCTACAGTGGGACACTTTATCTCCTCTAGTAAGATATGTAAGAATATCAGCTAATGCTGTTGTAAAGAGATTAGCCAAATTTAAGTTGGCCTTGTTTGTTCTGTCTACTGCTTGATATGGAGGAAAGTGGAAATTATGTTTTTAGGTTTCCATTACCAAAGGGTAAAAACGGAACCCTATTACTAAGACTCTTTCTCACTCCACATTCGGTCTGTCTGCCTGTCTATCTGTCACCAGGCTGTATCTCATGAACCGTGTTAGCTAGACAGTTGAAATTTTCACAGATCATGTAGGTATTTCTGTTGCCGCTATAACAACAAATATTAAAAACAGAATAAAATAAATCAATATATTTTGCCGTTTTTTGCAATAATGGTACAGACCTTTCGTGCGCGTGTCCGACTCGCACTTAGCCGGATTTTTTCCTACTCCTCCATTATTTTTATCTGATTAATTTCATTGCGGGATCCAAGATAGTTAAAATCATTCTTCGGGACTTCGTCGAGCTTCATTGCCTCGGCGCTTTTCTGGTGGTCGCCACTTGATTCTGGCTTTAAGGAATTGCAGTGGTTTAGGAATAGTGGTGGGACTGTCCCGATAGTAGTGGTCTCAGTGTGTCATTATTAATTAATAAGCTCTTCTTTTCTTGTGTTACAGGTGTTTGAAGGTTCAACATATACAGAGAAATGTGATGTGTTCTCATGGGGTATTATTCTATGGGAGGTTCTGTCCCGGAGGAAACCATTTGAGGAAGGAGGGTCAGCTTTTAGGATAATGTGGGCTGTGCATACAGGTATTATATAAAACTGTTTTCATGCTGGCTGGTACGTTGTTAGGCAGCTTTGCATGTGTAAGGCATATTTTTTGTATAGCTATTGTATAGATTATTCTCACCAAACTTCTTGACCGCCCTGAAGTTGGCTAAAATTGCTGCGCAGTGATAAATCTCATACAAAAACAGCACCGATCCGTGTCTTGCGCATCAGAAAGCCAACTACAGGGTGGCCCAGAAGTTTGGTGAGAATTATACTTTGTAGCATTCATTGACATTTGTACTAAAACCTAGCCTTCTTACAAATAAACGCAGAATAAAGTTATACCAGGTATAAACCTTTGAAAATGTATGGGTATACCTTAGTTATACCTGGTATAACTTTATACCGCGTTTATTTGTTAGACGGTTAATGTCTGTCCCAAGATAAGCAATATTAGCTGAACCCCGCGGCATCGCTCCCGTCAAAATTATAGCCATGTTACTCGGGAATAAAGTAGCTTCCCATAGGTGAAAGAATTTTTAAAATCGGTACAGTAGTTTCGGAGCCTATTTGGTACAAACAAACAAAAAAATCTTACCTCTTTATAATATTGGTATAGATTATCTCTGTTAATAAAAAGCACAAATAAAATGTCTAATTTATACAGGAGTTTCGACACAAAATGCTGATCTATGCAATCTTATGAGCATGACACACTTTCAAACTTTTGTAAAACAACATTATTTTGTGTGAGAGGCATATCACACTAATATTATAAAGGCGAAAGTTTGTGAGTGTGTGTGTGTGTGTTTGTATGTTTGTTACTTCTTCACGCTCAAACGGCTGGACGGATCTGGATGAAATTTGACACAGAGATAGATTATAGTCAGGAATAGCACAAAGGATATATAAAGGATTTTATCCCGGGTATACGTCCCCTTGGGATAATTTTCGTCGTTCACGCGAGCAAAGCCGCTCGCAGAAGCTAGTTTTAGCATAAAATCAATAAACACATTCCAAAGTTGCATTTATTAAATAATTATCATAATATGATAAACAGAAGGATGTCCAATCAAATTGATTAGGTGCATTTTTAATGAAACTGAATTTAAACAAGATGGAAATCAGTTTCAATTATGTGAACCAACCTTTTTATTTTTTTTATGGCTATTAAACACAACAAATGGCTACAACAACCTTCATCCCACCTGCAGGTTTACTCATCAAAGCTAAACAATAAAACCTACCTATTATAGTATTAGTTCCATAGAATTATGATATCATACTGATGTATTTCCGCCTACCATCAATTATATCCTTCCATAACATACCGTTAGTCAGCGCATCCTTTTAACATCATTTGAATTAAAACCTCTTTTGAGATCTGTCGTTGGTTATCTGTGAAAAAAAAAAAACAAAATTGATATTTTATAGTGTTTTTAAAAAAGATAATTTGTGTATGTTGATTTTATTACTTTTAATAATTCAAAAAGTGTGTTCACACCGAGTTTCATAATATTTTATCAAGTGTTATTAAATGTGTTCATTATAAAATTCTAGGTCAAAGGCCAAACTTGATAGAGGGTTGTCCTGAGCCAATAGAGCAGTTGATGACACAATGTTGGCACAAAGTTCCTGCGGAGAGACCCAGCATGGCCAAGGTAAGCCTACCTGCCGTCCAAATATAAATGATGAGTGGAACAATTGATTGCCAATACTACAGGTGACACTATTGTAAATTGATTAGTCATCTGTACTGGCCCAGGTGTTAATGCACAATGGAAATAGAAATCAAGAAGAGCTATTTTTGTGTGACAGTTTTATTTTAATTGTTATTTCTGAGGGTGTAAATTAAGTTAAGAGAAAGGACAACCACATCCTATTATAGTAATTTATGCAATGGTCATATAATATGGGTTGCCGAATGAGCATATAATATGGTAGCCGAATGTGATAAACCCACGCTCGTGTTTTAATACCTAATTATATGCCGTTGCATACACTATTTTATCTTCACTCATACAGTTGAAATAAAATAAAAGTGGAAACTGAAAAAATATGCAGTATGGCGGACAATTTAGATTCTCATTGCACCATGACAGCGCAGCGCGCGCATCCATAGACAGTGACACTAGCTCATAAGCGCCAATAAATTAAAAAGTAAAAGTGTGCTATAAAAAATTAAAATAGTTATTTTATGATGCAGTTGTTTGAAAATCGAAGGAAAATGTTGTCCTGTAATGTTTTTTTTTTTTAAATTTTACCTGGCCACGAATATAAAGTACGTGTTTATGCAATATTTTTTGATTTCATATTTGGAACATTACGTTATTAGTGTAGATAAAATACATTTTGCTACGCCATTTGTTTAGGTATTATTTTAATAAAGTCTTCTTTTATAATATAGCTCAGTTTAACGAACTGGTACTAAAATAAGATTAAAAATCAACCCGGCTCATTTCATGACCAATATAATATAATAATTTCTGTTAACTAATATGCGTAACCCAAAAGCCAGCTTAGTAACATGAATATGTTGCATTTCAGGTGGTAGACATAATGTCGGCGCTGTGTGAGTACTTCCCGGGCGCCGACACGCCCATCAACTACGACGACTGCGAGGACGACGACACGGAGTGCTCGGAGGACGAGTACATGCAGTACGACACGCAGGACAGCCTGGACGAGACCCTCTCCCAAGTACACCTCCCCTACGACGCCACAGCCTCCAACCCCGTCCTCCTCAGGAACAACGACTCCGACCATACCATCCAGCCGCCTCGCCCGCGCAGCTTCGTCGAGACTCAAGTGAGTAAGCTACAGCACTTAATGGCCGCCGAGGCGCAACCCAAAACCTCGGCCTTACCTAAAGATGAACCGGATGTACATAACAGAATAGGACCGGTTCGGATTCCACAGCAGTTTAAAAAGCCCGAAGTGTATACGGAAGCGGCGAGGTCGCCGGTGACCATCAACCGCACGTCCAGCTCGCCGGTGGCCGGTGAGGCCAGCGCCGCCAGCACGCCGCAGGAGTGTCTGCGTGTGGTGCGCAGTCCTGTGGTGTTCAGTGAGAGCTCGTCTCCGCGCCGCCTGTCGCCCATCGCCAACTACAACGTGGGCAACATGAACCCGCGCCACGTCGACATGGAGCACTACTGGAGCCGCGAGAACGACAAGCAGCTGTCTCCAGCCAGGAGCGGCTCCGTCAACAGCAACTCCAACTCAGTGCGCAAAGAGGACTATAACCAGAACTACTGCGACAGATTCAGCGCAGCGAACAGTCCTATGACACCCGTTAAAGAGTACAACGGGAATCTGTCCCAGAGAGCCATTGATCCGAGATATCAAACGCCATTACAGATCGAAGTGGATCCAGTAAGTCACATAAACGTATATTTGTACCTTGTCCTGTCCCTTGAAGAAGCAAGTTATGTAGAAGATATCACAACCGGTGGAGGACCAACTAACATAGTTGTAGTTATTGTATTTTATGTATATATTTTTATGGTTTTATGCAATATAATTATGTTCTAAAGTGTTGTAGCTTTGTATAAACCAGTTGTTAAAATTTTCAGAATTCATGGGAGTTGATCGACGTGCCAATCGCTTACGATGATTATGTGGAAGTGAGGAATTCTGCTGGATTTGATAAATACTATACAGTGGGTGAGTCTTGCATGCTGTGTTTATTGTTGGTTGTGACATTGTTGTTATTTTCAGTTTCGAAAAGGTCTATAAAGGACCAATCATATCCATTACCAAATTAAAAAAGGCCCTAGTATTATAGCCCTTGTTGGAACCAGACCATAACCAATATTCATTTCAAGATTGCACCAACTTTACTTGTGCAAATCCCAGATGTATTTCTAAAATGCCCTCTCTACTGATTATTGCTCATGAGAAGCGTCATTTGCCCTGCAGTCAAGTGCTGGACTGCAATATGTATAGATTAGCATACAATTTTCACCGTGCGTTATATCAAGAAATCTTTAAAATAACTACCTTCATAAAGTGTAAATTTACACCATAAATTGAGTGGGAGTGTTATAGAAAGCCTCAAAGTTCAGGAGAAATTATAATTACCTTCAGTGTGAATTTACACCATAAATTGAGTGGGAGTGTTATAAAAGCCTCAAAGTTCAGGAGAATATATAATTACCTTCAGTGTGAATTGACACCATAAATTGTGTGGGAGTGTTATAGAAAGCCTCAAAGTTCAGGAAAAATGATAATTACCTTCAGTGTGAATTTACACCATAAATTGAGTGGGAGTGTTATAAAAAGCCTCAAAGTTGAGGAGAAATTATAATTACCTTCAGTGTGAATTTACACCATAAATTGAGTGGGAGTGTTATAAGAAGCCTCAAAGTTGAGCAGAAATTATAATTATCTTCAGTGTGAATTTGTATCATAAATTGAGTGGGAGTGTTATAGAAAGCCTCAAAGTTCGGGAGAAATTATAATTACCTTCAATGTGAATTTACACCATAAATTGATTGGGAGTGTTATTAAAAGCCTCACATTCAGTGTGAATTTTCACCATAAATAAAGTGGGAGTGTTATAGAAAGCCTCAAAGTTCAGGAGAAATTATAATTACCTTCAGTGTGAATTTACACCATAAATTGAGTGGGAGTGTTATTAAAAGCCTCACATTCAGTGTGAATTTACACCATAAATTGAGTGGGAGTGTTATTAAAAGCCTCACATTCAGTGTGAATTTACACCATAAATTGAGTGGGAGTGTTATAGAAAGCCTCAAAGTTCAGATGAAATTATAATCGTTTTGCAAGCAATATTTCCGCGCTGTATAAGAATAGTACCGGACTTGCGGTGATTCAGAGATTCGTCTAACTGGCCACGTGTGTCGACTGGCGTGGGGGCACGAATGGCTTTTAACTCAATATAAATACGCACTAACACTAAAAAAAACTCGCATAAATCAGAGTCTATTGTTTTTAAAATGTAATTAAGGTGAGTTTGAGTCATGTAACAGTCTAACAAGTTCTACCGAAAATAAACTGAACATGTTCCGTGTGTCTGTAATGTATTGTCACATCAGAGCTTTTAGATGTTGTAAAAAGAATTGGCACTCGAAATTTTTAATGCAGAGCGTCACAATCTGGTTTTATAGATCTTTACGAACTTTCTGTACGACCAAATAAGTCTTGGTCGTACATTTTCCAACTTATATTTTTATTTAGATGAAAAACGCAAGCGGTCTGCAATAAATTGATTTTTAGGGTTCCGTACCCAAAGGGTAAAAACGGTACTCTATTACTAAGACTCCGCGGTCCGTCTGTTTGTCTGTCACCAGGCTGTATCTCATGAACCATGATAGCTAGACAGTTGAAATTTTCACAGACGATGTATTTCTGTTGCCGCTATAACAACAAATACTTAAATCAGAATAAAAAAAATATTTAAGCGGGACTCCCATACAACAAACGTGTTTTTTTGCCGTTTTTTGCGATAATGGTACGGAAACTTTCGTGCGCGAGTCCGACTCGCACTTGGCCGGTTTTAAATCCACTACTAAATGTATATTCTTCTTATTCAAATCTTATTAGTCCCATAGAAAAGCATTTTCAATTTCGCCCAGCGATATGGAGATGGGCGGTAAAGTAGGTCATACAATGTTTTTGTTTACTTTTCTTAATGACGACAAAATATGGACATACAAAAGCTTGTTTCATATTTTATTTAGTTCTGGTGCAGACTTAACGTTTCGGTTAATTTACTAAGTAGTATAGGATGACTCCGTATCAAAAGGTCCTATTCGCAAAACGTCCTATGAGCAGATCGTCCTAGTCTCAAAATTACCTATTAGCAGAAAAACCTACTGTCAAAGTACAGACATGCTAATAAAAATCTATAGATTTTTCGTCATGGTTCTAAAATTGAAACAAAAAGAAGAATTAAATCAATATGCAATATTGTTTTAATTATATTATTTAATTTTAATTATGGCGAATCCACCGTCTGATGATGGTGTTACAAAGACTTCAAGTCTGATGAAGGATTCGATGGAACAGAAAACTTTAATGCGGGTCACAGTCGAGGGTGGAGGCTACGCCGACAGGAGAAGTTCCAGCCTAGGTTGTGCACTCCGTGACAACCGTGAATAGTTCCGTGAATAACGACTAGCTTCCGGTCGTGGTCCAGTCCATAGTCGGATGTGGCAGCGCGTGAGACGCAATGACCCCTTCTGTGAGGAAGTGATGATCACAAAGGAAACGGCTGAAACGGAACAAGAGGATACAATCTCCCACCTTATCCGAAACAGACGCACCGAAAATTGCGACATGATGGCCGGCTACCACAAGGTGCGACCCGCGGGTGACAAATTTGAGGAGCTTCGCGCCACAACTGACCGTGTTCTATCCAGAGCGGAAAACATCCACTTTTAAACTTGGACCGATTTATAACTTAAACTGGAAATTATCACTTTCGCACTGAACGCAAAAAAACAACGCATTGATTTTTTTTATTTTTATTTATCATTCTCAAGAAAATGTTGAATATTTTTTTCTTTAAAATCTTATATTTCCGTGGTATGACTGTACCATTCCCATTCTTTTCGTTTGTAGGAACTTTTGCTACTAGGTCATTTTGAGAATAGGACGATCTGCTCATATGTCGTTTTGCGAATAGGGCGTTTTGATACAGTCGCTAGGATATAATGTATTATAAGCCCTTCAATATTCTATTCTTCACTGAACGTTTCTTGGAGCACGACTTGTCTCCAGTAGCGTATTTAGTTCCCACCGTAGAGGATAGATGTCGTTCCTACGAATGCAGTAATCCTGTTCAAATCATGTCCCATCTGTTAGTGTCTATACTGCACTGATGTCGTGGTATGTGTGAACAGCTACTGGGACTAACTCATTTAATTAAATATTTAATGTTTGTTAAAATTTACCATCGACTCGAAAAGAAGTAGAAACTGTTCATCACATTTCCGAAATATCTTCGTGGAAAGACTTCGTGGTTCCACATTTTTATCGGTTTTTTAATTGTTTTTCTTCGTCAGGCTCTCGCTTTCCCCCTAAAACTTCCCGTCTCTTCAAACTTTATGTTCAGATACCGGTGAACTGACTACTCAACCCAGCAAAAAAAAATATTTCATGGATTTTATTTGTTTTTAGTCACACAATTTTTCGTCATAGATCTCTAGGTTTCATGGTTTATAGAATATAGGAGCGTCATCACTGGGAGCATTTGTATACAAGCAATCGCAGGCGAGCAACAAATGCTTCCCAGCGAGCCCAGCATTCGCGTTCGAGCAAAACTATGAACGTTCGGTCGAACATTCCGTTGCGAGCTTGGAGCATTCGAATACGATCTCGTTAAGTGTCATTGCGGTTGTGGCTGCAGCATTTCTGTTTTTTTTTTTCACAAACTTTAAAGAACAAGAAACTGTTCCATGCTTTACAAGTGGCCAGTAGTATTCCTACATACATACTCATTCATTTAATCATCTGAGTACTCGCTTTCGAGTGTTTTATTTGCGTGAACATTCGAATGCGAGCCGTGTCCGCGAAAATCGTTGCTACGTCCACACCGGCCGAAGATCGCGCTTGCGTGTAAGCTTTGTAACGCTCAGCTCAACGTCCACACCACTCGAATATTCGACGTCGAATGCTCATTACAAGTGAATGCTCTCAGTGAGGACGGTCCTTAAGACGACGACTAACGCCAACGACCTTGAGGGAACAAAACGCACCCTCGTTTCTCACCCGCGCGACCCGAAATTTAGTAGTTTTTTGTACTTTTCTTATTATTCTATGACTTTAAAAAAAAGCTTCAGATCTAAATGTAGATAATTAAATTGTCTTTGATATTGTGTCGATTTCATTAAAATACGCCCAGTTTTGTTGTGATTGTCGTGTTTTTGTCCGTTTTAGACATAACTTTACAAATTAATTACACTATGTTATACGAATAAAACTCAAAATTTGCTCAGATGAAATTATTAAGAAAATTGTCTAATATAACATATATTTTTCCAATAAATTACGACTAGCCGTTTAGACGTGATTACATACATAAACTCACGACTTTTTCCCATGGGGGTAGGCAGAAACTACAGAACGCCACCTGCTACGATCTTACGTGATTCTCATTTTAAAATCAGCTACTCAAGGGAATCGGCGCCTTAATGATGGATTGTTATGGGGAGCCTTTCCAACGCGACTAGATTGCTTATTCATACACATTTTACTAGAAATGCTGTACAGTATAGAACAGTTTCTACGCAATGCACTGACGCATCGGAGGGTGAGCCTGAAATGTAGTAAAGATCACAAAAGGCCAATTTAATTGTTTAGATTGACTTCGTAATTATCCCGTATACACAAATAAGAACTTCAAATTATATTCCAAAGTTTACAAAACGACCAATCTAGCCCTACATGTGATTAAGACATTAGATTAAATGCGATAGTTATATCGATCCAAAACATAAGAGCGAACCCGTAACTCTTGAGATTCGAGATTGTCGTC
Organism: Orthosia gothica; assembly: GCA_949775005.1. NCBI lineage: Eukaryota > Metazoa > Arthropoda > Insecta > Lepidoptera > Noctuidae > Orthosia > Orthosia gothica. The sequence continues at coordinate 5,696,041 of OX459067.1, read as the reverse complement.
TAAACTTGTACCAATGCATCAGCGCTGAGTAACCGTGCACAAATAGCTGAGTCCTGCCAGGACACTGACTCATGCGCACGCTAGCGTTTATTTTACGTTCAACGTTTAATATGTGGGTAGTTTTGTTTTTGTTGTGCTGGATGTGTGGTTAATGTTTACCAACATAGTATGTTGTGGTGTTGTCTGTTTGTAGAATAACTGTCGTTTCTTTTTTTTTCTGACTCATATGATTTGTAAAGTTATCTTCTCATCTGATTAAAAGAAAATCATCACAGACATGCAGTATTCTATATTTTTTTTTGGTTTCATAATTCTACTGGGACGTCCAAATTAAAAAAATATATCTTTATTTCAATTTGTCAAAATGTGCAGGGTGCAGCATGAATCTTCCATTATTTTTTTTTCTTTCATCTTAGTATTTTTGGATATTCTCAATTATTTTGTATTCTCTTCTCAATATTAAGTTATTATTATAGCTTCCATTGCCACTTTGTTTTCACGAACTTTTAACCTTTTGAAGTCTTTGAATAACTCGAAATAAAAATGAAATAAGCGCAAATATGCGTTGCGTATATCAAAACATCCTTTTCACTCGTTGTGACTTCAGTAATTTTCATATGTCATGGCATTGTCAATGAAAATATTCATGCATTTCAGTTAATCTCTTTTGAAGAACTGTTTTTCAAGCTCATTCACACATTTTGTTGCCATAGCACAAGAAACTTATGTAAGAAAAGCTGCATATACAAATCTTATACTATACAGATCTTAATTCCCCTTTTACCTCAATATAACAAACTATTGAATTATCTACATTATACAAAAACAAAAAAAAAATTGCTTCAGTGCAACAACAACTGGGCAGGCCCCCAGAAATAATATCTTCAGTAACATTTTATCAAAGTTTTTGTTAATTATCAGTTGTCTTTCTGTCGCTAGCATTGACAAACTGCAACGCTATGAAAAATGTAAAAATAATTGTCTACAAAACATTCTGTCATGCAGCATATCAACGCGCACATTTATTTATAAAACAAACAGTCTAACTGAATATACACTAGTTCTCAGGATACGCTAGGGTATCATTTACAGTCTGACTAACAACAAGAGCCCTAATGTTAATTATAATGCATAGTGTTAGCAATTCTCAGAAGCCCGCGGTTCCGCGGTACAGGCGCGGCCGCCATTTGACAGCGAATACCGCGCACTCAAATATCAAGCGCTTAGTCATACGAACAGACATGTTTTACTAGTTTTATTATTACATAACTTATTTTTGCACTTTGCTCGAAATAAGTGCGTTTGAGTATTAAAAGATACAACTGCGTTTAATCCTGGCTTTTAAACACAAAGTGAATCATCGCCTACGTTATAAGTGGATGTGTTTCAATGTAGATCTTGGAGCCAATCTTATTTGATGTTATTATTTTTGATGTTTGTTGCAAATCTGTTCATAGTTCTTTGAGTTAATTTTCTTGCTTTTTATTACAAGCTTTTATTAAATTTATTCTTTTCGGGCAGTGGTATCTCATCCCATACAAAACAACCGTGCCGACGTACTGTACTGATTATACTGATTATTTTTTGTAAATCGATCGCGTTCGGTTCCCGTTCCACGGCGATAGATAGATCACAATCTATATACGTGGAACGGAACCGAACACGATCGATGTACAAAAAATAATCAGTATAATCAGTACAGTACGTCGGCACGGTTTCTTTGTATGGGAGGAGGCATCTTTATGCTAGTATTATATTGTCTGTGGTTCGGGTCAAATCTTGCAACTGAATTTTAAAGCAGTTATCCTCTACCGATTTAGATGAAATTTTGCATACACGTTTAGTTTGGATGACAATGCTTGGTTAGCTAAGTGACGTCATTCTAATTCCAATATTGCGGACGGCCCAAGATGGCGGACTAGTTATTTTTTGTGCACTGCCATGATATAGATATCAAGTTTGCTGAGAAGAATACGAAGAAAGCTTGTTTAAAAAAAGTTTTTTTGGTGAATAATTTTATTCTGTTTAAAAACTGTCAATGACGAAGAAAAATTAACGCTAACATTGCCAGAAATATTACCGTGTAACCTATTTGCTTCCACTAACGCCTTGATGAATGGAGAAGCGGTAAAGAATATCATGATTTTACATTTCTCAGTAATAAATGAGAGGCCGACAGTGTAGTTCCGGCATTATTATTATTATTAGAGCTTTTTCATGAATTGCCGAGTTCCAGATTCGATTTTGGGTGAGATCATAAGCGTATTTATTTGTTTGGCAGTAACATAATAGAAGTGTGTTTTTTTTAAAACTTGCAACAGACACATTGGGGTCATATCGGAATGGTGTTAACGTTGAAGTGTCCAGTAATAGTCGTGTTTTAGTGGTTCGCAATAAAAACGTTGCGTGTTTGTCGTTAAAGTCGTAGTTGCACGTACGGTGCGTGGGCGCAGGTTGCGTACGGAACTTTGCGGTGGTGGCGCCACGCACTAACGAGTAATTTTCTCTGTCTCACTTCCAATCTGCCTAGCCTTTCCCCAACTATGTTGGGGTCGGCTTCCAGCCTAACCGAATTCAGCCGAGTACCAGTGTTTTACATGGAGCGACTGCCTATCTGATCTCCACAACCCAGTAACTGGGTAACACGATACCCCTTGGCAAGACTGGTGTCAGATCTCAAGCTTCTGACTACTCGTAACGACTGTCAAAGATCTTCAAATGACAGCCGGGACCAACGGCTTAACGTGCTTTCCGAGGCACGGAGTAAACTCGGTATGTTGAAATGGTCACCCATCCACGGACCGACCTCGGCAAGCGTTGCTTAACCTGGCAGATCGACCCGTGCGGCTGTTATTATTTAGCCACGGACTCTGTCTTACTTTATGGATTGCAAATAAATAGGCGGTTTTTGTTTTGAATATCGAACTTGCTAGAATCTGTGAATGTTTCTGAGCAGTTCTTTGTTTTTTATTTAACTTGTTTTTAAATATCATTGGGTATTCTTATATCTTCTACAAACCTAACCAAACCCATCGACACTGGCAGATTAATGTCGGTGGCATTATTAAAAGCTTTTATTTAACTTGCAATGTAAGTAAGTATGTGTGTTCGTGTCAAATCTTGCAATTTTCTTTGAATTTTAAAGCAGTTGTCCTCCACCAATTAAGATGAAATTTTGCATACACGTTTAGTTTAGATGACAGTGCATGGTTAGCTAAGTGACGTCATTCTAAATTCAATATGGCGGCAGTTCCAAGATGGCGGACTAGTAATTTTTTGTGCACTGCCATGATATGGGTATTAAACAAAGAATTCGAAAAAAGCTTGTTTTGAAAAAGATTTTTTAATGAATTTATTTTACTTTCTTTAGCAGTACTTACTGCGCCGTCAATTTGAATGATTTCCTGTCCTCTAAAATAGGATAATAGAACAGAAATATATTTAAAATGTCTGTGTCATGTTCATATTGTTCTACTTTATGGCTCACCACAAAAATTCATAGACTAAATAAATGAAATTATTTGACCCGATTACTTACAAAAATACTGCGCTATTCATAATTCCTTGAAACAGTATAATGGAAGCGCTACTTTACTCAATAAATCTCGTATGTTAAGATTTCTTACTTCGTAGAACGGTTTTCTACCAGCAATGGAGTTTATTGGGAATTTCATGACTAATACCTACAAAGTCGGTTCTAACTCAGCTTCAAAATAAATCTTGAATAAAGGCGGAGTATCTCTGGACGTCGCATAAAAACAAGATGGCCAAGTTCTTTGAAACTGTTCGGACTATAAAACTGTTAGTTTTCCTTGTAGAAATGATTGTTGGCTTCAACTCTTTCCGATTCCGAGATTTAGTTCTGGAAAAATATGTCGCTTCGGGATGAACGCTTTGTTGATTTCGCTTTCTTTTTTGCATGGTTGATTGCCATCTTTTCCTGCTATCAAACCTGATCGAACAAGGTAAACTTGCTACACATATCTACATCTTTATGTTTTACTAGCTGACCCGGCAAACGTTGATTTGCCATAAGAGTAACAAAACACCAAACATTCATTTTTTGAATCCATTGTACTTTTTTCCTACCTACCCTACCTACTCTACCTACCCTACCCTACCTACCTACCTACCTAATCTACCATACCTACCTACCCTACCCTACCTACCCTAACCTACCGTAGCTACCCTACCCTTCCCTACCCTACCCTTCCCTACCCTACCCTACCTACCCTACCCTACCCTACCCTACCCTACCCTACCTACCTACCTACCTATCTATCTAAATTACCCTACCATACCCTACCAACCTACATAACCTACCTACCCTATCCAACCTACCATTATTTTTTTTTGATGTTTTTAAACCTTCTCTGTATTCTGGCGAAAATAACAAAAAAAAAAAAACAAATCGGTACAGCCGTTTTTGAGTTTTAGCGAGCCTAGCGAACAGCAATTGATTTTATATATATGGATAGATTTACCATCGTTAACCGTGGTACATAAAAACACCCTTTGTGATACGTACCGGTTACCCGTCGGACTTTGCTCACCTTTGACATTGATTGATTGAGTGCAATTGAAAGAGCGTTGCCACCTCCAAATCTAAACAAAAATACGCCCAAACCTACGGGAAGTGTACGGATAAATCTTCCAGCCTCATCTCCGCATATTTACATGTGCAGCTGTCATAAAAACACAGCATCTTCCCTGACGTATGTATCGATCAGTTATACGTGTGTGTATGCGGTCCAGATGCGGCAGGACCGTCCCGCCATGAGTCACGCTTCTGCGAAGGGGCCGCGACTATTTTAGACTGTGTCCGCTTACCTTCTAGGAACCGGGACACCGGGTACTGTGGGACCAACGACCGATCGCAAAGCCAAAGTATTGTTAGATCGCTAACGGTGTTGTTCCTGGCCACAGTGCCCAGCATCGGTTCCTAGATATATTCTCGCTAAAGAGTCGAATCCAGGAAGTCTTTACTTAGCTGCAACTTTGTGTGGTCGATTTTGCTTGGCTTTCGTGCGTGCGGTGCTGTGGAGTCATTATGTTTGGCATGCGTTTGATCACCTTTTGATTTGTTAATTAGTTCGGATATGTCATTTATTTGAAGAGACAATTTCACTGAATTAGTCCCAATCATCATTGCATTGGTGCATCATTGTGATTCACGATTATAAATTGCATCATATCCCGGAGGTGTGTGTGGAGTGTTGGTTCTTGGTCTGCTGTAACCGAATTCCAGTCTCAGGCATATCGACAATTATCTCTTCAATAGTGTAGAGATAATTTTCCCATTTTTCTGGTTACTTTCTGCAGATTTGGTTTGTCCTTTTTTGTAAACAAAATAGCTATTACTTTTAATACAAATCAAATTTCAAAATTTAAAAAACCCCTGTAACATTTCCCACAACCCCGATTCAAACAGTAAAACACCCATAAGTTTTGAACAGCTGAACCGATTTTATTCAAACATAGCTAAGAACACTCTCGACGAAATCACCTTTCAAACAAAAAAAACAATCAAAATCGGTTCATCCGGTTAGGCGCTATGATGCCACAAACAGACACACAGATACACAGCAACACACTTGAAACTTATAACCTTGAATCTTTTTCCGTCGGGGGTTAATAATATGAGCACTAGTAGAAAACAGAATTGGGTGGAAAAGGGAGAGGGAGATAATAATGGCTAGTCAGTTAAGATGTGAGTGTCATTTTTACCCGACTGCCGAAGGAGGGTTTCGTGTTTATCAGTCTATGTATGTATGTTTGTTCCTATGTGGCGTTCTAGAGACCAAATGCGTTGGCCATTATCGATGATTCTTACGTCAATCATTTCGACTTAACCCTGCGAGTGTCACTGGCTACTCTACATCTACATCTGGTTTTGGTCAGCCAGCCCGCGAACATGCATCCTCCGACTGCACAGCATGATTTTCTTCTTGTTTACGTCTTTTTAGTTCGCTTTTTAAGCAGTCGGGCTTTTTGTTTTTTTTTTCAATTATCTGTTTTTATTAAATATTTCCGCATCTAAGGCCTTCTACTCTCGTCGGCTTGATCTGAGAATAGTATTATGATGGTCGTTAGTGCGTCGCGCAGTATTGACAAACGTCAAGCATCCGCGCAGATGGCTAGACGGATCGACTTTTATTTATCACCCGCTTCCGCCCCATCCAACATTCGTCGCGTTGTCCAAGTAATCGCGAATGTCACTGTACAACAATGCACTTAATGACTTAATCTGTTGTGCATTGTTATGCTCTTCGTCATATACGTTCGCAAATGAGTATGTTTTTCCTACAAATAATTACTAGCATACATTGCTCTGTGCGGTAAAATTATTGCGGTGTCAAGGTATATCAGGTAGTGCCCTGAACTTGAAGGCATGTGTTTTATAGGGACTAATCTTCGTAAATTGGACTTGATTAGGGTTTTTTTTTAGGAAGTTTTGGCAAAAATCTTTCTTTCCTGATCATCGATGAAGGTGAGCTTTTAGGGCAGTTATTGGATCCTTCCGCGAAGTCGTATCTAGAAACATTGATCAAGGTGGAATTTCTTGTCCAATGTACAAAAACACTAGATTCAGTTAAACATCAAGCATAATAAAATCAGAAAATGTAGAAGTCTCTTATCGCTATTAATTGAAAAATGCTATTATACTGTAGAAGATTTTATAAATGATAATTTTTAACATTTCGTGTGCAATAAACATTTTTGCTGTGATTCTTAAATATATTTAAGAAATCTGTTTCTCTTTTTTGGTTAGATTTAATTGTAGATTTTATTAAGATATTTAAATACATTTAAAATAGTAGTTTTTTTTTACTTTTCTTGTACTCAAGCATTTAATTTTGTTTTATTCTGTTAGATTTTTTATTTGCTTTTATTTTAAACCATATGTGTACGCCTTCACGGCAGCACATAGCGGACATGATAATTAACCTAAGATCTTTATCTAGATACCTATGTTTCACAGATAAATATTCAGATACAGATTCTGAAAAAAAAAATACTCCGGGTCGAATGAACGTACTATTCAAGATTAATCCGTTGCAACCTGTACCGTCCGTACGCATACAAGAATTACAACAAAAATGGTTGCTTACAGCAGAACCATTTAGTATATTCGGGTGATGTTGCAAATTTCTCAAATGTGTTAAGTGAGACGTGCCTCGTGGCTGGTGGCTCGTGGCCGGCCCTGCTGACTCACAGGCAGACGTCAGTGCGGTAAGAACAGTATCGCGGTAAAGTAAATAAGTCGTAATATTTTCATGGGTGCCGCCGCGGCGGGCACCTCGCTCGTTATGCGTTGCTCAAATAAACAAACGTGTTGATTTTTATACAGTATTGGCGTTTCCAGCGGCCGAACATATCCAACCGTTCCGGAGAACGATCGTCCATGTTTCATGTAACTACTCGTTTGCACGTTACGTGGAATATGCGTGGTTAACTCGGAGCTAACGAGAAACCTATTTTTTGTTTGGTCGTTTGCAGGTAGGTGTTTTTTTGGCTCTGAAACTTGATGAATGAGGTCTTGATTAGGTTTTATTGCTAGTTCCGTGTTATGTCAGTTTGACTTTTTATCATCAATTTATTATTGTGCCAGTTTGACGCTCCTGCGGTGTTTTTAAATTACAATAATGATGAGCAGTAAGAAGCTAGTTCGCGTACGAATTAGCACTTTTGCAAATTTGTATCGAAATGGATGATGATTTAGGACGAAAACGAGCGCGCGAAATTTTATACACAGACCTTTGGGATATCATGAAAAAACAACTACATGTATATTTATAAAATAACGTTATTTGCATTGTTGAATTACTAATCTATCCCTGTATGGAGGCCGTTTTGCAATTTTCCTTCTTCTTATGGTATTTATTTCCGCCCAAAGATGCGTTAAAATTAGTTTTGAAATATGGAACTTTCGACGCTCATAACTTTCAAATATATTTTTTTTTTACATTTTTGTTTTTTTTGTTTGACAAATTGATATAATTTTTTATTTAGATCGTACATCGTCAAACAGTGGAGTAATCTCTAGACTACGTTTGTATGGAAGAATTTTGGACTAGTGTAACCTTAACTAAAAAGCATACTAAACTCGATAACCCTAAATATTTCAATTGCACATTCATATTTTCTTTTGACTTTTACAAATGTTTTCACGCAAAATCTACTGACGTCAGTGTCGTTTTATGATTCTATTGAAAACTTCGTCTATCAGCTCGGCCGGGCGTTCACACATCGTTGCGGTGCAACAAGGCGCAAAAAAAAAATTCATTCACCTCTCATAATCCTCAAAATCTAAATTAAGCAAACGCATTTGTCCGGTGTCAACAAAAAGAAGCGCGTCGCGGGCCACGCATGAATCAGCGCGATACAATTAATATCTAATTTAAGGTTATCGGGGAGGCATGGGACGGGATCGACGACGCACAGTCTCGCGCCACCGCCGCGACGCGCGCATCGCCCGCGTCGCTCGCTGCACTCCGATGCACCCGCGCGCACGGAACTCGCGCGCGACACACGCACCCCATGCTACGGTCCCCGCAGTGAAATGTCCCAAACAGACTGTGCCGTTCAAGTCTCGATAACAGTGCAACCGGGTTACGATAAATTGCAAGTGTTCGTTGACGTTTACATGAGTGAGTAGCCCGATTTGAACTGTAGTTTGTAGTGGAATTATGATGCTGCCCATAAATATTATGTAAGACAAAATAATTAAACTTGTAGAAGGGAAGTCTTCAGGTAACTACGGTGTATTTAACACAATATTCTATGTGAGGAAAACTATTTCACAATATTGTAAAAGTAACATTATTCTATATATTTCGTCCTTGAACTTGTGTCTTCAGTTATTCTGGATGAGCATTGCTATTGAAGAAGCAACAAATCAATGGAGCTATCACTCAAAGATTTCTTCTGTCAGTGACAGGAAATTCTGTTCTCTAAATGCTGTGTATATTAAGAAGAGTCATCCGTTTGTTAGGCGACAGCAGCTTTTCTTCAACTGACCTTGCAACTGACAGATTTTCTGTAACTTTCTTATAGTGTATTATATTATATTACTTCAGTACTAAAGGCCCACTTTCAAGCAACATATCTTTTCTGTCGGGTCTTTCAAGATGTTTTATGTTCCAGCAAAATCATCCTATTATGTTCCCACTGGTGGGAAACAGTCCACACAAACAAATAAAAAAAATTCTGGCCCATTGCGGGTTGGTCTACTCTAGAATCTGCTGACTCATTACCATTACTGTCTCTGATAACTATTTAAGAACCATCAACTGTTTAACTAAGACCAGCAATGGGCATCTGAAATATCTATTAAGTATTTCGTCATCAGGCTTATTTTCCAGGACAGTTAATATTGCTAGAAACTATACTTACCAGTAAATCTTTTACAAAGTATAAGTTATTTTCCATAATCTCCATAGAGGAAATTTCTTTCTCTAGAATGGTAAGCATCATGCTCATCGTTTCTTAGGCAATCATGTAAAAAAAAAAATGTATTTGCTTTTTTTTTTTTCACTGGCAAAATATGAACGTGTAACTGACATGTCACTCTTCCCTCTGATAATTTATTGTTTGCTTTAAAAAAACCTACTACCAAGTAAAAACTAGCCCATCAATCAATACAAAAACAAAGATTGTCTGTCACAGTAATCACGCGCTAAATTTTCTCCTAACGATCAGCGACAGTTAAATAATCGTCTGTCAAAAGGTAATGCCAAAAACTCTCAGCTAACGGCTATCTAGCCGCGACGAGAGACGCTTTCGGCGCGCCGATGAATCACTGCTAATTATTTTATGATTCGCGAGCCGAGCTGCGCGTGCGCACCCGAACTAAACAATTAGATGAGCCACTTACGCACCACTATACATAAGGTTGCTACCCTCCAAAACTCTCTTCAGTCTTTCGTATGGCAACACCTGCGACCGTAGCTTCTCGGCCACTGTCCAAAATTATTCCCAATGTTAACTCTTTTGTTATATCTTTAAGAGATAATAAACAATCCTCTTTGAAGATTCCAAAATAGTATTGTTTATAAGCTCCGTAGCGTAGTGTTAAGTAACCAAAGGGTTACCTATGGAAACGGTTCTCTGCATCTGGTTAGTTCGAAAATAACCCGCAGTTTAAACAAATCTATGATAGAACTTGAGCTTCGAAGACTCATCGGCTGTGCCTGACCCAGAACCTGGCCAGCGGGAGTTATACAAGATGGACAGTTCTAGATTATGTCAGTAAAGTTCGTCTACTTTCAACAGCCTACGCTTCGTTACGTTTATAAACTGTTGTATTCGAGCCAAACTGACTGTTTTCTTTGATCTTGATCTGTTACCAATAGCAATGGTCTGTCGTGACCTTGAATGTGTACGAGCGCGAAGGCGTACCATATGTGGTCGCAACAATAACTGTAATAGACATCGTAAATACGGCAGTGATGAGACATTTTGCAGACGGCGCCTACAGTGATTCAGTCTGGAGCGATAATGCCTTTATAGATGGTGGTAGGTAGCAGCGGCCGGGCCGTTGGCATCGGCATCACGACATGACTAACCGCCGCCCGCTCTAGATACAATCAAAATATGTGACAAGTTTATTTCTATTCGGAACAACACATTCTGCTCGATATATCCCGCGCCTCAAAGTTGAACATCTGCTGATTTTTTCTACGACATAAGTAGGTCGGGGCTCGAACCTGCGTCACGCGCCCTGGCCGCGGCCGCTCACCGCTCGCTTACGTTTACGCGAAATCGTTACGCTGTTTTTCTATGCCGTCGCATCGTGAGCTGTATTATATGTTTTGATGCAGCTGAATGCACTGAGATGTACTCAATAGGTTGTCCTACCCAATGGCAGCCTTATTGCCATTCCCATCACATTCTGCCTGTTCTATACCGCAGTCTAGAAAGATTCTAAAAAAAACAAGTGCGAAAAAGTCACGATTTTTGTATGGGAGCCCCACTTCAATAATTATTTTATTATGTTGAAAATTTCAACTGTCTAGCTATCATGGTTTATGAGATACAGCCTGGTGACAGACAGACGGACCGCGGAGTCTTAGTAATAGGGTCCCGTTTCTACCTTTTGGGTACGGAACCCTAAAAAACCAAGGTCAATTATGTTAAATAAAATAAAACTATTAAAGACTTGACTGACTGAGGAGCTCGTGGCTAAATAATAACAGCCGCACGGGTCGATCATCAAGGTTAAGCAATGCTTGACGAGGTCGGTCCGTGGATGGGTGACCATTTCAACATACCGAGTTTCCTCCGTGCCTCGGAGAGCACGTTAAGCCGTTGGTCCCGGCTGTTATTTGAAGATCTTTGACAGTCGTTACGGGTAGTCAGAAGCTTGAGATCTGACACCAGTCTTGCCAAGAGGTACCGTGTTACCCAGCTACTGTGTTGTGGAGGTCAGATAGAATAGAATAGAATAGAAATATATTTATTCGACACTGGCACAACACAACAGCAACAAACATGAAGTAAATGACAAAAAAGAAATGCAAAGACAAATTGCGCTGAGCGTGCCCATACCGAAAGGGTTACCAACTCAGCATTTGCTGGGCGTCAGATAGGCAGTCGCTATGCGCGCCATGTAAAACACTAGTACTCAGCTGAATCCGGTGAGACTGGAAGCCGACCCCAACAACAATTGGGAAAAGGCTAGGTAGATGATGAAAGACTGACTTACTGCGTTGTGTTTTGTCATATTACAAATAGATAAAATATGAATGTATTGAATAGTTACTGTAAGTTGATTATTCTAATGGCTTTCATCAACCGCAAATCATATATTAATGTCAAATTTAGAGTGAAATCTGCAGTCTTCAGTTAGTATTCCAGCAGAAAAGTCATCTGTGTAAAAATTTTCTTAGTTAGCTTGTTGACCAATACAATATATTGAACGCCTTTACGCCTTTAAGCTCTCGTCGTTACTAGACAATGCAAAACCACCAAAAATAGAGCCAACAAAATACAGTTTTATCTCGAACAAATTCACTATCTCATACATATAATCAGTAAAAAATATAAGTGTACGTAAGATAGAGCGTGCGTCGTTTCGTAGGGGCTGGTCGACTGGCGCGAGCGCTCGGGTGCGCTCCTCCGAAATACCCGGTGACTCAGCCGCGCGTTTCACAACGATACCTTTGCCAATAGCTTTTGTATTACTTCCTATTGCTGCTGCTATATTCCCTCGGCTATTCGTCGGAAGATTCCTCCCATCAGGGCTTGGTAACTTGGTCTTGCGTCACCGAGTGTTTGATTTCGATATTATTGTTTCTTTGATGAGATAATCAATCATATTTGCTTAGAAAATATAGCTGATAATTTGCATGACGAAGAGAGTCTATTTCACAGTGTCTGGACACTAAAATTATTCACCAGATACATTCAAAAAGCCAAGTATAGATAAGTGAAATGATACAGGAACAATATTATAAATAATAATATTAACAAACAAGGAATAGGGATGCTTTTTGTGTAGAAAAATGATAATTCTATTTAGCCAGTCAGTGAGATTATCAAATAATATTGGACACGTATTTTAGGCTTTAACAAATAAATAAAAAATTACAAAGATACAGCGCATCAAAGTTTAGGAGTGGGGGCTTGTGACGTCACTATGTCAGTATAAAGTGTACTAACGGCGTGACGTCACACGATATTTCAACGCATTTTATCGTCGTTACTTAGGCCGTACCCAGACCACAAAATCAGCATGAGATATGAGCATTCCTATTGGCCTAGCGGCACTGGTGGCGCATGAATTACAGTAGTGAATACGCCCAGATTTTAGAATAAAATCTTTATAAAATCGAATATTGGTCTTTTGAAAAAAAAAAAATACTTACCTAATGTTCGTTATCAAAATAATTGTCTATCCATTACATTTAGTACAAAAAATAACTAATGAACACTTTACAAGGAGATGCGTGCTATCAATAATTATTTCTCATTTTTATGGTTTTGTTGGACGGAGATTAGAGAAACATATATTAAAAAAAAAAAAAAAAAAAAAAAGTATACTACCATTTTAGAATCAATATTATGTAGAAATTTAATGTATTTTTATTAATTTATATTTCTTTTTAAATAAAGAGTCTCAATAACAGAGCTCTTAAAAACTGTACAAAAACTACTGGCGCGGCGTTTTGCTCGGGGAGGCGCCTTAAGTTTACGTGTCAAAAGAGAAAATAACTGTCCAATATTTTTTATTAATCCATCTGACGGACGAAAAACTAATTTTCAGTTCAATAAGGTTGTATTAGGTATAGGCCAGGAACAATTTAGGGTGGTAAACCTGGGCATTAAACTTTTTAATAATCAGTGTTGAGGATAATCTGTCCAAAAACATGTTTTGAAAAAGTTTTTACCATTCTACAATGATTATATCGCAGAAATTCAATAATTTCCTGTTTATTACACCAGACGGCTTGCGAACTGGTGACTCATGTATTTTTATTTTGACTAACTCATAATTGAACCTTGATCCCAAAAAAAGAAATAGGTGATTGAAACTTTAAACTTAAAAATCTTGATGGTAAAACAAATTCCATGGTAGTGAATATGAGAACGTTTAATAAGTATTGCTATTTCGTCAATTCGTGATAAACCAGGAAATCAATAATAAATTAAATTAACTGCTTATAAATATTTACTTTTTGAAGCATATATAATTCACTGTTTTTCCTCCACTATTTGGCATCACTTCAGAAACTATCTGGAATATAAGATTCAACGGTTTAAATGTTTCAATAGGTGTTGAAAATACATAATTGTCAATATTATCGTAACGTAGGCAAACGGTTGCTCATCTAATCCACTTCCGAGTGGCTCGGCCAGCAGCCACGAGCCACCCACACCGCGTAGTAAACTGAACCACAACACAACATTCCTCTGCTGCTGCTTCACGTAAATTAACACAACCGCACTATTCTTTAAACAATCAGTATTTCAATAAATTAAACCCTCTTCAAGTCCGAACTCTACGTCATGGTCCAGAATAAACGAAACTTCCCCCGTTTCTATTGATTTTTACGACTGGCTTGAGATAGCAAATCTTGAGTCGCATCTGTCCTACGGACTCCTGTGTTGTATCCCCGTCGGCAGCTCTTTGATGTGATCTGGATAAAATCACCTATATAGCGCATTTAACGGTGACTTGCCCCAGTTCTAGTTTCGCCGTAGAAGTTGGCACGAAATCGTAAACTGCCCTCTTTACTAAAGGCGCTAAATATCCAAATAGCATTGTACTATGAAATGATTTTGCTCGTCATCTTCTAAACCGTGAGAATCGGTCCTCCAACTCACACATATTATTTCAATTTGAAGTAGGTACGTCCCTCCAATATAATTTGCTTGAAAGTCTTGAAACACTTGCTGAAAAAAGATAAATGTATCTCGCTACTTTTAACTCTTTGTGAGTCACAAGTTTGTCTGCTCGCAGTTACAGATTCTCATGTATATTATTGTCCTTTAGGTACTTTAAAATCGTACACAAGGACGCCTAAATTCGCTCGGTAGATATTTCCGTATCGAATGAAAGTGTCTCCGGTGAATCAGACTTTTTTAAATGTACGACGTAATTCCCTGTCAGTTGCCCAACGTGATCCCAACATTAAAAGTTTGGACATTCTGTGAATTTTTGGCACCAGTAAAGTAAGTGGAGCATTTCAAATTGGATGTACCAGGTAATGTTTGTTGTAACCTAGCAGATACGTGTTAAGGCGCAGATACCTCTAAGTAGCTGATTTTTAAATGAGAATAACGTCTAAACAGCTAGTCGTAATTTTTCGGAAAAATATATGTTACGTTAGACTATTTTCTTGATAATTTGATCTACGAAAATTTTGAATTTTATTCGTATAACACTCAGATCAAATAAAAAGTCAAGATAAAACGTTGCAAACATCAAGGTGACGCCGGTTAAAACTATACATACACAATCACACGCACACATGTGCAACGAAACTACGCCTTAGCTTGAGAGGTGTCAACCGGATGGAACGAAGTTTTAGTTGATTCGCTATTGAAATGAAAAAAAAACTGTACATATACATACACACACATATATATATATATATATGGTTATTTTTGAAACACTGTCAGGATTCATTATTGTTATTATTTTGTTTTTTTCGAGCACTCCGCACGGCTTACAACTATAGCAAAAAGTGTCGTTACAATTTTTGGACTTGATTTTTTCCGTCAAGACCCCTTTCGTAACGCGCGATAAGGAACTTCGTCCCAAAAACGACATTGCACTAAAACTGCCGGGCGTATTTTAATGAAATTGTCACCACCTCAAAGACTTTTTACCCCCAGTTTCCCAGCTCAAAATTATGGGCGAATTAATGTGACAAATTGTCAAGCACGCGTTATCTGCTGTGATTGGTTGAATGAATTTTCAACAGCCAATCACAGCAGATAACGCGTGCTTGACAATTTGTCACATTGATTCGCCGATAATTTTGAGCTGGGAAACTGGCGGTTAATTGTCTACATTTTGATCTAAGGCTTTTTTTTAAGTCATAGAATAATAAGAAAAGTACAAAAAACTATTGAGTTATGGGTCGCGCGGTAGTGAAACGTGTGCGTGTTTTGTTCCTTCAAGGTCGTTAGCGACTATCGTCATCTTAAACAAAAAAAGCCAACACAAAAGTTTCCGCGAGTCGATGTAACATTTCAACGTCTGGAAGCGTTAACCGATTCTGCAGACAGACATTTGCCTGCTTGTCATGTGGCCGTTCATAAATCGGCCCGCTAATAGAATAAGTGTCGTTCCGTGGACAGTTTCCGCGAGGTGTCACCGCTGCTGACGCAACCGCGGTCTGCGGCGCGTCCCGACGGCAAATCGAAAACATATTAAAGCCGCCGATCAAAGAGAGCTTTCCCTCGCGCACCAGATTTATGGTATTACCGAAATGTTTTGTAGATCACGCGTAACGTTAAACATGGATTAAAAGACGTCTTAATAAAATGTGCTGTAAACGGGTTTCGGTAAACTTTTATGTGACACTAGCCAGAAATTGTGTAAAAGCTCGGATTTAAGACCGAAAGCTATCGTCGATATCTTCGGATTAAGAGATGAAATTGTTTGAAGCAGCATCCTAAATCTTACAGCACTATAATACAAATACTAACTATAGCCTGACGTGTTCAACAAGCCTTCATTTGTTATTTCATTATCCGTTTCCATTGCTACCATAAATAAGCCCAACATTATGCTTTTCCCATAGTTTTTAGTTTCAAGTTTCCCCACCTTTAATTCTATCTTTGCTTCATGGACATCATTAACCCATAGATGTACCTACACTGTTAGACATATGCCTGTCCAGTTGCAGGCCAGCTAGAGCCTCATCTTCGTTTTCTTTAATCTTACAGTCTTTGGTTAATCAAGCAAGCTCCTTCAAGCCTCATTACGCTCACCACAATGACTATTCTTAATATTCACTTTAGTTTTCCCATTTAATACTTGCGAGTTAATAAACTTACCAATCCAACGTCGTCGACCTAATAACGGTAGTAGAGACAGTCAAAGACCTTTCAAACTAACTAAGTCGTTGTTGTGCTGTTTTTATTCTCACGTTTTTACTTGGTGACCGTTAGTGTAGTTCTCGCCAAACTTCTTGGCCGATCTGAAGTTGGCTTTCCGCTGCGTAAAGCACGGCGCGGTGCTGTTTTTGTTTGAGATTTGTTACTGCGCAGCCATTGAAGCCAACTTCAGGGCGGCCATGAATTACCCATGTATTGTGATAAATCTGTTCTAGCTTGTCCAAATTCCAATTACTCGAGGCGGAACGTTTTCCTGCGGCGCAAAGGCTATCAATATTTTTATCACAAGTTTGTGTGCAATGCCAAAATTTAAAGTTACTCATATTTTTGTTAGGTACGAAACGAACATGGATAAAAAGTTGCCTAAAATCTAACTGGCAGGAAGATTCTTATTAGATTTTGTTGAAATGTGTTGATAATTGTCGTGTCGGTGTTTCCTTATCTCTTCTCAGCAGCTAATAAAGAGCAAAGCCAAGTTTTTACTCCCATATCCTGTTTTCTTCTGAGGAGCTCGTGGCTAAATAATAACAGCCGCACGGGTTGATCTTCAAGGTTAAGCAACGCTTGCCGAGGTCGGTCCGTGGATGGGTGACCATTTCAACATACCGAGTTTCCTCCGTGCCTCGGTAAGCTCGTTAAGCCGTTGGTCCCGGCTGTCATTTAAAGATCTTTGACAGTCGTTACGGGTAGTCAGAAGCTTGAGATCTGACGTCAGGTTGTGGAGGTCAGATAGGCAGTCGCTCCATGTAAAATACTGGTACTCAGCTGAATCCGGTAAGACTGGAAGCCGACCCCAACAACAATTGAGAAAAGGCTAGGCAGATGATGATCCTGTCTTCATCCTCCAAGTGACTATATTATTAGCCTGAAGTGCATCTAAATTTTCCCCTTATCTAAACGCAAAACAGCTACGGATTACAATTTGATAGATAAATCTGCATCTGATTGAGGTCAGAAATTGCATCGCAATCGTATTAAGATTGCGCCACAGAATAAAATGCACATTGGCCAGTTTTTAATTTTATAGATTCATCGACGTTTTGCACTCGAAAAATTGTGCCAAGTCTTAGTCATGATCTCCTAGCGTTCAAGCGTTCGCAGGCGATCTGTTAACGAGTTTGCCCCCGATGTCTTTTCTACGCCCCTTGCTAGTTAATTATCACTCTGTAACGCAATTAGCTCCTTGGGTGCTATACGTTGTTCATTAGCGTATCGCGGCATTTATAAGCGTTCGTAGCGTTGCAGGTGTGGTTCAAATTAAGAATTATTGGGTCCAAGAATAGTTCTGTTAGCATACTTATTTGGTAAATCAAGTTAATTTGAGGTTTTAGTTGAGGATCCACCGATTTCTGAATTAAGTATTGGTAGTGGTATTTTTTAAACTACTTAAGCGTGGAAACCTCTTTAGCATTAAAATAGGGTTGGACTCGTTCTTTACACCAAAGTTTGTGAATTGGGTATTTAATACTCAATTCACTAACCGGCCCTAAAGAAACGACGAAACATTATTTACATATATAATAACAAAATTAAAAATGTCGAGAGTTAAAATAGCCACAAAATCTTTTAATCCTGGTCTCGTAAAAAGCATCGTTCATAAAATATAAACGTTTCCTCAAAGCGTTTTTAAAATACGAGGTCTAGTTGCGGAAACTTAAAACAAATACCTCGCTTTCCACTTCCGCCGTAAGATTTATGCGTTGGATTATTCTGAGCTCTTTGGGACTGCGTAAGTTATACTCCTAATGAGCTATTAAAGTGCAGTTGGCACGGCGAGCCGGCTGCATTATGCTGTACGGGCACGTGCTACTCGTGATCAATGATACCCTGGTGGCTGGTAGTTTTGTTGTCTCAGCCGGCTCGTGTTCACATTTTTCTGGTTTTGATTTGCGACAATGTAATATACGAGTGTTGTGTTACCGAAAACAACGATTTCTGCTGCGTACAGAACTTCATATTGCTATTGTTAACTATAATCCGGCTCGAAGGACCAAAAAGATGTAGGGTCTTTACACCTTTTAATGATGATAGTTTTGAGGGTTACGCAAGAATACGTAATAATTAACTTTATTGATTGACGATGAAATTAATTAAATGATAATTGGTGTACGCGATTTGAATGATATTTGTGTACTTAAGTATAGACCACGCGTAACAAGTAAAGTGCTGACACAATGGTTCAAATTTATACGTGCTTACACTGTACAGTTATGTTCGTAAAAGACAAAAACAAAATTCCTCGCTTATTCGGTCAGAAATTAAAGAAGTACCAGATTTATAGATGTTGTGTGCAGCAGCAGAAAATGTAAAAATATTGTTGTTAACTAAATGCTCTCGAATGAGCAACACCCATTTGTGTGGTGATGTTGTTGTACAACATGTTTTCTATTGCCCACATAGATCCTGACTAATTTGTTTACTATCATTCAACGAAAACAAGTTATTTACTCGACGGTATCTAGGTTGTCTACCGCTCGCGTATACCGGCACCACCTTCGTCAATACGAGCTTCATTTTTGGCGAGTTGTTCCAATAACATGCCCAAGTGATGCGACAGTTTTATAGACGTTTAACACATGTCACATGTTGACGGTGACATGCATTTACGTCGGACTTACGTTGCTTTTGCGCACTGCACATTGGCCTGGCGATGCACGGCGCAAGAAATAGGGCTGCGATGCCGCAATCATTGGGCTCTGATATATCCCTGCGTGAGCCACGCGAACATCTCCCGCGCCGTCCGCGTCAAGTGACGCAGCGAATCGTCGGCGCTACTACATGTATGTTTACAAGCCAAACGAAGTTAACAATCACCGATAACCTGTGGGTTATGAATCAAAAGGCAGCAAGTCTGGTGCAGGCGGAGCGGGGTGCGGCTGTAAGTGTGGTGGTGCGGTGCCGGGTGCAAGAGCGGCGTGGGCGCGGGTCGCTGACCGCTGCACAGAGCTCGCGCGCGCCCTGCCAGCGAAAACGGCAGAAAACCTCACGAAGGGCGGCAGCACACGGTGTCCGCATTTAGCTCGGGCTGACGTCGCTGAGTCACCGAGCCGCGAATAGCGTCGGTTTGTTGTTGCATCGCTCGCTCCCGGCTCTCCCGCCGAGTATTTCGAGCGGGCGGCGCGGCGCGGCGTGCACACAGTCCTGCGCGCACTGCGTCCGCGAGCGGTCGCGCCATGCCCCCGCTGCCCGCGCGCCTGCGCCGCCCGCTCCGCCCGCACCGCCCGCACGACGCGTGTGACGCCGGAGCCATCGTCACCACCATCAGGGACACAGTCAGCTGTAGTTGGATATTTTATAGTGAGTGTCGCCCGCGCACCCGCGCACCCGACCAGTCGACCAGTCACCACCGCGACTCGGGACACCTCGACCGTGGACCACGTTTCGTGTTGCGCGCGCCACGAAAAATCGTTTTTCCGACGTTGTTCAGTGTTTTCTGCCTTTAAAAGGCTCATTCGGTTGCTGTGAATTTTCATAACAAATAACAATATCTTTCGTGTCCAAAACCCGAGTGCTATGTGAACTGGAAATACTCCTTGTATTTTCACCCGAAACTTACGCTTTTAAGTGATACCGTACGTACGTACTATTATAAATACGGAACTCTAAAACTGTATCGATATGTAAACCATTTCTCATTTCCGCATTGAGTATCAGAAGTTACAAACATTAATTTACCGCTTTTCGGACATTGCATTTAATTGGAGAATTAATTAAAACGCAATCGAATGCTGACATAAACAGATGTGCTACAACAAACAGTAGCCAACGCTAGTGTTGAAACAGGCACACCACTATTGTATCGATGATGAATTGCTTATCAACGCCTTGTTAGTACGCACTACCGCCATCTATTTGCGGGAAAAGGAATCATAATGTTGAAAGCAAGAAATCTAGGTGAAGCGTCTGACATCAGCAAGTCCGGAGTAAATTTAACTCTTGACGTATTTAACCGTGCTGTGGGACTGCCGCTGATTCCTCCAAAGATTCGGATTGTTCTCGCATTGGCTCCTGTATTAGACGATCATTGTTTTAATTGCGTCATTGAATCGCGCGCGGCATCATTATTATTAGTGGCGTATGCGTCTTATGATACGTAATATTTTGTTGCTACGACTGTTTCGGCGGTGAATTATGTATGTCTAGCTGTACTGGGCTCTATTTGACGTAGTTTTGAGCTTTGGAAGAGAGCTTTTTATTCTTTCTATATTTACTTTGTGGACCTTGTGATGTAAGCGAAGATCTCCTTTCCTTGGTAGCATTTGCAGTGCGATTGTTATTCTTACTCTCCGAAGTGCGTACCAGATGTTACTTATATCTATCTCTATATCTCCAAAATGTGTACTAAAATATGTGTATCTCCATTGCTCAGGTAACAGTAGCGCGTCGACAGGGGGCGAAGGCGCCGCGCCGCCGCCCTCGGAGCCCGACCCGGCGCTGGACTCTATGCACATGATGCTGGACCCCCACCTCAGGCCTATCTCGCCGGACCTCAACAATGAGGAGTCCAAGAGGATATTTGAAGAGCACAAGCAACTTGCGCAGGAGTACCTCAAGGTAGGATTTTCCTCTGAAATAATTTATTGAGAAAATATTCATAAAAATGCAAAAGCAAAAATACATTATTCAATGTTGATCTCCTTATCTAATTTATCCAATCAGGAGATGAAACTCATGTTATCAAAAATAACACCTTCTAATCAATCTAAAACATGAATCTATTTTGCTTTCTGTTTGGATGTTACATAAAGATTTATTATTGGAATAGTCAAATTTACGATGATTTTACCCAACAAGGACCTGGGGGGTGACCACAAGCTCTTAGAGTAAGGTTATTTTGAGATCGAGTAAGGGACAGATGTATCTGACTTGTATACATCTGTCACTTACTCGATCTCAAAATAACCTTACTCTAAGAGCTTGTGGTTACCCCCCTGATATACCTACGTAAAATTTAAATTTTGCTCATGAGTGGGTAATTGTGTGTAAAAATATAAAGCAAATCCAAATCACGTAAGAGACACTGCGATAATGGCCCTTACGCGCGTTTTGTTTTACGTAGAGTAAGGAAAAATATTTAGAGAGATATGTTATCTAGTCTAGAGCGAAAGATAAGAGAGGAGAGAAATGAGAAAAGGCAAACAAACAAAAACGCATATTCTATCACAACTACTCTCGTTGCTAAAAACGATGTTATGCAATATTTGAACAAGGAATTTGTATAATTTCAGATACAGACTGAGTTTGCATACCTCAGCAATCACAAAGCAGAGTTGGAGGAGAAGATGGACGATGACGAGCTACGGCAGAAGAGAGAGATTATACAGTTGGAGAAAGAAAAGGTAAATATCACGTTTTTGAGAGATATTTGTTCTGAAACAAACTGTCCAAAAAAGCCAGTAAACATAGTTCTATATAATATGGTATTCAGTGCAGTTTCTCAGTATTCCTGTTTTAACAACAATAAAGTATTTTATTCAGAATCTTACTGTTGCTGAGTCAGTCATCTGATGAGGAGGGATGAAACGCATTTTACTAAAAGAGTTATGAAAATAAAAGTGGATGGATGGAGAGGGAGGGGACGGCCAAATAGGAGAGGATGGACTGTGTGAGGAGTGATATGAAGGAAAAGGGAGTCAGTGATAGCGTGACGGGGAACAGGACGGTATGGAAGAAGAAAACTTGTTTCGCCGACCCTAAGTAGCATGGGACAAGGGTAGGAATATGATGATGACTGTTACTGAGTACAAAATTAGAAAAGATAATTGGCAATTTTTTTGTTGAGTAATGGTTAGGTCATATTTTGGCGATATTTGGGGGGTGAATAATGTCCATCAGTGGACATCTTGCGGTTCAGGCAGAATGTACTGGACTAAATAGCGTCAAGGAGTTGAAATAATAAATAAATGCTCCAGCCCACCATATATAACTAATATTTGTTTAAGAAATTGACTCAATATTTTTACGTTTTCCAGGACTCATTGATCAAGCTATACTGCAGCCTAAAGAAGCAGCTAGCGCGAGCGGAGAACGACAGTTGGCTACATCCAGAGGAGATGCCCAACGAGTGACCGCAGAACGCTGCAGACCGCCGGGACCACTGTGACTCGCTTCATATGTGTCATTGATCTCAACATACCAAATGAGCCTTCAACTTTTCGTTCTCTCCTTATTTACAGTTTTAGTTCATAATGCATGTTAAAATAACGTCGCTTGTACTAAACGCAACGCCAGAACTAAAAGCCCTTTCGTCAAAAAGACGTAGTACAGTTCAACTATTTTTTTAACATCCCTCGGCAATCATCGCATTTCCGAAAACAAACGAATGCTAATTTCCATGTCCATAAATTATTGGATTTATCGAGTATAATAATTTGAATTCAGAACTAAGTACTTTATTGTTGTTTTGTTTTGATTTCCGTGTGAACTTTATAGAGCTGTAAAATTATTTTCCTTTAGCAGCTTTCCTCCCATTTTAAAAATAAATTGCATTAAGTTAAAAGACTATTAACAACTCCTTATACTTCTTCCAAGTTGATGAGAGCGTCCGATCTACGCCAAGTGCAAAAGGCAACTGATAAAAATCCGACGACTGGGGAACACGAAGTTTGCCGGGGGTCATTAAAAAAATAGTTGTACTGTACGTCACTGTAAAACCGTGGGCGACCGTGCGTTGTCGATTTCTGTACAAGCGCAATATACAGTCATATGTAGTTATATAGTTTTGTAACCTTGACATTTTATCAGTTTCGCTGTTATTATACACAACCATTATCTTTCAATCTTCACTAACTTTACCACCGTAAACAACTAATGTCTTTGTCGTTGTAATAAGCACGTTTTAGTGCTTTATATGTGAGTGTTACCCAAAATATTGAAGTAGTTTGTCATACTTTTATACGGAAGTATAGAAATGTGAATTTGTTTACGTTATTATTTTATCTCATTCGGTCATTTATTTTATAGAGTGTGGTATGCATTTGTTTTGATTGTATAAATGTAAGATAGTATTTAGCAGTATTAGATAAGTTAAATTATGTTAAGTTTAATAAATTTTTGTGCAATATTTTATGGTTTCATTTCGAAATATCGAATACACACAAACCTATGCTTCTCATAACAACAAAACATTAACTGTCTCAAGGCCCATTAAGAGCACATACACACATACCGAAAAAACCATAAAGACATGAGCAGGTTTGCTACGTATTGTCAACTCCTGAGCATTGCTTGTCTATCCTTTCGTGTGTTTGAGACGTGGATCCGCGTTTAATATTTTTTTCGCTTGTGTTTCCTCCGTGCCTCGGAAAGCACGAAAAGCCGTTGTTCCCGGCTGTCATTTGAAGATCTTTGACAGTCGTTACGGGTAGTCAGAAGCTTGAGATCTGACACCAGTCTTGCCAAGGGGTACCGTGTTACCCAGTTACTGGGTTGTGGAGGTCAGATAGGCAGTCGCTCCATGTAAAACACGTGTGGCTGACTCTGGCTTGGCCACCATCAGGGATTTTAATTTTAATAACACAAATATTTAGTCGCTAATTAGTCGAAATTAGTCGCCAAATATCAGATTTAGTCGGTCACTGGTTCAAAAGTTAGAAGGGTTGTTAGGTGGCCGATCTGGAGTCACTCCCCCCGGCTTGGCCACATTTATATCTCAAAAACTAGGGCACCTAGCGAACATCTGTTTTCACCCAGATTCAGTCGCCAATTAGTCGAAATTAGTCGCCAAATATCAGTATTAGTCGATCACTGGTTCAAAAGTTAGAAAGGTTTATAGGTGGCCAATCTGGAGTCACTCCCCCCGGCTTGGCCACATTTATATCTCAAAAACTAGGGCACCTAGCGAAGATCTGTTTTCACCCAGATTCAGTCGCCAATTAGTCGAAATTAGTCGCCAAGTCACAGATTTAGTCGGGTCTTAGTTTAGAAGATAAAATGAGTTCAACTTTTAAGGTATAGTCCAAGAGCTAGATCGAAAAGTTTACGAAAAATAGCCTAGAAAAAAATATTTCTATTAATATGTGTAATATACTTCTAGTTTTATCGGTCTAAAGTCCTTAGAAATGTCAGAGAGATATAAATTTTCAATTAAATATATATTTTTATGTTTTATATTACTAGGTTAGAGTTGCTTAATCTTCTTTGAAAACATTAAACCTTGCTCTTGGTCTATTTGGTGTCAAGATGTACAGTCGCATACAACTGTTTTAGCAAATTATAATATTAGGGCCTAAATTACGTTAGAATAATACAACTTCTGTTGCCTAACCAAACCTAACCTAATACTATGCTGGCACGGGGACCCACCCGCTAAGAAAGAAAATTTGGTTCAAACAAATATTACTAGATGGCGAGATATGCACCGTTTTGTTATTGAATTGTGTGTAAAATTAACATTTTCTGGAATTAAACATAAAAATTGTATGTTCTTGTTTAACTAAGCACAAAATTATGGATATTATTTTGCTCTTAATTCACATGTCAAAGATTATTTGAACGGATCATTTAAAATTGATGCTAATAGATGGCGTGGTTTTAAAGTTCTGAGGAATTCCACTCGATTGTTTAAATTTGTGTTGTAACATTTGGTGCAATGAAACTGTTACTACTATTACTATTATTACTGTTCGAATATTACTCGAGTTCTTATCTATTCTTAACAAGTTCCACTGTAAACTGGCTGACGTTAATTTATGTCACGGGCAACTCGCTCTATGTAGTTCATCTGTACACGCGCATCTATCTCTTTCTTACTTACCATAACATAAATGGAACGGAGTGCACAGGAGCGCAGCGATCTATCTGCCAGCGACTGACATTATATTTATTGTAGATATGTTTCTAGGTAATGCATACTGCTTTCCTTTTTTTGGATCTAATAACATAGAATACCTTTATATTTAGGTTCATATTTCGAAACAAACATTCCACCGTGAGACATCATGGGTAATGTTTAGAAACTACTTATAGTATTTTGTACTTGCTTGTACCAATGTATGGAAAAAATTATTACTTTAAAATCTTTTTATTTACACACCGACTAAATCTGTGACTTGGCGACTAATTTCGACTAATATGCGACTGAATCTGGGTGAAAACAGATCTTCGCTAGGTGCCCTAGTTTTTGAGATATAAATGTGGCCAAGCCGGGGGGAGTGACTCCAGATCGGCCACCTATAACCCTTTCTAACTTTCGAACCAGTGATCGACTAATTCTGATATTTGGCGACTAATTTCGACTAATTGGCGACTGAATCTGGGTGAAAACAGATGTTCGCTAGGTGCCCTAGTTTTTGAGATATAAATGTGGCCAAGCCGGGGGGAGTGACTCCAGATCGGCCACCTAACAACCCTTCTAACTTTTGAACCAGTGACCGACTAAATCTGATATTTGGCGACTAATTTCGACTAATTACCGACTAAATATTTGTGTTATTAAAATTAAAATCCCTGATGGTGGCCAAGCCAGAGTCAGCCACACGTAAAACACTGGTACTCAGCTGAATCCGGTAAGACTGGAAGCCGACCCCAACAAACAATTGGGAAAAGGCTAGGCAGATGATGATGTGTGTGTGTCTAAATTAGGATCCACGTCCAAACCTAACAATAAACGCAGTGTTACATACTCTTTGCCTAAAATTTTTTTTAATGCGATTTTGTGAATTAAACCTTTGGTTTTGGGGACGCGTGCGACTTGAGACGGCACGCGACGGTAGTTATTACGAGCGCGGGCTAAACACACGAAAAGCTAAAGCATTTCTGCTTTGTTTCGGCTAGCACACTCACAATATTCGTGGGAAAGAAGTGCAAAGCAACGTAATGATCAACCTCTAAATTAATGGAATTAAAATTTGAAAGAAGTTAGCATTCAGCCAAGTCTGTGTTTTTTTAACTAATGAAAGTTGTTTTTACAACTAAATGAAAGTATCAGGTAAAAATAAGATATTTATTTTGGTTACATTAAAAGAATTTCAATGAAACTGAAAATTTTGCATTAGTTTATATGTGTTTGTGTAGTACATTCAATGGTTCAACTAATTTTAAATAATATTTTGGTTGCTAATAAAACAGAAAAATCTAATTTTCGTACCACTTGCTCAAAAAAGTGACATTCTATGCCACAAAAAGCGAACATAACAATAGTCATTTTTAATCTGATTAAAACAGGGAAAGAAAATTGTACTGAATTTCATTCATCCTCTAGGGGGAGAATGTGATTTAAATTTGGAATACTTACCGAAATTTATACTGAACTACATCTATGTTTACACCATTGAGTTTGTATATAAAGCATTATACATCTTTTTGAAAAAGGAATACCTACGCATTTATTAAGCAGTTTTGATTATTAAATAAAATTACGAAAACCGACGAGGCCGTATGAGCTTGATGCCTTTGCTTTTCCGACAAAAAATATTAGTCTAGGAATTTGCCGCGTTTTTGTTTTCTTCAAATACATAAACGTTGAGTTTATATTGGGTTAATTTTTTCGCAAATGGTACGAAAAGTAGAGTATTTGCCTCGGTGATAAAGCTGTCTTAGTCTTGGGTGAACTTAAATCCCTCGCTACACTCAGGACTCGTCTTAAATCCCTCGCTTCGCTCGTGATTTAAGTTTTTAACACCCTCGCTACGCTCGGGAGTAAACATCGAGTCCCTCGTTACGCTCGCGATCTAAATCGTCACCCGCGACAGAAGACACTGCTTTATCCCCTTGGTTAATAATCTACTATTATATTTTCTAGGGTGAAATATCGATTCGCTAGTTGATTGCAGCCGTGAGCTCCTTCCGAAGCGGTTCCGTTGGCAGCCTCGACGGCCTGACTCCTCAACATTTAAAAGATCTTTTAAGTTTAGGCGCCGGGGACGCTGCGCTGGTGAGTCTCTTTTGAAGGAGCTTGCGGCTCTAGTCAACCTAATGCTCTCCGGCGGTGTGAACGATGCCGTCGTCGATGTCTTATACGGGGCCAACTTATGTGCTCTGCACAAGAAGGACGGCGGTATTCGTCCAATTGCCGTGCCGTCGGGTGCACCTACAGGCGTATGACAGCCAAAATATGCTGTAAACTGTATGGTAACTCTTACTACTAAATTCCAGCCCCTACAGCTTTGCCATTCAACGTGGCAATGCTGCCAGCGTTCTTGGCACGTTTTCCATTGACATCGAAGTGGACCAATTTTTTGATGCGTCCTTTTCCCTCTCCCCTATTGTATGTAAGTATGTTTTGTTATTAGAAATATTCAATTGTATATATTATTTGTCTACTAACTGTAATTCACTGGATCGATTCTGTTCCAATTATCGATTATAAAAATCCTAGTCCTAAAAATCGATTCGTCAATTAATCGATCTCAGATCGCCGATCCTCAGACGGATTTTACTTGCCTTTCTCGCTAGACAGCACACAACTACAATGCCCGAAAAAGACGTCGGATCATAGCAATCGCCTCTCATTGCTGCTTCCTTTTAACCTTTTGTCATAAAACCAGATATAGTGATCTTATTGCTTATCCTCTCGTGATATAAGGTTATCATCTATACTATGAGTGATTTGAGGGCATTGGACAATCGGTTTTCAGAATAATTATGGAAAAACAGCAAAGTGATAATAATTATCACAACCTCATATATCCCCTCCGCCCGGCTCTGGGGAGCGAACAATTACATGCGACCGTTTCTTCATCTCTAAAGAAATATGTGCATTATGATGTAGAATTAGGAGTCAATATGCTATGGTGACTTTAAATTGACGCCGTCAATGTCGTGCCCTTACTGCTTAAAACCAAACGGTCTTCTGAAACTACCTTTGGTTGGAGTGTTTACGCAGTTCGTCACGTTTCCATGGACCTGACGAGGACCTTTGTCAGACTACCCAAGTCTTACCTGCAGACCACAACCTATGGCGGCCGGAGACCGTTACGCGACCTCTGGCACCCGGTGCGTCTGCTACGGATAAGCAGGAAGGTTCTATCCACCAGCTCCCTTTCCACCAGGTCTTTTTTTTTTCAACAATTACTTCCTCGCAGAAGGCGATGCCATCCTTCGTGCAACCCTATTTAGGGCCTCAACTAAGATTTTGCGGTTCTTTGGAGACGAGGGTAGGTGTAATAGGTAAACAATAAAAATAAACTTGTCAGTCCAAATAATTTATTATTTCAATTGTCATAGTCACAATATAGTATTTTTTTGTTAACTGGAATGCTGAATGAACGTTAAAAACATAGTAATTGATGATTAATTTGGCACTTTAGATTATTAATTCATCAATTTGTTGAGATTCGAACCTTAGACAAATAAATGCTTTTACGATGAACACATCTTCATTGTGGTGTGTTATATGGACGATTCATCAAGTAACAACTTATGTACAATATAATTACAATAATCGTCTACATGACTACAATACTCGGACGCAGCGATGGTACGAGGGGCGGCGTCACTACTGCCCATACCGTCATCGGTGCGACCGTGAAGTTCAAAATGTTAAACAATATACAAAACAGTGTCGGGTGAAACAGAAATCCTTGAGAATCTATATTTACTGTTTATTTTTATTGTATATTAATACAACTATAGACTGTGATGTACTGTATACAATTTAGGTAAATAAATAAACTTGCAAATTTCTCTACTACTATCATAAATTTACAATATGTTTTACTTTACATAGTGATATGATCTTATGTTTATAAATTTATGTAATAAATAGTAATAAAAGCGATATAACTGAAATCACTAACCAATTTAAATATATCCAAATTCATGTACAGAAATAATTCGGCATCGAGAGGAATAATCTCGGCCCTTTTGAGTTCAACCAAATCATTCAATTTCTACTATGAAAATAAAATATAACGTCAAATAAAAAAACGTCTAATTATAATAACAGTCGTCTAATAAAATATATTTTCGTTGTCAGGGCCCGATGTATTATGATAAACTATATTAATTTAAATTATACAGGAATGAAATCTGCTAAAACTTCCACTTAGCTACCATTTAAAATACTAATAAGAGAAAATCATAATAAAGGCAATTCCATCAAGCCTTTTTTACCACAATGATATACATGCACTAAAATATTATCATTATTTTATTACCTCCTATCAATAACGCCGTGATTTGAAACATCATAAAAATAATTAAGGCAACAGTCGCTTTAAAAATATATAGAGCTATTGTTACATCTACAAGACAACATTAAATCGTTAGATGGTCATAAGAAAACGCTTCATGTTGTAGTTGTAACAACGAGCGTATGGAACAGTCCCCTTAGCTAAATAATTATTATAATCTCACACTGAAATAGTATGCATAACACATAACACTGTGCGGTGATCGCAACCAACACGATAGTGACAACTCTAGAAACACAACATACGACAACTAGAACTAACTGGACATATATGAAAATATTCTCTCGGGAGTCAATGGCCGCAGTGAATCTAACAGTTTGTTAAAACACTATACTAAAAAGAAGATTAAAAAGTTACATTATCGGATTATTGGTGGCAACTCGAAGGCGATTTTTAATGGTGTGACACGCATGTGCCTCTAGCTTTACTAACCGATCATGACAAGAAGCCGAAGGTGAATCAAATCCTATCATAGTGGCGAAGATTAGCACCGCGAGCATCAAATCATTCTAAACAAATACTAGAAAACAACGAGATGATCAGAACAGTTCGCGTTGTGATCAAATGGATATAGGAAATGTACTTAATACAATGAAATATACAGTTTAGAAAATAGTGTATAATGTTAGAACAATTGTAAATGCTATTAGATTGGAAGTGACAGAATTTTTCTGAAAATTCTTGAAAAATAATATTAATATTTATAACAAACAAGAAGGTAGATACAAACATTAACTATTTGAATAAAATTACCAAGATTTAACTGGTCATGGAATGGAATATTCTGCGAACACCAGAGCTATTGCGCGCGCGCATAATACCAGTTATTCTAGTAAATGTAAGTAACTAAAGTCTACTAATGGCTCGTTCGTGGGCTCAACCACAAGTCGTTATAAGGCGATACAACGCGTTTTTATAGAATACACTACTCGAAAAGCAACAAATCAGTGATTTTTAACTATATAATAATATTTTTCATAAATATCTCTCGCAATTACATACGTACGTCAAACAAGAAACAATATCAAATAAAGCACTCTAACACATCCGACGCAATACTAAATTGAGCAACGTTTACAGGGAATACAACAAATTACAGCGTTTTTCATGTATTGTCAACAGTTCTCAGGACCACGAGTCGTACATTAAATCTAATAGATATAAAACTTCAGATATAGGAATAAGGAATAAAATCTGATATCTAACGAGAGGGAAGACTGGTATGGTCAATCGTTGTCATTCCTGAAACAAAAGATACATTTCGTTAAAATACAGCACACTAAAGTTTTTAGTACGAAGATATGAAAAATCGTACAATCTTGTTAAGAGAATTTTCAAGCAATAAATAAATTATAGCTATGTCTTAACTCCGGTTCACTAATGTTTCACCGAAACACCATTGACAAAGTTTTAGTTTACAAACAACTTATTCCGGAAATGTTTTATTTTATTTACAAACATTTATTTGGTAAATGCTTCTCTTTATAAATGTTTCGGATGATATTTAATCATTTATACATTTTTCATTTAATATTTACTCTTTAAAGAAATCATGTTATACTAAACATCATTTTATAATACATTTTCTAAAACATGTTTTGCATAATTTTATTGTACTTAAAAATTTGCTTCTACATCGTCTCTGGCGCTGCGGGAAGTGCAACCCCTTCGCCCTTACGTAACAAAGAATATGCGCCCATGGTCACCTCCGCAGCTTGGCGACCAACATCAGCCGCTACGGCTCGCACGGGTGCCTATAGTTTGTTACAGCGGACGGGGCTTGCTCCCCCTTCGCGCCCCCGGTTTTTATACACACTCTAGGGGTAGCAGCCAAATTACTACGTGAAGTCGGGGTGCCCCGATTCGGTTTTGGAATAGATTCGACCTATTTTAACTATGAAGTGGCATGAACTACAAGAGGAACGGATTGAATGACACGTCATATCAGGTCTTCGACACACAAAATGGCGGAAAACGTTCAGTTTCATGACCGTACAAGAAATCAATATGTAAAAAGTTTTTAATCGAAACGTTGTTTTATATGAGAAAAACAGATTTTTATTTTTTATAAAAAAAATATTTTCGGATGATTGTTTTCTTACTTGGCAAACTTTTTGTTGTATAATGATGAAATGATAAATCAAGATTTCGCCAATCGTTGCTTGTCAGGTAAAAATTTGTAAATATTTTTTTGAACCGACTGTAAGTCTTAACAAAGTTCTTATTCAGACGATGCATTACCAAAGAAATACATACCACCACGTATGTCAAGTCAATAAAATAAAAATATGCCAATTTAAACGAAATACAGTTAATTAAAACAGATAACACCTTTTTATACAATAAAATAATGCTCGGTTAACTAATAATAGTTGGTTTATTGTTTCTTATTATATGTATGCTGATTATTATTTATTTATTATATACTTTATTGTACACCACAAAATACATATAGGACAAACATAAACGAGTACTATAAACGGTCTTATCGCGCTAGGCAATGTATTTTTTTTTTAACAAAAAATATAACAACAATAACATAAACGTAACAAACATACAAAAACATACAGTCGAATTGAGAACTTCCTCTTTTATAGGGTTCCGTACCAGAAGGGTCCAAACGGAACCCAGTCACGGGTCCGTCTGTCTGTCCGTCGTTTGTCACACGAGTATTATCGCCAAACGGTTGGATTGCATCTTGTTGACCCAAAGCCATACAAATTGTTTTTAAGGGTGGCTCCCAGACAGCTAAAGGGGGGCGTGAAAAAGATTTTGATCTACCCCATCGAGTGGGATACCGTTGTTTAGAGCTCGTTGAGTAGATAAACAATGTAGTTTTTGATTAAAAAAAATATTGGAAAATGAAAAAAGAAAAGAGAAGCCAACAACGTCAGCGTTTTTTAAAAAAATTTGTTCGATGAATTTTTTTAACTTCCCTTTTGACCCATGAACTTGATTTTTGGTAATAATATTCATGATTACGTATTTTTTATTAACAAATAGCAATATATTCATATATATATTTTTTTAATTGCCTCAGTTTTACTATTACAACCAACTTAATTTTGCGGTTTAATTTTGTGGTCGGTTGAAAATATTAATAGCCAACTATTAACTTCCATACACTAGCTTTTCAAGTGCCTACTAATCTCAGGACAATGCATACAAACTTCGCTCCCGTGAGTGGCATTTATGGCAGTTAAGATAGGTATTAAGTCAATTATAAGCTTAGCATAACCTAGAACCAAAAATTCGAAGGCAGGTAACATCCACCGACGCGAACTGGGCCCGCGTGGTGGGTTACGGCCCATCCCCTCTCACAAAGAGGAGGCCTGTGTCCCAGCAGTGGGAACACTAAAGAGCCGATGATGATGATAAGCTTAAAGGCGGTTTCACAGGGACGCATATCGACATCTATTCCTTATTACACGGGGACTCATTGGTAGGAAAGAAAATTTGTTGATTAGAGCAAAAAGATTGGATAGTTCCTCGTGTAATTCAGGAACTACAGTGCGACATAAAAGAGTATAAATTAAATATTTGGGAACTAAAAGTTTTCATTTTCTGGCAACATCTAAAATGAGTACTTGAGCTGTCAATTCATCTCGATCTGTTTCGATTTTCGTAAGAATTTTGGTTTTTGTGTGATATTTCTTTGTGTGGACAGAAAAGCAGTGAAAAAACATGAATAAGGTAATTCGTGGAGATGCCCGTGATATAGTTTACAAAGTTTATATGCGGTGTATAGCCGAATTTCAAGCTGGGAATCTTCTATCCAACTTTGAAGATGTTTACCATCGTACAGCAGATTTTACTGGTAAGAAACTATTGAAAGTTGCACTAAACGTTAATTACAAACGATTAATACATTCAGGGAGCAAAATTGTCGAGCCAAATATCATTTACAAATTATTTGTTTACCATTTTTGAGGTTATGCTAAGATAAACAAATAGCGTTGTAGTTATAGCGCGCCTTAACATCGTTGATAGTAAGGCAACAAAAATTAATGTATGTTATTGCGGATACGATTTTTTTTTTTGCTGTACCATATTTGTTGATGCAATCGACTAAATGGAAATAAACAATTTTAAAATATATTCACGTTTATTTACCGCGGCATTTCTTTCATCGGACTGACGGTAATTTTTTTCTTTGCTTGTTTTAGGTGTTTCTGTAAGCACAGTGCGCAGAATCATGCAACACGGCTTTGAAAACGGTGGGCAATTCTCAACACCAGCTAAACACAGGAAGGGTCGTCCCCCAAAGGTATTGGACGACTTTATATTGAAAGCAATTGATTATTAAAAATACTTATTTTTGTGAAGTTGTTGTTTTAATTACTACTACATAATTATCAAATATTTAATAAACATACTTATTTAATATATTTACTCATTATTTATACCCAATAAATAAATAATACTATTCAAGTATCAAGAACAGCTGGGTCGTACTAACTGGGTTGCTATCTGAGCGATTGTGGCGCCCTCATTTAATTTCTACTCTTTTATGTCGCTCTGTAAATGGTTTAAAAAAAACCGGCCAAGTGCGAGTCGGACTCGCGCACGAAGGGTTCTGTACCATTATCGCAAAAAATGGCAAAAAAACACGTTTGTTGTATGGGAGCCACTTCACTTAAATATTTATTTTATTCTGTTTTAGTATTTTTTGTTATAGCGGCAACAGAAATGCATCATCTGTGAAAATTTTAACTGTCTAGCTATCACGGTTCATGAGATACAGCCTGGTGACAGACAGACAGATGGACCGCGGAGTCTTAGTAGAAGGGTCCGGTGCCAGGATAGACACTGGACCCTTCAACTAAATTATTGCGGAAAACGGCGGAGTTTTATTTTCGTATGCCTTGGTATATTTTCGTGGTGTGTCAATTTTGGAATTCGAAGCTCAATGTGAAGAAATCCTCGGAACAGTGAGGTCGCTCTGCGAAGCCCGTGAAGCTCCCAGGAAGCTTCTGTGCTTTTGGGCGAAGCTGGGCAGGTTTTGTTAGCCAGAAAACCCACGCACAACGGACCGAATGAGAGTCTAAGTATGAAAAAGGGAGTTCCCATCATCATTATCTGCCTTTACTTTTCCTGGAGTTGAAAACATAAGAGTTCGCGTAGTTTACCTGTGACGGTCTGTAGACTGGCTGGAGTGCGCGGCGGCGCCACTTGAAGTTCACCTGCATGAGCCACTGCTGGCCGCACGAGCGGGTTGCACTGTTACCAGTGACGGTTGCACTGTTACCTGTGACGGTTGCACTGTTACCTGTGACGGTTGCACTGTTTCCTGTGACGGTTGCACTGTTACCTGTGACGGTTGCACTGTTACCTGTGACGGCTGCACTGTTTCCTGTGACGGTTGCACTGTTACCTGTGACGGTTGCACTGTTTCTTGTGACGGTTGCACTGTTACCTGTGACGGTTGCACTGTTACCTGTGACGGTTGCACTGTTACCTGTGACGGTTGCACTGTTTCCTGTGACGGTTGCACTGTTACCTGTGACGGTTGCACTGTTTCCTGTGACGGTTGCACTGTCTCCTGTGACGGTTGCACTGTTACCTGTGACGGTTGCACTGTTACCTGTGACGGTTGCACTGTTACCTGTGACGGTTGCACTGTTACCTGTGACGGTTGCACTGTTACCTGTGACGGTTGCACTGTTACCTGTGACGGTTGCACTGTTACCTGTGACGGTTGCACTGTTACCTGTGACGGTTGCCCTGTTACCTGTGACGGTTGCACTGTTACCTGTGACGGTTGCACTGTTTCCTGTGACGGTTGCACTGTTACCTGTGACGGTTGCACTGTTTCCTGTGACGTTTGCACTGTTACCTGTGACGGTTGCACTGTTACCTGTGACGGTGTGAAGACTAGCTGGAGTGCGCGGCGGCGGCGCGGCGCGCCTGCCACTTGAAGTCCACCTGCATGAGCCACTGCTGGCCGCGCGAGCGGTTGCACTGTTACCTGTGACGGTTGCACTGTTACCTGTGACGGTTGCCCTGTTACCTGTGACGGTTGCACTGTTACCTGTGACGGTTGCACTGTTACCTGTGACGGTTGCACTGTTACCTGTGACGGTGTGAAGACTAGCTGGAGTGCGCGGCGGCGGCGCGGCGCGCCTGCCACTTGAAGTCCACCTGCATGAGCCACTGCTGGCCGCGCGAGCGGTTGCACTGTTACCTGTGACGGTTGCACTGTTACCTGTGACGGTGTGAAGACTAGCTGGAGTGCGCGGCGGCGGCGCGGCGCGCCTGCCACTTGAAGTCCACCTGCATGAGCCACTGCTGGCCGCGCGAGCGGTTGCACTGTTACCTGTGACGGTTGCACTGTTACCTGTGACGGTTGCACTGTTACCTGTGACGGTTGCACTGTTACCTGTGACGGTTGCACTGTTACCTGTGACGGTGTGAAGACTAGCTGGAGTGCGCGGCGGCGGCGCGGCGCGCCTGCCACTTGAAGTCCACCTGCATGAGCCACTGCTGGCCGCGCGAGCGGTTGCACTGTTACCTGTGACGGTTGCACTGTTACCTGTGACGGTTGCACTGTTACCTGTGACGGTTGCACTGTTACCTGTGACGGTGTGAAGACTAGCTGGAGTGCGCGGCGGCGGCGCGGCGCGCCTGCCACTTGAAGTCCACCTGCATGAGCCACTGCTGGCCGCGCGAGCGGTTGCACTGTTACCTGTGACGGTTGCACTGTTACCTGTGACGGTTGCACTGTTACCTGTGACGGTTGCACTGTTACCTGTGACGGTGTGAAGACTAGCTGGAGTGCGCGGCGGCGGCGCGGCGCGCCTGCCACTTGAAGTCCACCTGCATGAGCCACTGCTGGCCGCACGAGCGGTTGCACTGTTACCTGTGACGGTTGCACTGTTACCTGTGACGGTTGCACTGTTACCTGTGACGGTTGCACTGTTACCTGTGACGGTGTGAAGACTAGCTGGAGTGCGCGGCGGCGGCGCGGCGCGCCTGCCACTTGAAGTCCACCTGCATGAGCCACTGCTGGCCGCGCGAGCGGTTGCACTGTTACCTGTGACGGTTGCACTGTTACCTGTGACGGTTGCACTGTTACCTGTGACGGTTGCACTGTTACCTGTGACGGTGTGAAGACTAGCTGAAGTGCGCGGCGGCGGCGCGGCGCGCCTGCCACTTGAAGTCCACCTGCATGAGCCACTGCTGGCCGCGCGAGCGGTTGCACTGTTACCTGTGACGGTTGCACTGTTACCTGTGACGGTTGCACTGTTACCTGTGACGGTGTGAAGACTAGCTGGAGTGCGCGGCGGCGGCGCGGCGCGCCTGCCACTTGAAGTCCACCTGCATGAGCCACTGCTGGCCACGCGAGCGGTTGCACTGTTACCTGTGACGGTTGCACTGTTACCTGTGACGGTTGCACTGTTACCTGTGACGGTTGCACTGTTACCTGTGACGGTGTGAAGACTAGCTGGAGTGCGCGGCGGCGGCGCGGCGCGCCTGCCACTTGAAGTCCACCTGCATGAGCCACTGCTGGCCGCGCGAGCGGTTGCACTGTTACCTGTGACGGTTGCACTGTTACCTGTGACGGTTGCACTGTTACCTGTGACGGTTGCACTGTTACCTGTGACGGTGTGAAGACTAGCTGGAGTGCGCGGCGGCGGCGCGGCGCGCCTGCCACTTGAAGTCCACCTGCATGAGCCACTGCTGGCCACGCGAGCGGTTGCACTGTTACCTGTGACGGTTGCACTGTTACCTGTGACGGTTGCACTGTTACCTGTGACGGTTGCACTGTTACCTGTGACGGTGTGAAGACTAGCTGGAGTGCGCGGCGGCGGCGCGGCGCGCCTGCCACTTGAAGTCCACCTGCATGAGCCACTGCTGGCCACGCGAGCGGTTGCACTGTTACCTGTGACGGTTGCACTGTTACCTGTGACGGTTGCACTGTTACCTGTGACGGTTGCACTGTTACCTGTGACGGTGTGAAGACTAGCTGGAGTGCGCGGCGGCGGCGCGGCGCGCCTGCCACTTGAAGTCCACCTGCATGAGCCACTGCTGGCCACGCGAGCGGTTGCACTGCCGCAGCACTGGCTTCCACACGTCGCCCGCGTCGGGCTTGTCCAGGCACATGCCTGTGTTCGTGTGCTTTATTGTTCGCGTCTGGCAAAAGTAAAAAAGGAAAATGGAATTTGTGTTTTTATGTGTGTGCAAGAATAAGAATCTATTTATTACCCATCTCCTAAATTAAATTAGTTATGTGATGTATGGGTATGACAGTAATTTTTTTGGCAATATTGGACCACGGCTATGAATCGTTCATCAGTAAAAATCATCACATTTTAAAATTTGATTACTGTTCGGAACGAAAACGTTTCGTTCCTTGTTTCGTTATTTTGTTGCAACTCTGTGTCAGCTCGCTGTCATTCGATTTGACAGCTTTTGCTTGAGTTGACACTTGACTCCTAAAAATGTAACCGACATGGCTAGACGTGACGATTCGGTCTAGACCTGGTATTTTGTTTGAAATTGATAGTTAGCCAGCCGATAGTTACTCGAAATTGTAATCGCCGAACGCGAGTGGTATTGTGCTCCGCCCGGGCATTTGTGTTCGAGTATATTTCGTATTTCGCTCGCAGTGAGGTATTCGTGTCGGGAACGTGTAGGTGTCTGCTGGCAGCTGGATCCTCGGCTTAGAACACGTTTGTTGTCTCTTCCACATTTGTTATATATATATTTGCCCTATAAACCCTCGACCAGGCACGGGATTGGGCGAGCACAGAAGACCACTACGAGGACCTAGGTAAGTGGTACCAATTGTACTACTTCCCACCTGCCTGACAGGAACCGACCCCTAGCGACCGCTGCTGCGCAATCGCAGTTTCGCGGGAATAGCCCTGGTAGGATCCAAGAGTCGCAATATTGGGATGGGCCACAGTGTTCGGCTTTTGGCTTTGTGATCCGCAGGCCTGTATTCAACAATAACTTTTGCTTTGGTCAAATACAAACGTCGCAGCCTTCGTTCAATTACTGAGTTGAGTCAAGTACTGCTGTTGGTTCTTTCATAAATCTTCACTAGCTCTTCGCAGTCGCAGATAATCTATATATATATAAAAATCAATGCCACTTTTCGTTGTTATTTTATAACTCAAGAACGGGCTCACCTATCCAAACCAAATTTTTAGGCTTCATTCGGACTATTTAGCAGATGGTTTATGTGAAGAAAAAATAAAAAAAAAATTGAAACTTAGGGTAGGGTAGGGT
The DNA here is from genome assembly GCA_949775005.1 of Orthosia gothica. NCBI lineage: Eukaryota > Metazoa > Arthropoda > Insecta > Lepidoptera > Noctuidae > Orthosia > Orthosia gothica. The sequence goes on along the minus strand of OX459067.1, from coordinate 5,657,102 downwards.
AGGGAAGTGTAGGGTAGGGTAGTGTAAGGTAGTGTAGCGTAGGGTAGGGTAGGGTAGGGTAGTGTAGGGTCGGTTAGGGTAGGGTAGGTAGGGTAGATAAATGTTTGGTGTTTTTATGGCAAAACAAAGTTTGCCGGGTCAGCTAGTGTTATATATTCTTATAGGCCAGCGTATTGGCATCAATAGGGTGGGCATATGCTGCTCTGCCTTTTTCGAGAAACACATACTATAAAAAAAATACCTTAGAATCATAGGTCCACTCCTGGTTGCCGCGCATGCCATGGCAGCGGATCAGTTTGATAGGTCCACGCGGATGCGCCGCGTCCAAGCAGTTGTCGTCCGACATTATCTGCTTACGCTTCGTGTACGCAAACACCTGGAGAAAACAATACAATGAGGACATCGATCTTCAAATCGATTTTTACTCTTAGTAAAAAGCGGGCGAGATGATAATCTACTAAAAAATACCTTATACAAGTTGTAACGGAAATACATTTGACCATATTTTAAAATCTGCTTGTGCCTCACTTTCTCCGAGGATCTCATAGACCATTCTCAAGAAGAAAAAAACACCTTTCCGTTACACCCTATATACCCGATAGTAGAACAAGTAGATTAGCACACCGATAGAAAAAAAATGGTTTTGTAAAACGTGGTCACCGTCACTCAACTCGTGTATCAACATTTTAAAATTCAATATAACCACGGGGTCTCATTGCTAAGAAACAAAATTTGGTTCAAATAAATCTCACTAGATGGCGCGACATGAACACACAATTAAATAAATTGTGTGTAAAATTAAAATTTTCTGGAATTGAACATAAACAAAGTACAAAATTATGGAAATTTGGGCTCGTAATTCACATTTCAAAGATTATTTGAACGGATCATTTAAAATTGATGCCATAGATGGCGCATTTTTAAATTACTGAGGTATTCAACTCGATTGTTAAAATTTGCATTTTAACACATTTTGGAGCAAAAAAACTGTAACAACGTACAAAAAAATACTATAAAACGAACCCACACTGTATTTAAAGAAAAAAATATTCACGAACCTAGTAAACCCTTTTACTTGCAAGGCGCTGCTAACACCATCTATTGCCGTGAAACGGGATCGAACGCGATTGATGTACAAACAAAAATAACAAGATTAATCAAATGAAAAACGCTAGTTACGTCGGCATCGTTTCTTTGTATGGGATATAACATATAACTGCTAGTTACTGCCACGAACTGATGTAAAGACTTAAGGCGCAGATACCCTCTAAACGGTTTGTCATATATATTATTTTTTTGAAATATATTTGTTTCATTAGACCATGTTCTCTTAGTAATTTCATCTAAGAAAATATAGTTTTTTTTTTTTCGTAAAACATCGTGTAATTATTTTGTCAAGTTATATGTATAACACGAACAAAAAAACGGCAATCGCACCAAAACCGCCGGGCGTATTTTAATGAAATTGACATCATCTCAAAGACAATTTAATTATTTACATTTGATCTAAGCCATTTTTTTAGGTCATAGAATAATAAGGAAAGTACAAAAATCTACAGAATTTTGGGTAAACCCGAAACGAGTGTGCGATTTGTTCCCTCATGGTCGTTGGCGACTGTCGTCGTCGTAACCGCCCTAAGCCTCTCTGATAAATAGGTTTTGACCACTTTGAGCTGACTACTAATGACTTAGGGCGATAGTACTTTCCTTTACCCTATTTTTAAATACCGACATTCTAAAGATTCTATTATTACAAGGCAAAGCTGAATGAACTAACGCTCAGGTCGTTTTTAGGTCAGATTGTGCAGAATGGATAGTTATAACAGCAGCATAATTGCGTAAGTGAATTCGGCAAGGCGAAGGATTTGATCCCATCAATCAACCAATCACGTGCGAGATGCAAGACGCGTTGTGGTTTTCCGTGATTGGTCGATTGATGGGAACAAATTCTTCACCTTGCCGAATTCACTTATGCAATTAGGCTGCAGGTCATTGTGATGAAGTACCATAAATACCATTTTTTCCTACCTTCCTTCAATTAAAGATATAATGTTCATATTAAAGAGATTTGATCCTTAAGGTTTACCATTTCGGGACATTATTTTTTTGCAAATTGAGAACGTTCGATTCTCTGTTCAGGCAAGTGATTATTCTCAAATTTTTTTCAAAACAGCTTTACTAAAATAAAAAAATAAAAATTCTTCTGAGTGAACTAATTTTTACTTAAACAATTCTCTTTGATGGCGGTATCAATATTTAGGATACTTCCCCTTCAAGGCTCTCTTCGTCGTCCCACCCTGTATTGTATAGGTTTTTTATTGTCTAAAGGTACCCAAATTTTACGAAATTTATAAATAAGGCTTGTGATTAACTTACTACCAGATAAAGTAAAATATAGTTAGAACTTTAGAGGACCTTATAAATGTCACTGACGCTACGTTTGGCATGGCCAACTACTGGGGCCAAACTATTAGTAGAGTTTCCGTCGACTGGATAAGAAGAAGAAGTAAAATACAACGCAAAAAAAAACTACACTACATAAATTATACTGTCCAAAATAGCAAATGACACCAAAATTTAAAACCCTATTTTAATGTGAATTAATAAATTATTACCAAAAATATTACACATTTCTATATACTAAAACAAATGACTCTAACTAATCATTGTTAACCCAAAAATAGTTATTTATCACGAATTATTATATTTTTTTACCAAATTTAGTAAATGATCACCAAATCAACACTGATTAAAAATTATTAAAATATATCATTTTTTACGGCTTATGAAACAAGTGAATAAATTTAAATAAACTTCCGCTTAAGCGAACAAGTACCCGAGCTCGCTTCGCTCGCTCTCAAACTTGCGGCTGTTGATGTTTACTGCAAGAACAGACAGGGTCGCGTTGTCACCCATTCAGTATCAACACTCACCAAGATAGAATACCGCTAGCGACACTCTTTACACTTCCTACATTTAATAGCAATCATAGTGATTAATACAGGTATTAAGAACGCATAAATTTGCTCGCAAAGATTTGGTGATCATTTACTAAATTTGGTGTTTAGTATACAGGATGTAACGGGAAGGTGTGGTAATATATTGGAAACTGCTTATGCAGTTAAGAAGAGGTTTTACAATATGACCACACCGTTCTGTCACACCCTATCATTTTTTTCGTAAAAGAGCAGGTCTCAAAGTATTTTTTGATAGAAATTATATTTAATTTCATAAAAATATACAGCACGTAGCAGCCCAAAAACAACTTACTATCGTATCACTCCCAATCTGTAATATAATAAAAGCAAACGCATACAACACGATCGTGTAAAATTACCACCGAAGCTTGCTTCCTGTTCCAGGGTCAGATAAAGCAGAAATCTTATAATGCCGAAACACCTGCTATAATTATTTAGTAACGTGCATATAATTTATGGTAGGCAGATTATATCGGAAAGTACTTCACGCGATCAACCATAATGTCTTTAAAGAAAATGAAAACGTTCTTATTAAGATTAAGGCGAACGGCAGGCTTGTATGGAATTTCGTACCGCTAATAAAATTTCGCGTTTAGGAATATTTTTTGTTTTAAATGGTAGTTAATATGATAGATAATCCCTTTTTAAATTCATAGATTTTTAGAACTTAGGACGTAAAAGTCCTAAGTCGTAAAGTCTTTTTAACCCCCGCCGGAAAAAGAGGGGTGTTATAAGTTTCACGTGTGTGGCTGTGTATCTGTGTGTCTGTCTGTGGCATCATAGCGCCTAAACCGTTAAAATTATAACGATTTCGATTTAGTTTTTTTTTGTTTAACAGGTAATTTTGTCGAGAGTGTTCTTAGCTATGTTTGAATAAAATCGGTTTAGCCGTTCAAAAGTTATGGGCATTTTACTGTTTGGATCGGGGTGTTTTCGCAAGATAAATGTTTTTCAAATCAAATCAAATCAAATCTTTTTATTGTGGGCATAGGTTATACAGATAGATGTTAGGTAAATTACAGTTCCATTATGTCCTGCCTAGTAGGCATACAATAATTAAGTCAACATGCAAAATATTCATAGGTATCACATATCACATTTATAGCAAATCTTACAAAAAAATAATTAGATGCGTGGTGACAGATTGTAGTAAGTACTAATTATCAAGAAAATCTTGGATCGTATAGTAAGCTTTGTCAATTAAAAAATTACGTAATTTATATTTGAATAGTGGCAGTTCCTTAGTGTTTAAAATGTCCACAGGTATCCTATTGTAAATTTTTGATGCCATCCCAAAAAGACTTTTGCTCAGAAGAGCAGTTCTATGTGGTAAACTAGATATTTTAAGTATATATCTTTTTGATTTTAGTTCACCGAATAGATTTTTATTTATTTTAACAAATACCGCAACTTCATAGATGTAAGCTGATGGAAAGGTACATAAGGCAACTTCTAAAAACATAACTGCGTTTAGTGTACGATTTTATTACGTTTATTTAAAAGCCGAAGTTCTAAAAATAGTAAACTTACATGAAAATAAATGGCAACTAAGCCTTAATAAGTGGTACAAATTCTATAACCGAACAACAAAAAAGTATGCGGTACAAAATCTGCCGTTCGCCTTTGATTTGCACGATCAAGCGAAGTTTTTTACCATTTTTTTCCCTAACCACGCATACATTCAATGATACTATGATAGATTTGAACTTTAGTAAAGAAAGGCAGCGGGCTGTCTTTACTAGCGAGTACTCGTCGCTTCCTTAAGGCGCCGATTCCCTTAAGTAGCTGATTTTAAAATGAGAATCACGTCTAAACGGCTAGTCGTAATATTGCAAAAAATATATGTTATATTAGACCATTTTCTTAATAATTTGATCTAAGCAAATATTTTGAGTTTTATTCGTATAGCATAGTGTAATTAATTTGTAAAATTATGTCTAAAACAGACCAAAACACGACAGTCGCACCAAAACCGCTGGCTTATTACGTATGAAACAGCAATTAACAATATTTGCGCAGAGATTGTACAATCATCGCGCGAATATCGCTTTACGTCAAAAAATTGGAAGGCTTATTTTTGCGAAATAATTGCTTTTGAACCGCGAATCCGCATTATATATGAGCTATAGCCACACCCTGATAATTTTACGACAGCACTGCTAACGATAAAAATCTGTTAACTGAAATGTGCATTTATCGCAAGGTGATCGCGATAATTTCGTATTACGTATGGTTTTTGACAGCAGAGCGACAGCGATCGGCGAGCAAATGTGGGTGTCAAATTGCGATTACTTTTTCCCTTGTTGTTGGTCGATTGCTACTCGCTCGCTGATGGCTGAGTAGGTACAGAAGCTTTTGAGTTTTTGGCGCCTTTTTTAGTGTGTTATTTTGTGGCTACTTTAATTATCTGCAAATTAGAATAATAATATAAAAATAAATATTGAAATAACAAATTCCTAGTGAATATTGTAAATTTAAATGACAAATTGGTGTTGTTTTGTGTCTCTAATATCTACGCAACTGGACTATTTGTTGTATCATTGAAACAGAAGTGATCACGGTAAAGTGGAGGATTTTTTTATACTGTAGTGTTGGCTACCTCAGCGAAGCTTATTTGTTTACTACTAAATACTTACAAACACATGAGATTTTTTTTATATATGGCAATCACCGATGTCGACTATTCTGCCAATGTCTAAATTAAATTTGAAAAATCTTTTTTACGTTTCATAGCTCAAATAAGAGATAATATAGTCTATTAAGTGATGTTCTAATGCGTTATCGATTCGATTTCTTAAAACAATCGACAATTCGAAGAAATTTTAATTGATTTTACACATTGACATTTATGTAAATAAAATGAAAATATCAAATTTTCACTGCCATATTTACCTTACACAAATACTTTACATCTGCGAATATTAATTTATCGGAATATTGGAGCTAAATAGTAATTAAATTGACTATTGTAAAAAAACAACCTCCACGAAGTGATGCTCTTTCATAAGCTGGTTAATTCATCAAACGATACATTTTGTAAATCATCGGACAGTTAAAATAGCTTCTGTTAAAAGTGACTGTAAAAAAAAAGACGACTTAAAGGCCTCAGTAGCCAGGACACTAAATTGATCGCGCAATAATTGTACAATTATTGCTACTCGCTGTTCCTTACGTAATAAGCCCGCCGCTGGGCGTATTTTAATGAAATCGACACCATATCAAAGACAATTTAATTATCTACATTTTGATCTGAAGCTTTTTTTTTTAGTCATAGAATATTAAGGAAAGTACAAAAAACTACTAAATCTTGGGTCGCGCGGGTGTGAAACGAGTGCGCGTTTTGTTCCCTCAAGGTCGTTGGCGTTAGTCGTCGTCTTAAACAAAGTATACTTGTCCGACATAAAATGCTTACCTTCCATAATCAGCGTGAAATTAGTAAAAGAAATACTTTTAAAATTAAAATCTGTTTACATGATGTTAATTGCATTACATAGTTATATTGTGCACATGAAATTTGTAAAACAACCCTTTGCAATCAACTTCTGGCGATTGGCTAAACACTATACCACGATGGCAAATATAAGCTCGACGATGAACACTCAACATACATACTTGAGTTAAAGGTATTTCCCTTATATATTTCTTATATTTCTTAAATTTCTTTTTCTTCCTCTGTCTCCTGTACTGATCATAGTAACGAGAGGTAATGTCATTACTTTTAGAATTAGTGACTTTAGATAATATGCCCTTTTTTACTGGAATGATAAAAGTTAATTAAAAAAACAAAAAACCCGACTGCTTAAGAAGCGAACTAAAAACACGTAAACAAGAATAAAATAATGCTGTGCAGTCGGAGGATACATCTGGTTTTGGTCATACAGGACGCGAACATGTATCCTCCGACTGCACAGCATGATTTTATTCTTGTTTACGTGTTTTTAGTTCGCTTTTTTGTTTTCTTAATTAACTTTTTTCATTTATAACTTTCAAGTTATTTTTTTTTAGAATCAGGTACATTTAAACATATAAGTGTATTTTTTTTAAAATAAATATTTGAAATCAGCTCTTAAAACCCTTTATTTTGATATCCCACACGACGGGTTTGGATGAAAAAAAAAATTTGGTGCCCCCAATATTGCGCCCAAAATCCGCATTTTTTTTTGCCCTGTGTACCCTGCCAGTGACACTCGCAGGGTTAAGACGAATCGATTGACGTCAAAATCATCAAAATCGGCCAACGCGTTTGGTCTCTAGAACGCCACATAGGAACAAACATACATAGACTGATACACGGGTAAAAAAGGCTGAGTTTTTACTGAAACTTTTTGATGTTTTGGGCAGTAATGATGCGCAATTGTTTCTCAACTTTGTTCCCAGTAAATCCGCAGCTTTATGTCAAAAATTTTAGGAAGAGTGCTAACCTGGTTCCCGCCCATTCCGTGGCAATATCCCATGCCGAGCGCTTGTCCCGCCTTACCGCCGAGTGTATCCAAACAATTCGACGTTTCACTGTTGCGGATCTGAAAACAGTAATATTATGTCGTCAAGGAATATCGTACTGCACCTGTACAAACATTTCTTATATATAAAGTATTGATATTTCGACATACGTAACGTATTGGGTACACTTAATACATTGATGTATTTAAATTGGATAATAACATCTGTGTTCATAGTCTATAAATATTAGGTGACAATTTTACATGGCATAATGGTAATTAAAATTGACCTTCCATTGTACCATTTGGAATTTACACCTAAAGAACTTAATATTAATTTAATTTTATAGTCAGTTACATACATTAACAAAAACAGATGACGGTGAGGAATAAGTAAAGAATTAATATTCTTAAAAAAACCGGCCAAGTGCGAGTCGGACTCGCACACGAAGGGTTCCGTACCACAATCGCTAAAAACGGCAAAATGATCACGTTTGTTGTATGGGAGACCCACTTAAATATTTATTTTATTCTGTTTTTATTATTTGTTGTTATAGCGGTAACAGAAATACATCATCTGTGAAAATTTCAACTGTCTAGCTATCACGGATCATGAGATACAGACCGCGGAGTCTTAGTAATAGGGTCCCTATAGATTGTCGTAATTTTTTTGTATTTCTTTTTATTTGCCTATATATTAAGTGGGTATGTATGTATTTATGTATCTATTGCATAACTTATGTATTTATCTGTGTATCTATTGTAGTATATAATTTTAGCACTGTTATTGTTACACCAATGATCGCCCCGTTTCGTGTCCAAGCAATTACTGTCCATACCAGGTTGCCTGGAAGAGATCGCATCATGCGATAAGGCCGCCCATTGTATGGGTTTTTTTTTATGGTCCCGTTTTTACCCTTTGGGTACGGAATCCTAAAAAAACAAGTAATGAAGTACGTGTTTACCAAGTTTCGATACACTTATGTGGTAAATAATTTACTCATCTCCTCGATTAGCGCATTATTTTAAATAACAATCTAATCCCCGGCACATAAGTTGGCATGAGTCGTTAAAAGCGCAGAAGTAATTTTTTAGGTCTCTTTGGTAGTGAAGCGGGGCGCGGGGAACATCCGAGCGCGCGATTGGTTGGTCAGTTGACACAAGGATCGACTGACCAATCGTGTCGCGTCCACGTTCCGTTCGTTCTATATGGTGGTTGGTCAGTTCGCAGAATATGCGCGAACTTACCCCCACCACACCAAAAACCTTGCCAACTCACTATAGCTCAGTTAAGCTCAGATGACCAGGAAATTATTACAGGCAAAAGACGTCTACTGCTGGACGTATGCCACCCCTAAGCGCCACCATATCGATCGGTCATGTGCTTCTCATATAATTTTTGACTTTATTTGGCAATCATTTGACTTACACGGTCCCAAAAGTGAAAATACTGTGTTGTAAAAAAAACTTAATTAAAAAATCAAAAAACCCGACTGCTTCAAAAGCGAACTAAAAAGTCGTAAACAAGGAAAATTTAATTAAGTTTTTTTATTAATAACTTTTTAGTAAGTTTTTTTTTTAATTAGACACATTTAAATATATAAGTGTTATATATTTTTGAAATCACCTCTTAATACCCTTTATTTTGATACCCCACAAGATGGGTTGGAAAAAAAATATTTGGGTCCCACAATATGGCACCCGCCATTTTTCTATTGTCCAATTTTAATGTAGCGTATGACACTCACAGGGTTAAGACGAATCGATTGACGTATGAATCATTAAAATCGGCCAACGCGTTTGGTCTCTGGAATGCCATATAGGAACAAACATACATACATACATACATAAGACTGATAAACACATGTTATTTTTATCTTATTAATTCGGGAAAACAAACAATTACACATAAAGAATTACAAAAAGATAGGATACAGAAATGATACAAATGTGAATTCAACCGCGTTCTCCACAGATACACAATGATGTTGCTACCTAAGTAGCTAACCATTGACCGAACAACGACAAAAAGAAAAAGAACAACAACAACTGAAACAAGCAGGTGCTGATAAAATAGCGTTAACACCACAAGTGAAACAACTGCTGTTGTGTGAATATTCATTTCCAAACGCTCACCATTGCCAAATGTGTGCAGATCAAGGGAAGATGCTTTTGGTATCCATATCATTAATGATGTAAATTGTAAATTTGGATCTGAATGTAAATTTGGATCTGAATATCATAACTGTTTTTATGGGACGAAACAGAGGAGGCAAATTGTTCCAGCACCGAGTGGTAGTAGAACTGAATTTGAAACTACCATGCAGTGGCAGCGATTCCGCGCGAAGTTATATAAGGAATAATACCTCTGGTTTTAAACTTGTTACGAACCACCATGAACCACTCGTCAAACACCACAGAAAAATTTCTAGGCCAAGGATTTTCATGAAAGCTCTAGACCCCATCACAATCGCAAGTAATTGGACTTTTCAGGAACAGGTAATTTCGTTTAGATAGAACAAGCTCCTATCCAACATCCTAGCAAAATCTTTACGAATTCTGTTGACGGTTTCGGCAACATCCTGCGATTGGAAGGAAGGGTATATCTACAGAACATCGGCATAAATATGAAAAGCCTTTAAACAGAAATTTGGTAATATTAACGCTGCTGTGCAGAATGAAGAGAAGCGGGCCAAGGAACGATCCCTGTGGTACGCCCTTGAAAAACCTTTAATAACAGACTACCAGAGGACACAGATTCTTAATTACGGTCGCACTAACTCTCGAAAAATCAAACAGATTCAAAACATTACATCCATACTAAGACAACTTGGAAAGAATAAGAGAAGTATTGATGGATTGAAAAGCACGAAAAAATCGAGAAGACTAGAATAGCATACATTTTCAGATCATGGCTTGAGTAAACTAGATGTATTAAATTGAGATACAACTATTTACTTCTTTGACAATCTGGCGATGCTTGGGGGAAGCCTATTTCCAGCAGTAGATGACTTGCAGCTGAATAAAAATTATAATGGAGACCTTCATTCTAAGAGCTCTCTATGATGACGAGAAACCTCAATCGTATAGTAAAGTGAAGATAACTCACCTCTCCAAGATAGTAATATTCCAGCGGCATCTGACTTTCAGGGTAGATGTTCTCCAGGTACCACCTGAAGCTCTTGCACTTGAGGCGATCGCGGAGAGCCTTTCTCTCGGTGACGTCACCGACCGGCACGCTCAGTGCTCCTGCTCATCATATTACACATGTAACCATAGTATGGAACAAGAGAAACACGAACACTATGCTACTACATATAGCAATACTATATTTCTTGGTAACTAACTTTCCTAGTAATTTCTTTGGTGTGTTTTTAAAGTCTGTCAGTCGGTCCTTGATTTGATAGAACATCAATATCTAAGAGGTACAATAAAAAAAGAACAGGGCAATCTTGTACACACCGTGTCAAATTAAAAATTACGTTATTAAAAATAAATTTAATTTACATGGCAATACTACTGTTAATTGGAAGCATGATTACGTTATACCCAATAACAATGACGTACAAGATGAATGTCGATGCGATCAAAATGTTAATGACTGGTTAATTTTGTTAAAGACATGCTGGTAACACTTGCTTACGTTTCTTTGTTTAAAAAAGCGTAAATAAATGTTAATACAGATATGGAGGGTTAATTTGTTATAATGATGAACATGAATTGTTATTATTGTCATTTTGTAAGCAATCAACCCAATATATCATAATCAGGGCTAAATACGGACGGACACGCAACATGTACAAATCATTGACACATAAAAAAGGTAGAAAATATGTTTCCCTCGACTTCTTTGTTCTAACCGTTATCGATACATTTATGATGCCTATTGAATTCATTACGCTCTTATCACTTAGCCCACCTGTTCTGAATTAAGTCAGGCAAACAGAAAAAAAATGGGTGGGACCATTCTACTTTATAGCTTGTTCGTCAAGTACTTTGAATAAGAATTTGGCTTTATCTGTTACATTTACCGTTGATTCTGTTTTTGGAACTGTCAACATTTATGAATATGCAAATGCCTAAAGCCTAAATCATCCACTAAGTGGAGTCTAAAATCAATTTTAAGCAAAACTTGAAAACTTGTGCTCACGGAACGGATTTTTTTCTCTATTTTTACCAAAGAAAAAGATCACTAAAAATAACATCTTCATGAAATCGATTTCTGTTTTTCTTTTGAGTCTATATTGTCACACTTCAGAAGGAATTCGTTCCTCCATTTTTCAACCATTCGTAATCTCAAGGTTCCAAGCTAGACTTTAAAATAGACACTACAAAATAGAGATGGGCTTGCGTCGGGTTTAAACCCAATAACCGAGTTTAAGCCCGTTTGATTGCACATCTATATAAATCGGTATAGATGGTTCAACTTATCTTTGCGCGCGGCGCTATGTGTGAGTAGACATGTGTGAGTAGACATGTGTGAGTGTTTGTTTGCTCGGACAACGACCGCGTCATTGCCACACAAATGCATAAATGCAAGCGCACGCACACATGGCTCCGCGCGCACACATGAATTGAACTATCTATAATCGGCTTTGAACCCAGATGTTAGCCCATCTCTACTACAAAAGACTGAATTGAGAACAGGCGCGCCCGTACCCGGGTTAATATTGTAGTAGAAATGCTTCCAGTCGTCGAGCCAGACCTCGGCGAGGCGCGCGTTGTTATGGTTGACCACGCGGCCGGTGCCTCCGGGGAAGGAGTAGGGCGTCGTCTTGCGGAACACGTGGCCCACGTGCGAGCACGGCGCGATCTCCAGCCGCCCGCCGCACATCCATACCTGGCGCGCCCCACCACCCGGTTATGTACCCAAGCGTAGTAGCCAGGAGGATTTGGTGGTACTGAATTTGGTCTTTCGAGACGAGCCACTCTTTTTTTTTCGCAAGATTTGGTACTGAATTTGCAGATATTAAGTCGGAACCACACTTACGTGGCGTGGCGTGTCGTGGCTACAAAACACGTTGCGTTATGACGTAGGTTGGAACAGAGTCGTTTGATTGGTGGATCCTGCGCCACGCCACGCCACGTAAATGTGGTTCCGCCTTCAGTCTTTCGAATTGAGCCACTTTGTTTTCACTCTTCTGATTTCATCTGATGTTATAAGAGTAGTTTAAGGTTGAACTAGTCGACGGCACGAACTATTTTGTGCGCGGTGTTAAAATGCATGCTATCTTATCCAACAACACGTGCGAAATAAATAGATGCTGTGATGAGCAGTAAGAAGCTAGTTCGCGTACGAATTAGCACTTTTGCAAATTTGTATCGAAATGGATGATGATTTAGAACGAAAATGATTTTATAAACAGACCTTTGGGATTCTTAATATCATGAAAAAACAACTAAATGTATATTTGTAAAATAACATTATTTGCATTGTTGAATTACAAATCTATCCCTGTATGGAGGCCGTTTTGCAATTTCGCTTCTTCTTATGGTATTTATTTCCGCCCAAATATGCGTTAAAATTAGTTTTGAAATATGGAACTTTCGAAACTCATAACTTTCTGATATATTATTTTTTTACATTTTTGTTTCCATACTGGACTAGATAATGATGAGACAAATTGATATCAATTTTTATTATGAACGTACAATCGTCAAAAAGTGGAGTAATCTCAAGACTACATTTGTATGGAGGAATTTTCGACTAGTGTAACCTTAAGCAATCTTATGAACAAGAATAAGCTTTTTAAGCACAGCTGTATGCTGATACTGTCAATATTATATCAACTTACGTTATTAGTTTTTGTCAGCAGCTTTCACCAATAAAATTTAAATAATTATTTTAGAACCGCGAGTGATATACATAGCAGCAGTACGCGATATCCACTATGTGGTTTTGATATGATTTCGTATATTGGTTGTATTTTAGGATGTGGTTTGCGGCGGCTCGCGAAATGGTCAAAGTTAAGTCCTTAAAAATAGGTCAACTTTTCAGTCCCATGAAGTAATCAACTTACGTGGTTTTAGCATAATTATCTGTCTAATACCTTTAAATCAGCAATTCTTGTATATGTGTTCGTGTATATATAATCTGAATCTCGGAAAAGGCTCCAACGATTTTCATGAAATTTAGTATGCAGGGGGTTTTGGGGGCGATAACTCGATCTAGATAGGTTTCATTTTTAGAAAACGTCGTTTTCTCTATTTTCACCCGAGCTGAGCTATATTATAAAGCTGAAGGGTTGTTTGCAGGGTAGGTAGGTATAATACTCACAACGGATCTTTGTGGCTCTGAATTGGCTGCAAGAGGCTGCGCACTAGATATTTTTGTGTCAATATTGAAAGTGCAAATAGCATTGTATAACTGTCTCTTTCACTCGCATACGTTTGTCGCATCATCCTATCTCGTTTACTCTATGCAGTTAATCTGTTTCGTGCGCAATAGTTGACAGATCCAACTTCAGAGCCACAAAGATCCGTTGTAAGTATTATAGTGGTAGGAAGATAGCCGATTGACAGGAGCGAAGCCGCGGGGGTCAGCTAGTATATTATACAATTAACTATTTCAAGTAAACAACACTTTTTTTATGAAAACATGATAAGAGTTGTTTAGTTGAAGGCCACGGCCGTCGTTATCTGAGTTTTAATTCCTTCATAAAACTTAGCAGTAACTAGACCTAATTTCACTGTAATTAATGGCTTAACCAGTACAAACCCTTATTACAGTTGTTAATTTTAATATGGCAGCATGTCACATGCTGAACTTTCAACTTTCAACTTTGATGTCAACTTTCGAGAAAATACTCATGACACATGCTGCATGTGTCATGAGTATTTTCTCGAAAGTTGACTCAAAATTTTCAATGTAAATAAATTGCACTTTTGGAAGTACCACTGAGCATCAGCTAAATATATTTTTTTTATTTTTTATTTATTTATTTATTTACTTCACCAAAAATAATACAACAAATTACATAGGGTATTACAGGCCAGTAGGTACTTAAAATTATTCAACATGGGAGCATCTGTAGCCGAACTAGGACGAGTCCTGTATCTCGGCATACAGCGCCTGACCCTATCCCATCAGCTAAATAATGTGCTTACATTGGTTCTAATACTCATAACCGGCTGAATAGTTGCCGAACATAATAATCCCCGGCAGCAGTCGTTTTTTAGGTCTCTTTGGTAGTGAAGCGGGGCGCGGGAAACAGAGCTCTCGTTTTTTTTTTATGTATAATAAAAAAAAAGACGGCTTGCGTTTGACCATTATCTCACCTGATGGAAAGCAATGATGTGGTCGACGTTGAATTTATTTATTAGGTTAACCAACAATTGTTTACACATACATAAAATACATTGCGATTGACAGACATACATTTGCAAGTCTAACTCACTTATAGGCTAACACCGCATGTACAGCATGTGAAGCACGCTTGCCTAGAAAAAATCCAAGCACTTTTTACTTAAAGACCCCCAGATTGTAGCTGTCGGGAAACACAGACTCCAGCAGGGAATTTCACTCCTTAGTGTCCCCAAAACGTTTAGTGCGTATGCATACCATGTACCGATGACGTATCGCCAAACGTCTGGTAGTCCAATGATGGAACGGGCTGGGCGGGACTAAATCATGCAATTCCATCGCACACTCCCCGAAATGTAACCGATAAAAAACCGACAAGCTGGCAACTCGGCGACGATGTTCTAGGCTCTGAAGCTTTGACTTGACCAGTGCCTCATTGCCGATGAGTTTCTTAGCTCGCTTTTCGATCGACTCTAGTGCATCAAGCTGGTATTTGGCAGATCCGTCCCAGAGATGAGAACAGTACTCCATGCACGATCAAACATGCGCTTGATACAAGTTGAGCAGCTGTTCCGGCGTGAAGTACCTTCTCACCTTGGCAAGGATCCCCAACTTTTTGGCAGCCAGCTGAGCCTTAGCCTCAATGTATGGCCCAAAATTGAGAGTAGTTGTCAACGATTGGTGGCTCAGTTAACACAAGGAGCAGTACTGACTGACCAATCGCGTCGCATCCACGTTCCGTTCGCTCTATAAGGTGATTGGTTAGTGCGTGACCCCCACTACGCTAAAACCTTGCCAAGTTACATGCCGGGGATTATAATGTTCGGCAACTATTCAGCCGGTTATGAGTAGAGCATTATTTAGCTGATGCTCAGTGGTACTATGTTTTGACGTTTAAGTCAATGGCAAAGCAATCAAGTTTTATCGCGACTAAATACTCCGATATCTTCAAATTGGTTTCCTGTCAAGATAAGTATAATTGCTTTAATGATATTCATCTGTTAAGATTTTAGTTCCTTCATAAATCTTTATCAACAACCGAAAGTTAACCGATTTTTAAGGATCCGTACTTATATTCTTAATTCAAAATTTATTTCCTCCTGGCTACATGTTTGATGTTATTTGACATTTCACACCTGTCAGAAGTGACGTCACTGTGTAATGTCTACCACAGTACACGTAGTAGCAATGTAATGTACTCAGCTGAAGTACCCTCAACAAGTGTCAAATGTTCATACAGCCACTGGCAATAATAAGTACACATTTATAAATGGAACTTCCTTATTTTTTGTCCTTCAAACTATCGAATTACTGCCAGTGCCCTTGTCAATATTCACCATTAATTGTATTAAAATGAGATGTTCTCTATACTGTTAGCACAAAGTTTAGTAAAGTGTAAAATTAGTCAAATAAAAACAACAAAATTTTCTTTAGCTTAAAAATGGAAAAAACCTGCATAATTTTCCCGGAATCTTCGCTAAAGTTAACGAAAAGAGAACAAGACTGGGAATTTGCTATTGTTTTAAATGCACTAACGATAGAGTTTTGTTTATGAATAAATACCAGGCCCCTCAGAAAGTATTGCGAAAAAAAGTTTTTATATATGGGAGACTGGCCAGTTATAATGTTTTTCGAAAATATGATTATTTATAAGTAAAAATAAGTAAGTTCCAATTTCAAAATTTCCCTCCACATTTTTTGCGAGTTAATTCAAAGTATTGTGTCTCACTGAAATATGGATCTGCGCCGGGAACATTTTAGAGCTATGATTTTATACGATTTCAAGTGTCGCCTGAAACCGGATGAATCGTACGATAGACTTCAAATGGCATTCATGGATGAAGGCCCTTCCAAGGCAACCGTGTATCGTTGGTATAACGAATTCAAGCGCGGTCGACCAACTTTGGGGGATGACGAAAGAAGCGGTCGCCCTTTGACGGCTGTTACCGAAGAAAACGTGCTAGCAGTGAAAAATTTAATCCAAGACAATAGGCGAATTACATATCAGGAGATTCAACACATATTGAAGATTGGATCGGGAAGCGTTCACGAGATTCTACACAGCCATCTTCGCGTGAGGAGGATAGTATCACGCTGGGTGCCGCACAACCTCACCGATGCTCAGAAGCAGGCCCGGGTGGAATGGTGCCGTGATATGCTTAACAAATTTGAAGCAGGCTCGTCTCGGCGTGTTTACGACATCGTTACAGGTGATGAGTCCTGGATTTATCAATACGACCCAGAAACCAAGCGCCAGTCGACTGTTTGGGTGTTTCAAAATGAGCCAACGCCTACCAAAGTGAAGCGATCTAGAAGCGGGGGTAAGATTTTGATCGCTAGCTTTTTTAATTTGACTGGCCACTTGGTATCAATTCCCTTACGGGATCAAAGAAGCATTAATGCCGAATGGTATACTACCAAATGTTTGCCAGAAGTTTTCTCTGTTATAAGCAACAAGCGACCAAACACAGGGCTCCGCGGGCTACTGCTCCACCACGACAATGCACCTGCGCACACCGCACTCAAAACGAGGGACTTCCTGGACAGCACGCCAGTCAAATTCCTGGGTCACCCTCCTTACAGCCCTGATCTAGCACCGTGTGACTTCTTTTTATTCCCAAAAATAAAAAATCAGCTCAAAGGGATACAATTTTCGTCGCCGGAAGATGCGCTGGCTGCGTTCGAGCAGGCTGTAAACGAGGTGTCTGCGGCGGACTGGAAAAAGTGTTTTGAAAACTGGTTTAGGCGCATGAATCTTTGTATAGAGGCTGGTGGAAAGTACTTTGAAAAGATTTAATAAAAATATATGTACGTATAGAACAATTTTTTTTAGTTTCGCAAAACTTTCTGAGTGTCCCACGTAAATGAAATGAATCTGATCCGATTTGAGTGCCGAGTTCTATCCGAAATGAAAAATTTCTGAATTATGACGGATAGAGTTCGTATGTTGTGCGTAATAGTCCGGGAGGCAGCGTTGCATTTTAGGTAGTTTTACGGCGATCGGTTGCCATCTTGTTCAATAGACCTCGAATGACTGATAAGTTAACCAAGCGTCAGCTGACGCACCCGCGGTGGGTGTAGGATTGAAAGGTTACGGAAGTGGTGAAAAAAAAAAAAATAAGTCATGATGGTTTTTCCACCGCTACCCACGCAGCTGATTGTTGTTTTCGTATTTTTGATAATTTAAACAACCACTTAGTTAAATTACTTCCGGCGTACTATAACTTAATTTTACGTGTTTCTTTTACAAGTTCATGCGAGCGGCTGACGCATAATTCCCTTCTCCACCGTGCAGCTGACGATTTTTTTTCAGCTTAGTATGATGTATAATATTTATGAAAAAAGTTACAGCCGGCGTACTATGACTTAATTTTTATTTTTTTTTATCATTTCCGGAACCACCCACTCCCCCACCCACCGCTACTTGAGCAGCTGACGGTTGGTTTGTATTTGTATTTATTTTATTCCAAACAATTTTTACATTGTGTCGAAAAAACATAATTGGCAACAAGCACCACTACACTATACAAACTAACATTGAAAGAATTACAAGACAATTAGCCAAAATTTTACATCAAACAATAACACACTTCTGTTTATACTACAAATAGTCAAGACTTATTGGGTAGGTTCACTATATCAGCCGGCTTACTATGACTTTTTCATTTGCAATGCTAACTCCCGGACTATAAACTTCCCTACAAGAAGTACTACGGATACATCGGAACCGATATTTCTCGGATTCGGATCGGATGCAATGCATAACCGCCCTAATGCTTCTAACAATAATTAGCCTATACATGAATAGATTAGTATAAACGTTAGAATTGTATGAGATCTATCTAGCGCTCGACCTTTTGGCCTAATTAAATAAGAGCAATAAATTACTAGATGACTAACTACCCCCAATTACATAAGCACAGTAAAAATTTACAAACAGTATGGAAACTACCTACAAACGCTCGAAACGGCACACTCACACAAACGTACGCACCGACGAGACTGCTCGGGCACTTTCGAGGTAATGTCAGTGCTAAGTGCAGCGTCGCGAAGAGTGGTCACGTATGTTTGTGTTAGTAATAGTATGCAGTTCCGAGCGTTTGTAGGTAGTTTCCATACTGTTTGTATATTTTTACTGTGACATAAGTCTAACGCCTCTTCGTCTCGTAAAAACTAGTACATACCCATTTCTAGAATATTAACAACAAATCTAGGATTAATATAAATTATTATCGCAAAAGGGAAAAAACAATACACACATAGATTAGGAAACACAAAACAGGAACGGATATTTTAATCGATCTTCCTCTGCAATAATTATTATTGTATTATTATTATTACGTTTATAGTTGTTATCGCAGTTACACATAATTCTATTAAGCCATGATAGACGGGTTGCGGCAAATGATATAGAAATAGCTAATAAATGAGATAAAGGGAATCAATTTCATTAAGGCGGTACCCTGACCAAAAAATCAGCATGAGATATGAGCATTCCTATTGGCCTAGCGGCACTGGTGGCGCGTGAATTACAGTAGTGTGAATACGCTCAAACTTTAGAATAAAATCTTTATAAAATCGAACTCGAAGTCTTTTGAAAAAAAAAATACGACAAAAATGTTCGTTATTAAATTGTCTATCCATTAGTGTTAGTACAAAAAATTATTAATGAACACTTTAGGAGGAGATGCATGCTATCAATAATTATTTCTCATTTTTATGGTTTTGTTTGAAGGAGATTAGTGAAACATATTCCTCTTTAAAAAAAGTATGCGACCATTTTAGAATCAATAATATGTAGAAATTTAATGTATTTTTATTAGTTGATATTTCTTTTCAAATAACGAGTAGATAGCTCCTAAAAACAGCACGAAAAACGGCTTGCGCACATTTTGCTCGGGGTACCGCCTTAACTGACTTATTCATGTCATACCAGAGATCCATGGTACCGGTTAAACAGGGTTACATTGAGATCTAAGGTAACTTTGATGATATTTTTTTGTTTTTAAGCTAACTCCGTGAAAACGGAACGCACCACAATTTTCTTTTTTAAATTTGCAACACTGACATGTCAGCCATGTTTTGCATCAACCTCAGCGCAAGAATAAGTTTACTTGTTGCAGAAAAAATATTTTGAATTGTACAGTGTGAATACATTTTAAATTGGGGTTACTTTATATTGATGAAAAAACAATGGGGTATCAAAGTAACCCCATTTTCATTTTAGCGTTCATAGGCTCATTTTGTTTTATTTTCTCCCAAGCTATGTAAGTAAAAAAAATTGTATTAGATAATATAATTTCTTTTGTGAAGTCGCCACCAACACTGCGTTTTATTCATATTTTTCAAAATATAATTGAACAAGTTATGTTAATTTTAATTTCAAAATTAATCAATTTAACCTCGTTTTACGCTGCCAAAAGGACCAGAAAACTGGACGTGATCGTTTTCGAAAATGATTAAACAAAGAACCTTTTTACAGATGCAATATTCTTAAGTTAGTGTTTAGTATCGTTGTAATATTACCTTCATTAATAATTGAAAGTCACTTCATTATCAAGACAATATTTTATACATTTTTATATTTGCTCAGCTGGTCTTTGTACAATAGTTATAAGAATAAATAAGACTTTGTGTTTCAAAATTATCTCATTTAACAAATGAAATAATAACTCAATATCATTTACCCCAACCCATTGTCTAAAAAGGATTGCTGTGGTTAATTCTAAGATTGGATTGGAGACAAATATTAATAATTATAACTCATTGCTTCTGCATCAAAAGAAGAAGCAGAAAATAATGTAAAACTTTAAAAAGAAAACACAGAGAACAGCAAACAGAAACGAAAAAGGCGTGTTACAGGATCAAATTGATCTAAAAAATACTTTTTTCGTGCTTGAAAACTAAAAAAAGAACATGATAAATGGACTTTGAATTATTGTTTAAAAATTTAATCCTGCAACACAATTTAGAATTTAAAAAAAAACATAGAAACAGATAACAAAGAGCGGGAAACACATAGATTATAAAAAAAGCGATGAAGCAAATTGAATGAAAAATAAAATGACATGCCGAGATACATGAATGCAGCCGCAATGGGGTTAATGTAAAGCTTTCTGGATTATTCAAATGTTAATGATGTAATGTTTCAAAACTTTACTTTGTTAGTGTTAAATATCCCAAGCCACAACAAAACTTTTGTATTTTGTACCTTCACTTCTATCATTTTGCTATTCAATTATGAACCTTGTTTTATATGTGATATGGTAATAAATCGCAAGAGACTGTGTTCTCACTCTCTAGGGCCGATTTCACCAATGAAACTTATCGCGATTAGTTCAACTAAACTCAGTTTATGCAAATACAGCGTTCTGATTGGTAGTTTCTCAGCGGTCTCAACCAATCAGGACGCTGTATTTGCACAAACTGAGTTTAGTTGAATTAATCCCGATTAGTTTCATTGGTGAAATCGGCCCTTAGCATCACAAGGAGAACGCAGTGTGCTCAAACTATCATACTTGATTACTTACTCAGTTAAAATCACTCGAAACTACTCATAAATCCGACATAATTACCTTCCAATAATAAAGTAACCACAAAGGTACTCAACTCTATACTTAGATCAGTTTGAGTAGTCGGGAGACGAAAATAATACACGTCAATAATACAGGGCGCGTTCAGACGGCAATTGTTTTCCACTAGCCCGTTAAATGGTTCATATATTGCGTTAGCATTTGTCGAGCCAAACTGAACTGTGTTTTAATTGAAATAAGGAAATTAAATCGGGTAATTCCTCATGAAATACCCCAACACCGTTTAAATTATCCTTATTTCAAGTAAACAGCGTGATTGTTATAGTTGATATTAGTAGTAACTCTAAACCAACTCGACTGAACTTGTTCACATATGGAACACCGGCCGTCTAAACGCGCCTTCTAGATGGCTACGCTTCTCTTAATAGCAAAATGTTAGCAGTGTCAGCACAGTCATCCAGACTCGAACCTGGGTTCATGGCGTAATAGAACTCTCCCCATTCGTCCATCCAGACTTCAGCGACGCGGGCCGCGTTGTGCAGCACGACGTTTTGCACTCCTCCGGGGAACGAGTACGGCGACTTGTCGCGGAACACGTGACCCACGTGTGAACACGGCACGATCTCCAGCCGACCGCCGCACTGCCATACCTTTACCCCACATTTTTTTATTTGTAACGAGAGGCTATACTGCGTTATTTCTGGCCAGGTAGACTAGCTGAATGGACAATATTTGTATCAAAAAAAAGAAGAAGAATGGCCGTAAAAGGTTAATATTTTTCAAAAAAAGAATACTGGAGCTGGTCCCTGGGCATAGTTTTTAGTGTGTGCTCTTTTTACATTGCTGTCTGGACGTTGACTATTGAAACTATGCTGATAATGAGTCGACAACTAAGGCAAGAACCAGTTTCTAAATTATTATATGAACAGAAAACAAGGATCTTTAAACTTACCACATTATGCTTGCCAGTCTAAAAAAACATCAAAAAAAAATCTTTTCACTTTTTAAACCTGGCCTAAAAAAGTGACATAAGCAAATTCGCAGCTAGCTAAACTACGCACAATCTACCTTATTCTGGTTCTCCTAACACTCTAATAAGAAAATTTACCCTGAAGCTCATCTCGAGGTTCTCTCCGCCCCAGATGTCCATTCCCTGGTCGTAGGAGCCGATCTGGTAGAAGTAGTCCTTGTCGATAGCAAACAGTCCTCCCGCCATTGTGGGCGTTCGGAGTGGCGCCGTACGGTCACCCCCACGTCGCGACATCTCACGTTCCGGTACTCGATACCTATGATCAAACAAAACAGGGTCCATTTTAATTAAGATAAGTTCTTTACCTTAGCTGACAGATAGACATGGGCGTACACAGCATTTGCGTAGGAATGGTACAAAAGTAAGTAAACGAGATACAATAGTAGAAACTTCCGACGCGGACTTGTTGGGGACCCAGGGTGGCAAAATCAACTTGAGCCCCTCGAACCTATTATGCAGAAAGGCAAGAGAGCGCCAAATGAATGGTCGAAATTCTTTGCACCCAGCTTATTTATAGCTTTTTTATTGAACAGTAAATTTTTGGTTTGGAGTCAGGATGACGGGTGGGGCAGGTTGCCCCATCTGCTCCACCGTGGATGTCCATGCAGACAGACAGATATTTTCAACGCATAAAAAAGCTAATTATAAATCTAAAAACCCGACTGCTTAAAAAGCGAACTAAAAAGACGTAAACAAGATGAAAATCATGCTGTGCAGTCGGAGGATACATTTTCGCGAGCTGGCTGATCAAAACCAGATGTATCCTAAGACTGCACAGCACGATTTTCTTCTTATTTACGTCTTTTTAGTTCGCTTTTTAAGCAGTCGGGTTTTTTGAGTTTTTTAATTAGTTTTTTTTATGTTAACTTCATGGTTATATTTTTTTTCAGAATTAGGTAAATTTAGGTGTTATATATTTTTTTAAATCACCTCTTAAAACCCTTTATTTTGATACCCCAAACGATGGAGTTGGAATAAAAAAATAAAATAAAAAAAAATGGCGCCCAAAAGCCGCCATTTTTATATTTTCCAATTTTAATGTAGCCAGTGACACTCGCAGGGTTAAGACGAATCGATTGACGTAAGAATCATCAAAATCGGCCAACGCGTTTGGTCTCTAGAATGCCACATAGGACCAAACATACATACATAGACTGATAAACACATTACCCTCCTTCGGCAGTCGGGTAAAACCCATATATTATCCGTCAGATTGTCATCAGTCGGCTAGTGACTAACAAGCCGTAATTAAAATATTAGCTCATGTTTAAAATGATAAGGATGTAGCCAACAGTTCCGCGATCAATTTTGCGTATTGTGATAAGCACTTTGTTGTTTTAATGTAATTTAACTAGTTGAGATTTCATGTTCTCTACTTTGCATTATTTATTACGATTTTGACAAAATTGTAGTTTATGCAATGGTCATATAATAGGGGTTATTAAAACACGAGCGTGGGTTTAAGACGGTACCCTGACCAAAAAATCGGCATGAGATATAAGCATTCCTATTAGTCTAGCGGCACTGGTGGCGCATGAATTATAGTAGTAAATACGCCCAGATTTTAGAATAAAATCCTTATAAAATCGAATTTTGGTCTATTGAAAAAAAAAAATCTACAATAATGTTCGTTATTAAATTGTCTATCCATTAGTGGTAGTACAAAAATAATTAATGAACACTTTACGAGGAGATGCATAATATCAATAATTATTTTTCATTTTTATGTTTTTTTGGAAGGAGGTTAGTGAAATATATACAACATTTAAAAAAAAAACTAAATCTACCATTTTAGAATCAATATTATGTAAAAATTTAATGTATTTTTACCCGACTGCCGAAGGAGGGTAATGTGTTTATCAGTCTATGTATGTATGTATGTATGTATGTATGTAAGTATGTATGTATGTATGTATGTATGTATGTTTGTTCCTATGTGGCGTTCCAGAGACCAAACGCGTTGGCCGATTTTGATGATTCGTACGTCAATCGATGCGTCTTAACTCTGCGAGTGTCATAGGCTACATTAAAATTGGATAATAGAAAAATGGCGGATTTTGGGTGACATATTGTGTTGTGGGGGCCCAATTTTTTTTTTTCTTCCAAACCCATCGTGTGGGATATCAAAATAAAGGGTTTTAAGAGGTGATTTCAAAAATATATAACACTTATATGTTTAAATGTATCTAATTCGAAAAAACTAACTAAAAAGTTATAAATAAAAATACTTTATTAAAAAAATCAAAAAACCCGACTGCTTCAAAAGCGAACTAAAAAGTCGTAAACAAGGAAAAAAATCATGCTGTGCAGGCGGAGGATACACCAGATTTTGGTCAGCCAGCTGGCGAATATGTATCCTCCGACTGCACAGCATGATTTTTTTCCTTGTTTACGACTTTTTAGTTCGCTTTTGAAGCAGTCGGGTTTTTTGTTTTTTTTTATTTATTGATATTTCTTTTTATATAACGAGCAGATAGCTCCTAAAAACGGCACAAAAAACGGCTTGCGCGGCGTTTTGCTCGGGGTACCGCCTTAATACCTAATTACTATTATTATTATACCGTTGCATACACTATTTTATCTTCACTCATGCAGTTGAAATAAAATAAAAGAAGAAACGGAAAAATATGCAGTATGGCGGGCAATTTAGATTCTCATTGCACCATGACTGTCAATGTCAATGAGCCCAGCGCCAATAAATTAAAAAGTAAAAGTGTGCTATAAAATTAAAAAGTTATTTTATGATGCAGTTGTTTGAAAATCGAAGGAAAATGTTGCACTGTAATGTTTTTTTTTTAAATTTTACCTATCCACGAATATTAAGTACGTGTTTATTATACAATACTAGCTGACCCCCGCGGCTTGGCTCTCGTCAACTGGCTACCTACCTACCCTACCCTACCTAACATACCTACCCTACCTACCCTACGTTTTTAAGATGTATTCTGCTATTCGGGGCGGCGACAAATCCAACGAATCAAAAACCATATAAATTGGTCCAGCAGATCTCGAGTTATAAGTGTTGTAACAAACCCGTCTTTCTTTTATATATATAGATTTTTTGAATTCATATTTGGAACATTACGTTGTAAGTGTAGATAATAGTATATTATGCAACTAGTGAATAAAGGACGGATTTAAAGCGAGGGCCATAGTTGAATCGCGAACAAGTGAAGGATTCTAACAACTGAATCACGACCGTAGGGAGTGATTCATGATGATTGAATCACGAGCATAGCGAGTGATTCAAGTGTTAGAATCCTGAGCGACGCGAGTGATTCATGGCCCTCGATATAAATCCGTTTTATTCAAGAGTTGCATACTATATTTTATACCATGACTACGAGAAAAAGAAAGATCTAAGCAAAAAGCACAAGGAATAATAATAATGGTAAGGTTTATTACCTTCAAAATTTACAATAAATGAGAAACCTCAGTTTCACATTTTATGTAAATTGTAGCTGACCTAGGTAACAGCACCTGTGTTTCAGGGGCCAGTTACCTTCGTTACTTTATATAATTATAATTAATTAAACAACAATGCAATTAATATTATCATTACAATTCAATTAAGTATTCACTAAACATCCAAGACCAAAACCAAAATCATTATTAAAATCTTAAATATAAACAAACTCAAAATTAAATCGATGAAGGAGTTTGAAAGACGAATATTCTTTGCACTAGGAGTTTGTATCGAGTATTTCATGCGCAAGGAGGTGCTGTAACATTGAGATGTAGTTTGTATATGCATTGGTGTGTTCTAAATTTAAACACCAAAACAGTGATTAAAAGTGCTTTTTATTCACTGTTTTCAGTGAATAAAATCAGCTTTTTAGAGGGGGAATGGTATAAAATTATTTATAAGGTGTACTCGCATGCGTTGCCATGCTATGTAAATTAGAAAAGTGTGTTTATATGGATTTGTCTTTAAATCAAGAGTGAATAGGTTAATAGCAAGCGCGCTTCACAGTCGACCACATCATCGCTTACCATCAGGCGAGATAGTGGTCAAACGCGAGCCTAACGATTAAAATAAAACTTCATAGAAAAACAAAATGTTTTTTTTCAATGTCCAGCAATCTATCCTGGACTGGACAGATTATAATATAGTAAGGGACAATCAGTCAATTTTGGTACTTCAAATCAATTGGGCTTGCTGGAAACGTATCCAGTGATAATAACGCCTTACGGTGTCAAGGTTTGTTTAAAGATTTTCAATGTGCGTACTTAAAAATAATATAAATTACAAAAATTTTACTTAATAAATATTTGGACTAAACACGGGCATTTTTTTTAGGTTTCTAGTAGCGATTTATGTCCTGCTTAGCTAAACATACAACACAAAACCAGGAAAAACTTTGTTAATAAAACCCAATTATTTTTACATGTGCCAACCATATCACGTCCTATACTGATAGCGTGAATATGTTAAGGCGCCGATTCCCTTGAGTAGCTGATTTTAAAATGAGAATCACGTCTAAACGGCTAGTCGTAATTTATTGGAAAAAATATATGTTATATAAGACCATTTTCTTAATAATTTCATCTGAGCAAATTTTGAGTTTTGTTCGTATAACATAGTGTAATTAATTTGTAAAGTTATGTCTAAAACGGACAAAAACACGACAATCACAACAAAACCGCTGGGCGTATTTTAATGAAGTCGACACCATATCAAAGCTTTTTTTTTTAAAGTCATAGAATAATAAGAAAAGTACAAAAAACTACTAAATTCCGATCGCGCGGGTGAGAAACGAGGGCGCGTTTTGTTCCCTCAAGGTCGTTGGCGTTAGTCGTCGTCTTAATAAGCGCTGTAATCGAGGTGTTCTCTAGTGCGACCGACGGAAACTAAACAATGGGACGGGGCTGTAATGTAATCTTAGAAATAGAGAAGAATGGACTGAGCGATAAAATCTGCCTAGTCTTTTCCCAACCACAAATTTTTCCCTGCTATTTTACATGGAGCGACTGCGTATCTGACCTGCACGCCCAGTAACTGGGTAACACGATATCTATTAGCAGGAGTGGTGAAAGATTTTCTGGCTTCTGACTACCCGTAACGACTGTCAAAGATGAACAAATGCCAGCCGGGACCAACGGCTTAACTTGCTTTACGAGACAAAGTCAGTTAGGCACTTACCGAACCACAAAATTGAGTACTCTCTAAAAAGAGATAAAGTGACCGTGCGGTCAATATCTATCTGAAACTTTTCTGTAGGTCGTAGTGACTAAGACGACACTGCAAGCCTGTGACGTGTACCAATCAGAATTCTAGAAAAAGACAACTATTGGTCACTTTGTCTCTCTCGCACTTTTCTGATTGTGTTCACTTCACAATCGAATAAGTAACGCTCACTCCATACCTCTACGTTAATGAATGTAATCAGTAACTAATCACATAATAAGTTACAACAATAGCCCGTACGTTTGTAAGTCGCACCGCAAAACGCATACTCTGAACGCAGTTCTAATTAATTATTTAACACTAAACAGGTGATTTCGTTTCGGTTAACTGAAAAATTTGTTATTACCTTGAAAATGGACCGAATTAGAGCCATGTAGTGGAAACTAGAAACATTTTTAGATGATAGGGCATACATTTTCCTTTACATCTTAAGAGCCGTTTCCACGAGCGAGAGAATCGCGGCAATATTATCGTCGTGCCGTATTTCTATCACCGCGATTCTCTCGCTCGTGGAGACCGCCCCTAAGAGAGTGTATAGAAATACTTGGCACGACTATAATATCGCGGCGATGCTGTCGCTAGTGGAGACGGTCCCTAAGAGAGTGTATAGAAATACTTAGCACGACGATAATATCACCGTGATTCTCTCGCTAGTGGAGACGGCCCCTTACAATTGTTATTTTAAATACGGATATATCACCGGATTCTTGCAAACGCCGTAAGTTCATAATAAATGGCGAAGTATTGTAAACTTTTTCTACTCGATAAGTCGAGGGACATGGGTACATTATAAACTGTCGAATTTTGTATTTGAATGAACTGTTCACAATATTCTCGAGAACTTATAATCTCACAAGATTAATTACAAACTTAACCAACCATTAAAGTTTGTGCACAAAACCCGTTTTAATTTTACCTTATATTCTAACGAAGTTTGGTTATAACCTGGCCAAGTTTAAAAAAAAATAAAAAAAGTAACGTTCCTGTATCGATTATTGGAAAAACCAAAAAAAATATTTAGTGTGAGCACTTACCATCTAAAATTGAGCTTCCAGTTGAACCCACCCCACGTCATGTCCGAGGCCTGTATGTACTCGAAGGTTGTGTCAGAGATGACGTCAATGATGGGGCATACAACCGTCGTCCGGTCCTCCACGATCCTCGCCAGTAGCGGCTCCAGCCAACCCTCTACAAATATAAAAAAATAGTAGAATCTATTCATCAGTCCAGCAAACTGATGATGATGAAGGAAGCAGTTGTTTGTCAGTATTTTACATGAAGTGACTGCCTGAAGAATTGCCAAACTTAAGTGGCAGTGGGCAGGGCACATTGCTCGCAGAACGGATGGCCGATGGAGGCGACAAGGTTCTGGAGTGGCGACCGCGAATCGGGAGACGTTGCGTTAGAAGGCCTCCCACCAGGTGGACTGATAACCTGATGAAGGTTGCGGGGATCCGCTGGATGCGGGTCGCACGCGAACGGTCAAAGTGGCGACGCTTGGGGGAGGCCTATGTCCAGCAGTGGTCGTTTTTTGGCTGATATGATGATGATGATGACTGCCTGCTTATCTGACTTCTACAGCTCAGTATACTATTTTTAAGGGTTTAGCTTAAGTATGTTTTTATATTGTCTGTATGTCGTTTTGTGACAAATACAACACTTTTTCTTTCTTTCTTTCAGTTACTGGATAACCCATAGTAAGGGTGTTTACGCACTGCATCCGATCTTTATCCGAAGCCGAATTCCATCCGAATTGGAAATTTAGGTACTCACTTCAGACGGACGGAGTTAGGATATAGTGCGTAACCTCCCCTATAATAAACGGCTACTTCGAACCGAAATTTATCAGATTCGGATCGGATGCAGTGCGTAACCGCTCTTAGGGCTGATTTCACCAATGAAACTAATCCCGATTAGTTCAACTAAACTCAGTTTATGCAAATGCATTGTTCTGATTGATAATTTCTCAGCGGACTCAACAAATCAGAACGCTGGATTTGCATAAACTGAGTTTAGTTGGACTAATCGCGATTAGTTTCATTGGTGGAATCGGCCCTTAGTCTAGTTGTCAAGACTTTCGGGTTCCGTCTATTTATAACGACTATCAAAGATCTAGGAATAACAGCAGGGACCAACAGCTATACGTGTTCTCCGAGGCATGGATGATAGTCTAGGTGTGCAATGGATGATCAACCATCTACGACCGATCTTAGCAAGCGTAGCTTAAGGTTGCCCTAGTCGACGGCACGAACTATTTTGTGCGCGAGGTTAAAATGCATGCCATCTCATCCGACAACAAGTGCGAAAGAGATAGATGCTGTGATGAGCAGTAACAAGCTAGTTCGCGTACGAATTAGCACTTTTGCAAATTTGTAGCGAAATAGATGATGATTTAGGACGAAAACGAGGGCGCGAAATTTTATAAATAGACCTTTGGGAGTATGGATATCATGCAAAAACTACTAAATATATATTTTCAAAATAAAAATTATTTGCATTGTTGAACTAATAATCTATCCCTGTAAGGTGGCTGTTTTGCAATTTTCCTTCTTGTTATAGTATTTATTACCGCCCAAAGATGCGTTAAATTAGTGTTGAAATATGGAACTTTCAACTCTTATAACTTTCAAATATTATATTTTTTACATTTTTGTTTTCCCACAGGGCTGGATAATGATGAGACAAATTGATATCATTTTTTTTTATTTTGAACGTAGATCGTCAAACAGTGGAGTAATCCTCAGACTACGTCTATATCCCCCGTTGTCCCTTCCGGAGTCTGTGTTTCCCGATAGCTACAATCTTGGGGTCTTTAAGTCAAGAGTGAATAGGTTTTTTCAAGGCAAGTGTGCTTCACCTTCGACCACATCATAGCTTACCATCAGGTGAGATAGTGGTCAAGCGCAAGGTCATAGGCTTACGATAAAAAAAAATAAAAAAAAATGGAAGAATGATCGACTAGTGCAACCTTAACCGCGAAGATCAACCCGCGTAATTAGTTACTTAGGAACCCACTAGGGAAAATCTATGAAAGAAAATAACTCTTCTGCCTCTTTCCCATTATCTCTATCAATATTACCTATGCGGCGTACAATAAAGCACATTTACCTATGTATCTATTGTGTAGACTGAGCTATTGTTTGCGGCAATGTTTACTAACTCCTGTCACTCACTATGACAGTGTATAAACATTCGTGACTAAGTTTGTTGATATTTATCTACCTACCGTTACCGGTTCAACTTTTCGTCAGGATAAGGAAAGTCATTAGCACAGTAAAAATATACAAACAGTATGGAAACTACCTACAAACACTCGAACAAACATGCGCATCAACGAGACCCCTAAGCGGCTCGCACTACTGACAGCACTGCAGAAGTGCCCTAGTGGTCTCGTCGGTGCGTATATTTGTGTAAGTGTGCGGGTGCCGTTTCGAGCGTTTACAGGTAGTTTCCATACTGTTTGTATATTTCTTCTGTGTCATTAGGGATGTTGCCTGGATAGAAAAATGATAATTCTATTAAGTCCGTCAGTGAGATTATCAAATTTGCTTGATCAAATAGATGAAAATTGACTAAGATAAAGTGCATCAAAGTTAAAGTGTAGTAACTGGGTAACAAGATACCCCTTGGCAAGACTGGTGTCGATCTCAAGCTTCTGACTACCCGTCAAGACTGTCAAAGATCTTCAAATGACAGCCGGGACCAACGGCTTAACGTGCTTTCCGAGGCTAAAAGAAACTCGTTATGTTGAAATGGTCACCCATCCACGGACCGACCTCGTCAAGCGTTGCTTAACCTAGAAGATCGACCCATGCGGCTGTTATTATTTAGCCACGAGCTCCTCCTAGATGCTAGCAGAACGTAGTAGAACTAATAAATAACAACAGAAAATGTTCGAATACCTATAGAATCCAGCCCGTCATAAAGTAGCCTTTTAAAATGAAGAATGTTCGCATAAACTTATAGAGAACATTCATCTTCGAAGCGAACGGCCGTACGTCTATAAGAAACTAATGACTCGGATAAAAATATGGCAAACCAATAACGGAGGTGCGTCACGCCTGCTTGAATTTCGAATCAACATAGTATCTAGCTCGGAGCGAACAATGCATTTAAATCATTGGTGTATTGATATACCGCTTTGTAGTCATAAATTGCGGTTAGGTGAACTGTTTTAACATTTTTGTTTTATCTGTTGTATTTTTAATCTGTTGTAAAGAGGCGTGAAGTTGTCTCTTCCTCTTCCCTTCCAATTTGGGAGCTCAATGAGACAGCACGTCTTTTTGTAAAATGTACGAATGAAAGTAAATGATTACTGAATCAAGCAAGTCGTTTCCCTTCAAGCAACATAACAATAAATAAATACAATCCCTTCAGCTAAGGAAGCTAACATTGAACCTTCGAGCAAGTATCTATTACTGATAGAAACATTGGTCCTTCGAGCCGGATCAATGTTTCTCGCAGTAATAGATACTTGCTCGAAGGACCAATGTTCCTAACAATAAAGCTAACATTGAACCTTCGAGCAAGTATCTATTACTGCAAGAAGTTTAACCTACTACCTAGTTTACTCTACTTTAAATTCAAAAATCACACAGATCTAAAGACAAAATTTGAATGAACATTGGTCAGCTGTTTATTTCTGCGAACTCGTGGGCTGTCGTAGGAGTCAGTTAAGGTTAACTGGTAACTTAGGTACTTCACACTGGGTACTTAACCTGTTTTTTATCGGACACGGAAAGTAAAAGGACCTAAGCAATGCATTATTGCGATAAACTTATTGCGCAATGGCGATGTACTTTGACTGGACCGATAAAAATATTTGTACAAACGTAATATTTTTATATACTACACGTTAAGCTTGTTATTGACTTTAGGTGAAATAAGGTCAGTGCAGAATATCCATCTACTGTGGACTGAGGAGGACTAATGTGGACGCCTTCTGCCCTATCTATAAGGGGCATAGGACCAGTAAGTCAAGTAGGTAGACCAAAAGAGAATTAAATAAAAAGAAATTGCGCCACAGTTAGAATTATTTATATCCACTAATTTCAGCCGTATGCAGAAGGAACTAAAGACGACTTTCAATTGTTATCAAATCGATTAAGGTCAAACGCTTCTTCTGTCTGATGATGGCATAGCGTAATCAGTAATCTGTTTGCGAAACATGGATATTGCAAAAATCTACTAAAATGTTAAGACGATATGCGATGTCGGTCATCCCCAAGACTGTAGCTGTCATATCTTTGTAGCTAAGTAAACGTTTTTATAACACCAATTAAATAAAAATAAATCATTACCTGTACATTCGCAATGGGCATCGAGGAACGTGATGACGTCACCCTTCACATGCTTGGCGCCCAGAAGACGCGCCCGGATGAGACCAGACCTGTTCTCAGTGCGGAACAAATGCGTCGGTACCGGCAACGTCTTTATGTAGTCTTCTAGTTTCTTGCCGAGATGTTCTGGGGAAGGAAAACGCAACATAAATCATCATTTTCTTAACCAATTTGCAGGATGTTACATAATTTGCGGGCCCCCATTGAATGGGGTAGACTAAGGTGAAGATGGCGGAATCAATTATTCGTACTGACACAGCTGGCCTGCTGGTTTTCAGAAGTTGCAGTAGTTGTATAG
Organism: Orthosia gothica; assembly: GCA_949775005.1. Classification (NCBI taxonomy): domain Eukaryota; kingdom Metazoa; phylum Arthropoda; class Insecta; order Lepidoptera; family Noctuidae; genus Orthosia; species Orthosia gothica. The sequence goes on along the minus strand of OX459067.1, from coordinate 5,623,994 downwards.
TGTGCCGAAAATCAGAAGAGGTCGAGCTATTCCCGTCTTCTTCGCCTTCTATAGATAAGATTGGCCTTTCAACAGGTTTATGTTAAAATAGAAGAAGGCAGTCCTACGGTTTAACATTTCACATATAAATCTGTACAAAAGTCTTTTTTTTACATCAAAAATAAAATTAATAAAATAACCAAAACCAAAATAACAAAAAATAACCAACATAACCAATTTCCAGCATTTTTGTTTTTTTTTTCTGTTTGTCTGTTTAGTTGTGTAAAATGTACGAATCGAATGTAGATAACCTTAATACATAAAAATTGTGCGTAACTTGAAGTATTACTAAGTTTTTATTTCATCGCAATCGGTTCTCATTATCAAAAGTTAGATGAATTTAAAGTGTTCAAGAAGTACAAGTAAAATTTCAAAATTTAAAAAAAACCCCCGACACATTTATCTTGCGAAAACACCCCGATACTGACAGTAAAACACCCATAACTTTTGAACGGCTGAACCGATTTTATTCAAACATAGCTAAGAACACTCTCGACAAAATCACCTTTCAAACAAAAAAAACTAAATCAAAATCGGTTCATCCGTTTAGGCGCTATGATGCCACAGACAGACACACAGATACACAGATACACAGCAACACACGTCAAACTTATAACACCCCTCTTTTTCCGGCGGGGGTTAAAAATATCACAACACACGCAATTCAGATACTCGGACAGTTGAACTCCATATTCGATAGATGGCGTTGTGCATTTGACGTCATTTTCTGTGTAGGTAGGTATGGTAAGTAGATAGGATAGGGTAGGCGCAGTTGACGGGTGCGCAGCTAGTACAGACTAAATAGACAGAACCTTCCGACCCTGTGTTAATTTATTAGTTGCAGTAGGAACTACGCCTTTTTACGCATATACAACGGATGTACTAAATTAAATGTCTTTGCTAGTGTGGGCTAATTTAGTAAAGCTATGTATGTATCTACACTCATTGCGCTGTAGCCTCAGATCAAATAAAAAGTCAAGATGGAACGTTGCAAACAACAAAGTGAAGCCGTTTCAAACTATGCCTTGCCGTATAAATACACAATTACACGTGCACACGTACAACGAAACTATCCCTTAGCTTGTCAGTCGAGCTTTATTATTGGATCTGTGAGCTCGAATGATAAGCTAAGGCGTAATTTCGTTGTACGCGAGTGCGTGTAATTGAGTATTTGTACGGCAAGGCATAGTTTGAACCGGCGTCACTTTATTGTTTGCAACGTTCCATCTTGACTTTTTAATTGATCTGAGGCTACGTATACGCATTTTTTGTAGTTTAACGTCATACCATGGTTATACCATATACCATAGTCACAGATTACTAAATAGTTACTACGTAACCATAGTTGCCTGTATGACTTTAACCTACAAAAAATGCGTATACGTATATGCGTAAAAAATGTTATTGAAACTGTCATGCTACAGCGCAAAGAGTATAGATACATACATAGCTTTACTAAATTAGCCCACACTAGCAAAGAAATTTAAGTACATCCGTTGTATCTAGGACAGCAAGCCCGACTGCTAATCTTGCTCTCATTAAACCGTATATAGTTTCTAAAGAGACGAGAAAAGAAATCATAATTAATAATCTAATAACTTTAAACGAGCAATCTATACTATATAATATTATAAAGCTGAAGAGTTTGTTTGTTTGTTTGTTTGTTTGAACGCGCTAATCTCAGGTACTACTGGTTGGAATTGAAAAAATATTTTTGTGTTGGATAGTCCATTTATCGAGGAAGGCTATAGGCTATATAACATCACGCAGCGACCAATAGGAGCTGAGCATAAATGAAAAGTGTTGCAAAAATGGGCAAAAATATTCCTTTTTGAGAGCTTCCATTGCGTGCGCTGAATCATGTATGTGGGGTAGGGTAGGGTAGTGTAGGGTAGGGTAGGGTAGTGTAGGGTAGGGTAGGGTAGGGTAGTGTAGGGTAGTGTAAGGTCGGGTAGGGTCGGGTAGGGTAGGGTAGGGTAGTGTAGGGTAGGGTAGGATAGGGTAGTGTAGGATCGGGTAGGGTAGGGTAGGGTAGGGTAGTGTAGGGTAGGGTAGGGTAGGTAGTGTAAGGTAGGGTAGGTAGGGTAGATAAATGTTTGATCTTTTTATGTCAAAACAAAGTTTGCTGGGTCAGCTAGTTCTTTTATAAATCTATACTAATATTATAAACTTGAAGAGTTTGTTTGTTTGAACGCGCTAATCTCAGGAACTACTGGTTGGAATTGAAAAATTATTATTGTGTCGGATAGTCCATTTATCGGGGAAGGTTATAGGCTATATAACATCACGTTAAGACCAATAGGAGCGGAGCATAAATGAAAAATGTTACAAAAACGGGAAAAATATTCCTTTTTGAGAGCTTCCGTTGCGTGCGCTGCGTGGTTTAAGTTACGCAACAATCATGTATGTAGGGATGGGTAGGTAGGTAGCCAGCTGACGGGAGCGAAGCCGCGTGGGACAGCTAGTGTATATATATAATCTGAATCTCAGCAACGGCTCTAACGATTTTCATAAAATTTTGTATACAGGGGGTTTCTGGGACGATAAATCGATCTAGTTAGTTTTCATTTTTAGAAAACGTCGTTTTCTCTATTTTTAGCCGAGCAGAGCTCGGTCGACCAGGTACTAAATTATTATGTTATAAAATTTTATGGCGCACTTGTGGTGTGGTACCATTGTGAGTATGGAACAAAAGTGAAGCCTCCATTGCTATACAGACATAAATCAATGTCAATTCTTTAATTGAAAAGCTGATGAGACTGTTACAAAACATTTTAAGGTGTCGCTACATTTAAGGCGCCCGAGCAAAACGCCGCGCTAGCCGATTTTTGTGCTGTTTTTAGGAGCTATCTACTCGTTATTTAAAAAGAAATATCAATTAATAAAAATACATTAAATTTCTACATAATATTGATTCTAAAATGGTAGACTGCATTTTTTTTATGTTGTATATGTTTCACTAATCTCCTTCTTTTATTCTAAGACATGCCGGTTTCGTCACGATGTTTTCCTTCAATGATTTGAGAGCAGTGGTGATGAAATAATTTACACAAAGTAAAGCGCCTGCCTGGATTCGAATCCACGACCTACAACTTGTGAGTCGCGACCGATACCACAGGGTCACCACTGCTCTACAAACATAATCTTGAGAAATGTCGGTGCAACTCTACCTAACCTTTCGGGAAATGCAAGCGTAAACATTATCATCAGCTTAGTTTCCAAAGAAATCTTAAAAAAGCACATCACCAAACATACAGACAAATTCACTTACTCATCATCAGAAAATCAATCAGTTCGAAGCACAGATATAAATCTCACTAGATAACGCAAGTCCCTCCATCTGTATGAAAACCAAGCGTGCCACTTTTTCACACACAATTTAAAATCAAAATTACACCAATCAAAGAAAACATCTCCAATGCCTCGGCCAACTTATTCTATACAATTTTTACAGCTCAATATGGCCATAACAAGGCATTTTTCTAGATTTCGGTGGATTTCCGGTGCCGATAATACTAAATGAAAAGCTCAAATTACGATAATTGTTCGTAATTTTACTCCGTTTTTTGACAAGCGAAGTACATACAATCGCGACATCTAGTTAGATTTATGTCTGTGGTTCGGAAAATCAACTCCGGACATAATCCAAAGCTATAAAAATAATTTTCCTCCACAAGATTAAACAAAAGGAAAGAATATACCACCCCTGTATTAAGAATTCATGCTGCTCGCACAAGACTGGGTACACTTTTTATATTTGCTTGTACGTGACCCAGAGCATGAGCCGTCTCGACAAGAGGCGCCGTGCATAAGTAGATGTCTGAATATATTTTTTATTTCTCACTCTACCATCTCATTAAGAGTAGGAAGTAGTTATATAAAAGCTTAATTCAAAAATCAAAAATCCCGACTGCTTCAAAAGCGAACTAAAAAGTCGTAAACAAGGACAAAATCATGCTGTGCAGTCGGAGGATACATCTTCGCGGGCTGGCTGACCAAAATCTGGTGTATACTGACCAAAATCTGGTGTGACTTTTTAATTCGCTTTTGAAGCGTCAGGTTTTTTGATTTTTTGAATTAAGTTTTTTTATTTATAACTTTTTAGTTAGTATTTTTCGAATTAGATACATTTAAACATATAAGTATTATATATTTTTGAAATCACCTCTTAAAACCCTTTATTTTGATACACCATACGATGGGTCTGGAAGAAAAAAAATTTGGGTCCCCACAATATGGCACCCAAAATCCGCCATTTTATTATTATCCAATTTTAATGTAGCCTATGACACTCGCAGGGTTAAGACGAATCGATTGACGTATGTATCATCAAAATCGGCCAACGCGTTTGGTCTCTGGAACGCCATATAGGAACAAACATACATACATACATACTTACATACATACATACATAGACTGATAAACACATTACCCTCCTTCGGCAGTCGGGTAAAAAATAAAAACCGGCCAAGTGCGAGTCAGACTCGCGCACGAAGGGTTCCGTACTATTATCGCAAAATACGGCAAAAAGTCACGTTTGTTGTATGCGCCACTCAAATATACATTTTATTTTGTTTTTAGTATTTGCTGTTATAGCGGCAACAGAGATACATCATCTGTGAAACTGTCTAGCTATTACGGTTCATGAGATACAGTTTGGTGACAGATAGACGGACAGTGGAGTCTTAGTAATATGGTCCCGTTTTTACCCTTTGGGTACGGAACCCTAAAAAAAACTAGCTTTATTTCTATTACACTATTTCTACCAGAGAAATGTTCGTAATCGAATCATAATTTCCAAAGATTATCACTTATTCTCATCAAAACAAAGTAACAACATTGTTTTATTGATTTACCGCTTTATAAAATTAGTTTATAAAAACCTTTCAATTTACAAGTTGTTAACATTAAAGTTCAAAAATTAAATTTATGGTTATGCAATTCTGCATATACATAAAAACGTAATCGAAATACATAGTAACAAAAAAACAAATGCAGAAATGTCAAGGAGTTATAAAAATATCATATCCGATTCTGTAGTATAATGAGATGTTCAATTTGTAAAGCTGTATCCACACTGGGATAGTGGCGCAGAACAATAAGCTTGACTACTTCTGATCTAAAGACTGGTGGTTAGAATACCCATAGCGTTATGAGGTGACTAGTAACAGGGCCGATTGCACGTAAGAAGCACGATTGTGACGTAAACTCGACTATTGTGAAAATAATTTTCCTTTAACCTTTGTCAATGAGCACAGAAGAGATCGTGATTGGAATAAAGGGAAAAGTGGATCTAAAGGTTTGCGTCATCTATTCTATTAAGAAAATTCCAGAAATGCTTGTCATATGCACGAGTATCACACAATCTTGAATACTATGAGCGAGAATTAAATAACTTCACGCGCTCATTTGCAATGCAACTACCAACACCATCTAAAAGAGGATTTAGGGCGCAACGACTGCAGCAGGAACTAACAAGAACAGAAATAATGTCACCGATCGCTTGCAAAACTGCGTCAAAATGTCACTGACATAATAGGTATGTTAGTAGAAAAGTAGTTAACTCTCGCCGATTCCACTGGCCACAGTATGAAAACAGCCCAAGAAGCATTCAAGGCAAACGTGGATTTTATTCATTCATGATCTTAATCTACATATTCGTTCAATAATATGCATGGAACAGAAACCAGCATCGCGGTCAAGCCACTAGAAATGTTTAAGATACAAAAATACATTTTACAAAACGCATTACTCATTCAACAAGTTTTTTGTTTTAACGTGGTTGACTGGTTGAACACGTCATTTTTGCCGATCCGGCTCACAAAATGTAAAATTATAATTGAACATAGATAAGATACACTCATAAGCTGTACCTCGATTACTCAGTTTCGTTTAGTACGGGGTTTTTCTTATATCAGCAATTTAAAGTAAGATTATGATATGAATTTACCAATGTATGCAATATTTGTAAGTATGTGAGAACCATGTTCCTATTTATCAAGTGAAGGATTTTACCTTTTAGTGCTTGTAATACTTTATACCTATATGTAGTATGGTAGTTCTGGGTGCATCGTTCTCACGTATATTAATTTGTTAATGTTTGTACTTATATGTAAATATTGTAGAACTTATTTTTGTAAAGGAGTAAGTATTGAGTTCCTTGTGCGTTCTTCTCCATAACAAGCTACTTTTCCGAAAGCACGGTAGGTAGAATCAATTTTTTTTACTTGTAAATAATTGTTAACGTTCAAAAGTGCCGCATATTGGCCGAGTTGAAATAAATACTGACTTTGACTTTGAAAGTGTTGAAAATGATTTTAAATTAGTACAAAGAATGTATTATTACGTTATTCGATTTCTGACCTAAATGCTTAGGTGTGTAATGGTTAAATGCACAGATATAAATCTAACTAGAAGACGCGATTGTATGTACTTCGCGTGTCAAAAAACCGGCCACGTGCGAGTCGGACTCGCGCACGAAGGGTTCCGTACCATTATCGCAAAAAATCACGTTTGTTGTATGGAAGCCCCCTTAAATATTTATTTTATTCTGTTTTTAGAATTTGTTGTTATAGCGGCAATAGAAAAACATCATATGTGAAAATTTCAACTGTCTAGCTATCACAGTTCATGAGATACAGCCTGGTGACAGACAGACAGACGGGAATAGAGTCCCGTTTTTACCCTTTGGGTACGGAACCCTAAAAACGGAGTAAAATTACGATCAATGATCGTAATTTGAGCTTTTCATTTAGCATTATTGGCACCAAAAATCCACCGAAATCTATAAATGCCTAATTATGCTATATTGAGGTGTAAAGACTGTATAGAATAAGTTGGCCGATGAATTGGAAATGTTTTCCTTAATTCTCCAATTTAAAAAAGTGGCACGCTTGGTTTTCATACAGATGAGGGACTTGCGCTATCTAGTTAGATTTATGTCTGTTGTTATATGCCTATGTAGCTTTTTATATTTTAAGCATTTTTTTATTATGATTGGTAGGCTCAATGATGTGGTCGACGGTGTAACACGCTTGCCTAGAAGAAACGTATTCACTCTTGACTTAAAAACCCCTAGGTTGTAGCTATCATGAAACACAGACTCCGGCCTGGGAATTCCACTCCTTAGTTGTTCTCATAATGAAAGTATTTCCAAAACGTTTAGTGCGTATGGGTGGGATGTCCACCATGTACCGATGACGCATCGCCGTACGTCTTGTAGTCCGATGATGAAACGGGCTAAGCGGAATTAGATCATGCAATTCCGTCGCACACTCCCCGAAATGCAACCGATAAAAATATTTAGTTTATTATTTAATTATTGAGTACTGCGCGCTTCAGTCATTAGTATGATAAGCCCTGTTGATTTCCTTTTTAATGTGTTGTGAATTGTGATAAAACCATTATAGTCAACTTTATTTATTTAAATTCTACCACTAATCGCTTAGAATTAGTCGTCAGCGCGCTAAATGTGCACTGATGCTTTCAAAAAAGATAGACAGCACTACTTTTCGGGAGAAAATTATGATAATTTGATGGAGACGTTTCACATAACTCACAGATAGATTTCACGACGAATTGCAACTCGTTCTGAGTCTTCAATTAAGTGCTATTCACACGGCGAAGTCGTTAGCGAAAAGGTGAAAGGTCATGTTGAGTCGTGAATGTCACTCACGAAAGTAATAAAAAATCTTCTGGGAAACCATTTGACCTTTTTTATCATCATCACCAAGAACTTCTAATGTTACTAGAGGAGTGAAACTTCCTGGCGGTCTATTTCCAGATAGCTATATCCTGAGTGTTTTGTGCTGGAGCTCGTGGCTAAATAATAACAGCCGCACGGGTCGATCATCAAGGTTAAGCAACGCTTGCCGAGGTCGGTCCGTGGAGGGGTGACCATTTCAACATACCAAGTTTCCTCCGTGCCTCGGAAAGCAAGTAAAGCTGTTGGTCCCGGCTGTCATTTGAAGATCTTTGACAGTCGTTACGAGTAGTCAGAAGCTTGAGATCTGATACCAGTCTTGCCAAAGGGTATCGTGTTACCCAGTTACTGGGTTGTGGTGGTCAGATAGGCACTCACTCCATGTAAAACACCGATACTCAGCTGAATCCGGTTAGACTGGAAGCCAAGCCCAAGTTAGTTGGGAAAAAAGGCTAGGCAGATTGATATATTCTGAGTGTTTTCAGGTCTCGATTGAAAACGCTTCTTCTTAGAAGCGTGCACTATCTAACGTAAATACCAAAGTATTTACTTCTTCACCTGACCTATTTTATTAACCCCCGAGAAAAAAAAAGAGGGGTGTTAAAGTATAACGTGTGTGCCTGTGTGTCTGTCTGTGGCATCATAGCTCCTAAGCGGGTGAACCGATTTTAATTTAGTTTTTTAGGGTTCCGTACCCAAAGGGTAAAAACGGGACCCCATTACTAAGACTCCGCGGTCCGTCTGTCTGTCACCAGGCTGTATCTCATGAACCGTGATAGCTAGACAGTTAAAATTTTCACAGATCATGTATTTCTGTTGCCGCTATAACAACAAATACTGAAAACCGAATAAAATAAATATTTAAGGGGGCTCCCATACAACAAACGTGATTTTATTTGCCGGTTTTGGCGATAATGGTACGGAACCCTTCGTGCGCGAGTCCGACTCGCACTTGGCCGGTTTTTTTTTTTGTTTGAAAGGTGATTTTGTCGAGAGTGTTCTTAGCTATGTTTGATTAAAATCGGTTCAGCCGTTCAAAAGATTGCATTTCACTCTTTGAATCTGGTTTTTTTTTGCAAGATATCGTGTTATAATCACAGGGGGTCTCGATAGATTTGAAGCATGTCTACTATTAGTATACTATACTAGGTAGTTTAAAAAGCATGAAATAAAAATTAAAAAGTCTTTTTTTTTGCACTATTCCCAAACCACTGCCACTCAAAGTCAAAGTCAAATATATTTATTCAACTAGGCCAAAAAACGGCACTTTTGAACGTCAAATAAATTAAAATTAAAATTTACAAGTAATAAAAAATGATTCTACCGTGCATTCGGAAAGTAGATTGTTATGGAGAATAACGCACAAGAAACTCCATACTTACTCTTTTTAAACTCCTGAAAGCCAGAATCAACAGTGGCGACCACTAGAAAAGGGGAACCGCCAACATTTACAGCAGTTTATTTTATTTACTAAACGGTTCCCCGACGCGAATATGAGGCTCATTTTTTTGCTTTTTAGAGACTTTTTTTTTCTAGCTTCATTGCCTCGACGCTTTTCTGGTGTTCGCCACTGTTGATTCTGGCTTTCAGGAGTTATTTTGCGTTTCAAAGGTTTTTGTGTCGAGAATTTATATTTTTGTAGGATTGTTCTGTTTCATCTTCCCTTCTCCGGTGTTCGCTGTCACATAATCATTTCACTCTCTTTTCACTCATGTCATCTCTCACAAAATCCTCATATATTTCTACTCTTATCCTCCTATCTCAAGGGCATCCCGCAGCCTTATTGCGTAAATTAATTCAGCATGGCAAAGGATTTTACCCCATCAATCGACCAATCACATACACGGAAAGCCACATAGCGTCTTTCATCTCGAACGTACGCAATAAGACTGCTGGGTATCTTATCACAAATCTTTAAAAAATAATCTTACCCTTCTCACTGGCGTCATCAACCAGGATGATCTCCTTGAGTAGAGGGCGTGGCGACCGGTTGATAGTACTCCATATTGTGCGTATGAGTGTCGTCCACGCTTCGTTGTGGAATACTATCACCACGCTGGTAGTAGGCAACAATGTTGGGTAAGGCTTGTCTCTGCACCTGATGACAAATAAAATAATCAGCAATGGTCTCAGCAATGGTCGCTGTCTTCTTCGCATACTCGGCATTTACTGGCCCGAGACCATCACCAACGTAGAGCTGTTGGAGCAACGCCACGAGAGCCCGATCGACCGCCAGATCAAGCGTCGCAAGTGGAGTTGGATTGGCCACACGCTGCAAAGGGATTCTGATCATATACCGAAGCAAGCGCTGGATTTGAATCCCCAAGGCAAAAAAAAGCCGCCCCCGTCAAACCTGGCGCCGCACCGTGTTGGTGGAAGCGACGAGCATCGGTATGACGTGGAGCGAGGTGAAGCGTGAAGCTCAGGACCGATCGTGATGGAGGACTACTGTGGCCCTTTGCACCATCCAAGGGACGTAGGATATTAAGTCAAGTCAAGCAAGTCAATGGTCTATGAGCCGCAATTTCACTTGAATACTTTCAACCCCGATTATGCTCGCTTCCCTCCAGAACAGCATTGGAAAAGCAGAGCAGTAAGCGAGAAGAATCCACCAATAGAATTGCTTCATATTAAAAATTGAACAATTTTAATGGTGTATGCTGTAGGCCAGCTTAAGACGACGAAAGTCGCCAACGATCTTGAAGGAACAAAACGCGCCCTCGTTTCACACTCGCGCGACTTAAAATTCGGTAGATTTTTTTTAATTATTCTGACTTTAAAAAAAAGCCTTCGATTAAAAAGTAGATAATTCAATTGTCTCTGAAATGGTGAAAATTTCACTGAAATATGCCCGGCGGTTTTGGTGCAATTGTCGTTTTAATTTTAATTCGTTTTAATTAATTATACTATGTTATACGAATAAAACTCAAAATTTTCGTAGATCTAATAATTAGGAAAATGGTCTAAAGTAACATATTTTTCAAAAAAAATACTACTAGCCGTTTAGACGTGATTCTCTTTTTAAAATCAGCTACTAAGGGGTATCTGCAACTTCAGTGAGGTTACGCACTACACGTCTGTGTCCGTTTGAGTGCAGAGTTCAAAAAGTTCCGAATTATTATGACGGATAGAGTTCGGATGTAGTGCTTAAGCTTCCCTACAAGAAGTACTATACGGCTTCTTTAGATCCGGAATTTCACGCACAAGGATCATCCGATCCTTGTGAGTAACTGGCCTAAAGGTTGACTTTCTAAATATCCTCTTTGAATGCAGTGCTTCAACCCTTGAAAGGATTGATCCCTTCAAGGATGAGTGCAGTGCAATCCTCTATTTCTGCGCTTCAACAACTTTTAAGACGACGACTAACGCCAACGACCTTGAGGGAACAAAACGCGCACTCGTTTCACACCCGCGCTACTCAAAATTTAGTAGTTTTTTGTACTTTTCTTCTTATTCTAAGACTTTAAAAAAAAGCTTCAGATCAAAATGTAAATTGTCTTTGAGATGGTGAAAACTTCACTGAAATATGCCCGGCGGTTTTGGTGCAATTGTCGTTTTTGGGTCCGTGTTAGACATAACTTTACAAATTAATTATACTATGTTATACGAATAAAACTCAAAATTTTCGTAGATCTAATAATTAAGAAAATGATCTAATGTAACATATTTTAAAAAAAAAATACTACTAGCCGTTTAGACGTGATTCTCATTTTAAAATCAGCTACTAAGGGGTATCTGCACCTTAAGTGCGGTTACGCTCTACTCGTCCGTGTCCGTGATTTGAGTGCAGAGTTCAAAAAGTTCTGAATTATTATGACGGATAGAGTTCGGATGTAGTGCTTAAGCTTCCCTACAAGAAGTACTATACGGCTTCTTTAGATCCGGAATATCACGCACAAGGATCATCCGATCCTTGTGCGTAACTGCCCTAAAGGTTGACTTTCTAAATATCCTCTTTGAATGCAGTGCTTCCACTTCATTGAAAGGATTGATCCCTTCAAGGATGAGTGCAGTGCAATCCTCTATTACTGCGCTTCAACAACTTTTAAGGATCATCTTTCTGCGTGGTTCTTCCTACTTTCTTCTCGTAGGTAATATTATAGCTGTTTGTAACAGCATTACTACTAGCTACTAAGGCTATAATTCTGTACGTAATGAAACGCATGAGCACTTTCATATTGTGACAGCCATGTGTTGCGCCACGCAATGTAGATAATAATTAGTTGTGTTTTAGTAAACTATAACTGACAACTTTTACACCCGATGCGAGTCTTTAAGGTTCCCCAAGTCAACGGCACGAACTATGTTGTGCGAGAGGTTAAAATGCATACTATCTCATCCGACAACACGTGCGAAAGAGATAGATGCTGTGATGAGCAGTAAGAAGCTAGTTCGCGTAAGAATTAGCACTTTTGCAAATTTTTATCGAAATGAATGATGTTTTAGGACGAAAACGAGCGCGCGAAATTTTATAAACAGACCTTTGGGAGTCTAGATATCATGAAAAAACGACTAAATGTATATTTTCCAAATAAAATTATTTGCATTGTTGAACTACTAATCTATCCCTGTATGGTGTCTGTTTTGCAATTTTCCTCTCTTCTTCTTCTGGTATTTATTGCCGCCCAAAGATGCGTTAAAATGTGTTGAAATATGGAACTTTCGACGCTCATAACAATGACAAATTGATGCCATTTTTTATTTTGAACTTACATCGTTAAACAGTGGAATAATCGCCAGGCTACGTTTGTATGGAAAAATTATCGACTAGTGTAACCTTAATCGAAGCTACGGTGAGGGATCAACTACTCTCTATGGCTCGTTCAAACTCAGATCTACTTAACGGTAAACGGTCTGTTGTGTTCAGTAAAAATAAACTACTTTTAGTCATCTCTGTTTCAGGTCTATCATAATCTAATTTTAACTAAGAATAACAAAACGTAGAGAGTTTGCTTCGCCTAGCGGAATACGGTGGGATAGTGTTGAACTCCACGGGTTTCGCATATTTTTTATGAAAACTTCAGATCCGGCAACAATACCGAATTTAAAGATGAATTTATACTGTGTACTTGAACTTTTCGTTAAAGAAGTTTTTGTCCTTCGAGTAGAATACGTAAAAATATGATAAGACCAACAAATAAAATTTAAATGGTCATAAAAACATTGTCATTAAATGAGCATTCAGAATGTATTAAAGCTGGCAGGTTTAACGACGCCTAAACAGTCTAAAGTCAATCGCAATAGGTCATAAACCTTAGAAGTCGCCACGCATTTTTGTAGATATGGCAACACTTGTATTGCGATAAAAACTCCATTCTGTTGTACTGTCTGTACCCAGTGAAAAGGAGATGTTCCAGAAATGTATGGAGCCTGGGCCAGCTCTATGTACACTTTATGTAAAAAATGCTGTACAATATAGTAACTGTTTTGTATTGTTAATTTTCCTTAATTTCACTTCGTTCCATTGATCAAGTAGTGCAACACAATTTACAATTAAACATGGTGTGTCAGATCAGCATTAGGCGAAAAATGTCATTTTGACAATGACAGTATGCGAAGAATGATATTTTGACAATGACAGTATGCGAAGAATGTCATTTTGGCAATGACATTTGTTTGACGTGTCATCGTAATATCTGCGTCAATAAAAACAACACTAATTCAATTGCAATAGAAAAGCAATCAATTAATGTCCGTAGTAGTAAAACAATCACTAAAAACTCCGGAACATATCCAATTCAAAGTCAAAGCAAAGAAAGACACAAACACGTCACTTTTTAAAACTGTCAAAGTCGTCAGACGCCATGTCAAACACAACTGTCATGGCTGCCCTAAAAATAGGGTTATCTTATTATAAAACTTTAAATGATCATTTTTGTTACTCCTGTACCCTTCTTCAAATTAATTTGTTAGTATTTTTATGGAATTCCCCAATTTTTTTCCTATTTATCTATGTAGTGTACATAGAGATGGCCCAAAATCGAACATCTCCTTTGAACATGGAGTGGTAATGTAGCGTCTTTAAGAGGAAATATGCGCAGAGAGCGTCGACTGAATTTCCTAAGTCAAAAGACATAATTCGAGGTTTGGCTCTCGTCTTTTTCCTCCTCCAATATTGGAACAATTTAAAAGATATTCCATAAACTGGTTAAGTAAGATATATACTATGTCCCTACGTTTTCCTTTTTTCATTTATATTTGTCAAATTTGTACACTAAGCCTCTGTTGACAGCGCAATTTTGAGCATTTTTTGAGGGTTCTAGTGCTTCTAAAGATAATGTATCATCAAAAAGGAAAACATAAGGACATAGAATATGTCTTTCGTTTTCAGTTTCATGGAATATCTTTTAGATTGGTTCAATATTGGAGGAGAAAATAGACGAGAGCCAAATCTCGAATTATGACTTTTTACTTAGGAAATTCAGTCGGCGCTCTCTGCCCCCGTTTCCTCTTAATGTCATTTTTTTTTTATAATATTGTCATCACAATTTGGACCAACATTGGAGGAGAAAATAGACGAGAGCCAAATCTCGAATTATGACTTTTTACTTAGGAAATTCAGTCGGCGCTCTCTGCCCCCGTTTCCTCTTAATGTCATTTTTTTTTTATAATATTGTCATCACAATTTGGACCATCTAAAATTATAGAACCTATCGGCTCTGTGTAGTTCAAAAACAGACGAAGACAAATAGGACAGGTCTACAAGTTTACTGCCCAAATAAGCATAATTTTGATCTATTTATAGGTAGCCCAACACTCAACGATGCGCAAACCTTTCAAGGTACATCAAACATGGCTATTTCTTAAGTAAACAGCCTAACGTGAAGTGGTGTTGGACAGTGAAGATTTACCGTATCAATATATTAGTATCAATAAATAGCGGTAAAATTCCGAGATGGGTTCCGCGTCTATGTCGGCGCAAGAATTCGCGGCATCTTCGAATCATCGCGTGTATACCCCTCACTTTTACAAGGTCGGCGCTGTGGGCGCATTAGGAAACTTCATTGACTACTAATAGCTGCTGATGACGAGGGCGACGCGTCGTCTGATGCGTTTGTAACAAAATTATAGGTTGCAACAAGTTTGTTGGTCAATCTTTATGTCTGTTTGACTTCGAAGTTTGGTATTCGAATCTTGAAAGGCTTGCATATATTATTATTTTTACTAATTCTAGGCTTGCGCTTGACCACTATCTCACCTGATGGTAAGCGATAATGTGGTCGACGATGAAGCACGCTTGCCTGGAAGAAACCTATTCACTCTTGACTTAAAGACTCCCAGGTTGTAGCTATCAGGAAATACAGACTCTGGCAGGGAATTCCACTCTTTTGCTGTGCGCATAATAAAAGTATTCCCAAATCGTTTGGTGCGAATGGATGGGAAGTCCAGCATGTACCGATAACGCATCGCCATACGTCTTGTAGTCCGATGATGGAACGGGCTAGGAGGAGTCAATTCATGCAATTCCAACGCACACTCCCCGAATAGTAACCGATAAAAAACCGACGATGGCAACTCGGCGCCGATGTTCAAGGGTCTGGAGCCTAGACTCGACAAGTCTCTCATTGCCGATAAGACTCTTGGCCCGTTTTTCGATCGAATCAAGTGCATCCAGCTGGTATTTGGCAGATCCGTCCAAGAGATGAGAGCAGTACTCCATGCATGATCTAACTTGTGCTTGATTAAAATTGAGCAGCTGTTCAGGCGTGAAGTACCGTCTAACCTGTGCAAGGATCCCCAACTTCCCCAACTTTTTTGCAGCCAACTGAGCTTTCACCTCAATGAATGGACCGAAATTGAGGGTCGATGTCAACGATTATGTAAATGTGTTGTAGGATATCTTTAAAACAAAAGAGTTTCAAGCAGGTGACGCGGGCAGTAATCCTATCAAGACCCAAGGCACCACTTGGCACAAGGCATCGTTGTTGTGACTTTGGGATTTCGGATCATATCTATACTAATATTATAAAGCTGAAGAGTTTGTTTGTTTGTTTGAACGCACTAATCTCAGGAACTACTGGTTGGATTTGAAAAAATATTTTTGTGTTGGTTAGTCCATTTATCGAGGAAGATTATAGGCTATATAACATCACGCTACGACTAATAGGAGCGGAGCATAAATAAAAAATATTCCTTTTTGAGAGCTTCCGTTGCGTGCGCTGCGTAAAAGGTTTAAGTTACGCAACAATCATGTATGATAGGCTATATAACATCACGCTACGACTAATAGGAGCGGAGCATAAATAAAAAATATTCCTTTTTGAGAGCTTCCGTTGTGTGCGCTGCGTAAAAGGTTTAAGTTACGCAACAATCATGTATGATAGGCTATATAACATCACGCTACGACTAATAGGAGCGGAGCATGAATAAAAAATATTCCTTTTTGAGAGCTTCCGTTGCGTGCGCTGCGTAAAAGGTTTAAGTTACGCAACAATCATGTATGTAGGGTAGATGGGTAGGTAGGTAGCCGTTGACGGGAGCGAAGCCGCGTGGGACAGCTAGTATATTATATACCAATACATAAATACTTGGACATACATTTAACACAAGTATTTGTTTAGTTTTTATTGTAACGCTTCAATCCACGTGATGTTTGCAAATCATAAATATGTAATACACCAATAACCGCCTATACAATATGTACTCTTGTACACCATGGTTAAATAACACGCCGATTAAATAAATCGTACAATGGTTCAGCGTGCTGTGACTAATATGTGTAACAAAATTTTATCGCACTTTCTACATTATATGAGATGTTAAATTACCAATGTTTATACACATTCAGAGTATTTATTGCTTTTGCATATTAATTAATTACTCTTTGATATGAGGCTACTGTGCAAACGTCGATTCTGCATTGTTATTTAATTTCCTTTTTTCGTTTTTATGTTGAATTACTTTTACTGAGACAAGTTGTTTCAAGACAATTTACATTATTGCAGTTAAGGCGGTACCCTGACCAAAAAATCAGCATGAGATATGAGCATTCCTATTGGCCTAGCGGCACTGGTGGCGCATGAATTACAGTAGTGCATACGCCCAGAATATAGAATAAAATCTTTATAAAATCGAATTTTAGTCTTTTGAAAAAAAAAATACGACAAAAATGTTCGTTATTAAATTGTCTATCCATTAGTGTTAGTGCAAAAAATAATTATTGAACACTTTACGAAGAGATGCATGCATCAATAATTATTTCTCATTTTTATGGTTATTTTGGAAAAAGATTAGTGAAACAAATACCTCTTTAAAAAAAAAAGTATACGACCATTTTAGAATCAATAATATGTAGAAATTTAATGTATTTTTATTAGTTGATATTTCTTTTTAAATAACGACTAGATACCTCCTAAAAACAGCAAGAAAAACGGCTAGCGCGGGGTTTTTCTCGGGGTACCGCCTTAACATCTATCACAACACTCCATCAAACGCACGCACTGTTTAATTTTTTTTTAAATCGAAAACTTACGACATCGTCGGTAAACAGTGTTTGTGGTGTATTATAATGAAATATACATAGGGTTGCCATCCTAAAATCTGCCAATCAACCAGAACAAGAAAACTTAAAACCCGGTCTTTTGAACACGAACGGAGTATTTTTTCTTAGTTTCTCAGTCGAATAAAATATAGTTTGAATGGTTATAAAATAACTTTTACAATGCATGTCCTCGAAAAGAGCGGTTTGCCAAGCAGCCAAACTGTGCGGAAAGTGTCACTTTTTTTCACTAGTGCTTTTTACTTTCCTGTACTTTTTTAATTTTTAACTCCAACGTCAGCCCGACGCATAGAGTTTTTATTATTTGAGAAAAGTTTTAAAAATTAGTTATGTACAGATTATCATTCATAAAAAAGGTAAAATAAAACTAATACTTTATTTTAGGCGTTTTTAATTATTCTAGATTTAGATTTTGATCAATAAATTAATTTTAAATATTAATTAAATATGTTTGGCAGAACGTATATTTTGCTCGTGCCTTATTGCGTTACGATGTGACAGCAATTCGCACATGCGCAGTAGATTATGCCCGAGGAACTATTAGTTAATCTGTGGATATGCTGAACGCGCTTGAATAAGCCCGCCATTTTAGTAATTTCATTTTATTAATTTATTTATTTCCTCGCACAATGCATAGTAAAATGTTGTATGATACACGTACGTAAGATGATTTCCGACTCGTGTCGATTTATCCACTCACTCGCTTCGCTCGCTCGTGAATAAAAATGCCACTCATCGGAAATCACCTACCTTCCGCACTTGTATCATAAATAACTATTTATTTATTTTCATACAATTTCAAACTAAATTTAGACTTAATAAGAAACAAAACAGAATCTTTGCGGCAGCGCCGGTCAATCAACTTTCTTTTCTTACAATTAATCACCGGTGTTGGTAATTGAAGTCTTTAAAACCCGGACTACAAAAAAAACCCACCCGGACGCTCCCCGGACGCATTCTACACTAGGACAACTTCATTGTAGGCCTTCTAGATGCTTGTTAACATTTGTTAACTTTTTAATTCGTTTTATTTTCGTTTGTTTATATCAATATATATAATCTTTTTTTTTTGTTTTTCTCACGACTTATTGTCGGGCCTACGTTGTCCCCCATATCTAAGTACCAATGCTGTAACATGGAAATATTGTAAAACCAAACCATTTTTTAAAAGAGTAACCATTGAGTTTCTTGCCGGTTCTTCTCCATAGGAACCAACGCGAACCGTGCACCTTTTGTCGACGTTTTTTAAGTGACCATGTAGGCCTATATGAAATAAAAAAATAAAAAATGATTTTGAGCACGAATCCGGGGAAATCCTTACGGATAGCAACCCCAAGTATACAGTGTGTATACTTCTTAACTCTAGTTTTTTCGCCAATCAAAACACTGTTCAATTTTGAGGTCGACCATAGAGCCGGCACATAATAAAATCCGGTGAAAAGGAAGTTACAATGTTACACTACTTCGCCGAGAAACAATATAAACTTGGGTCAAGGAAATTCTTTGATGTTCCGTACTTCCTCTGTGAGAAATATTTCATCCATTTGCATTTTATATAACTGTCTACTGCAGTATGGCCCCTTTATCTCGAACTAGCATGTTTTATAGCAGGATACCATTTTATTGAGGAAAAGAGTATTTTATAAAGCATGATAAAACAAAACTGGTATTCCGTGAAATCATGAATCATGAAAAAAAAAATATAAACTGACAAAATAACTTTTGTTTCGGAAGTCGGTGGCCTCTTCTTCTTATCATTTTTCGACACCGACTTACGAAACGAAAGTTATTTTGCACTATTTAGTGTTTTGCTTTTGAAGTCGGTTTATATTTTTACTGACTTCAAAAAAACCGGCCAAATGCGAGTCGGACTCGCGCACGAAGGGTTCCGTGCTTGGTAAATTGTGGTTTAGGATTTATGACGTATTAAAAAAAAACTACTTACTAGATCTCGTTCAAACCAATTTTCGGTGGTAGTTTATATGGTAATGTACATCATATTTTTTTTTTAGTTTTATCATTCTCTTATTTTAGAAGTTACAGTTTTACACATTTTACCACTTTGGAAGTGTCTCTTCTGCAAACTATTCAGTTTAGAAAAAAAAATTTTTCAGTTTCAAGTATGGGGACCCCCAAAATTTTATGTTTTTTTTCTATTTTTGTGTGAAAATCTTAATGCGGTTCACAGAATACATCTACTTACCAAGTTTCAAACGCATAGTTCTTATAGTTTCGGAAAAAAGTGGCTGTGACATATGGACGGACGGACGGACGGACGGACAGACAGACAGACAGACAGACATGACGAATCTATAAGGGTTCCGTTTTTTGCCATTTGGCTACGGAACCCTAAAAAAGGAGGTAATCAATTAGACACGTATGTATGTAATATTGTTGGAATTGACCAATTGGGTTTTTAAACATATGTGCCAAATTTTATTAGTGTATGTTTGTACGTGTGTATGTTTGTCCTCGTATTTTTCGAAACTACTTATAGGATCGTGACTAATTTTTTTATTGGAGTAGGTATCACTCAACTTAGCGAATAGTGCAAGTTTCATAAAAATCGGTCCACCAGTTTTGATGAACACACACACTACACACACATAAACACTTACATACACTTAAGAAATTTGGCACACGTGTTTTTAGAACCCCATACATAGTAACATACTTATGTGAATATTGTGAAATTCCAACAAAATTACATACATACGTGTCGAATTGTTTACCTCCTTTCTTTTGAAGTCGGTAAAAACAGATCCCAAGACTACTGCCGGTCGTATCTAGTTTTAAATATTTACCAAAACATTGACGTTTAGAAGTGTCTAAAAGGATCTTCGTCCTATAAAATTATTTTGATTTAAGGCGGTACCCCGAGCAAAACGCCGCGCAAGCCGTTTTTTGTGCTGTTTTTAGGAGCTATCTACTCGTTATTTAAAAAGAAATATCAATTAATAAAAATACATTAAATTTCTACACAATATTGATTCTAAAATGGTAGATTTAGTTTTTTTTTAAATGTTGTATATATTTCACTAATCTACTTTCAAAAAAACATAAAAATGAGAAATAATTATTGATATTATGCATCTCCTCGTAAAGTGTTCATTGATTATTTTTTGTACTAACACTAATGGATAGACCATTTAATAACGAACATTTTTGTAGAATTATTTTTTTCAAAAGACCAAAATTCGATTTTATAAAGATTTTATTCTAAAATCAGGGCGTATTCACTACTGTAATTCATGCGCCACCAGTGCCGCTAGACCAATAGGAACGCTCATATCTCATGCCGATTTTTTGGTCAGGGTACCGTCTTAATTTATCTATTCGAAGTTAGCCATGACCAAATTCTTAAAACCTGATAACAAGTACCTGTGCAGTGATACAATCATGAACACATAACATTCATTTACGAAGATTAGATGGTAGATCTAATCAGTAACTAATTGAATACTGACAAATAAAACAAGGACTTATTTGCAACAGATCCAGATAAAGGAATATGTGCCGTGTAATCAAGTACTTAAGGATGCAAGTTGAATGTTGGAACTTTATAGCTGACTAAATAACTTTTTTATGTTGCTAACCGAGTTATTTATAGGCAATATTTTCCTTTTCGACACACTGCACGAGGTAAAACTATAAAACAACAGGAAATTACGAAATATGTACATGTTTTTGAAAACTTGCAAATTAATCTGTTGTTGGACTTAAGGGCACACATACATACCCTTTAGTGCCGTAAAACGGTAACTTTCTAAAGCATACTCCTTAGTAACGGCTAGGTTCAAACGCATTAAAAAAAAAAATATTTATTATTAATTCATGTAAGTACATAATTTTGAACACAAAGTTTTTTCGTGCAACTAATAGTTTTGCTTTAAAAAAATAATTAATAACACGATATTTTTTCGCAACTTTTGGAAACTCCTCCAAAACGACTTGGATGTTTAAAAATATTTTTACACAGAAAAATTGATGGCTGGAATTTCTTCATAACTAACATAGCTTAAGTAAATCAAATTATATTTTGCAAAACAGTTCAAAAGGAGGTTCAATATTGATATTTTGGCATCGAGCGGGCGCACGGCCAGTACTGCGTTAACATTGGGGCGTATATAGCGCCTTAACAATTTAACTATGATTTGACAACATTTTACTGATTGGCTACTTGATATAACTGTAAAGAATCGGTTATTCTATACGCTTGGGTATTAAATATTCATCTAATGGTGAGATCCATTTACGAATAAAGCCTAGATCCTCCATCAGAGGCGCAGATACCCATCTGTAGCTGATTTTAAAATGAGAATCACGTTTAAACGGCTAGCCGTAATAAAAAAAAAATGTAATATGTTACATTAGATCATCATGATCATTATATCAGCCGAAATACGTCCACTGCTGGACATAGGCCTCCCCCAAGCGTCGCCACATTGACCGGTCCCGACCGTCCCGCAACCACACATGCATACATTAGATGATTTTCTTGATAATTCGATTTAAGAACATTTTGAATTTTATTTGTAAAACATAGTGGAATTAATTTACCGCTTGGCGTATTTTAATATCATTTTCACCATCTCAAAGACAATTTAATTATCTACATTTATATCGAAGGCTTTTTTTAAGTCATAGAATAATAAGGCAAGTACAAAAAAAACTACTGAATTTTGAGTCCCGCGGGTGTGAAACGAGTGCCCGACCTCATCTAGTTTAAAAAAAAATATGTTAGACATGTAAAAGCGTTTGTACAAACCAACTTACAGAAATAAAATCATTTATCATAAGGGAATCGGCGCCTTAAGGCGCAGATACCCTTGAGTAGCTGATTTTAAATGAGAATCACGTCTAAACCACAAGTCGTCTTTTTTTGGGAAAAATATAGGTATGTTAAATTATACCATGTTCTTAATAATTTGATATAAGAAAATTTTGAGTTTTATTCTTATAACATACTGTAATTAATTTGTAAAGTAATATCTAAAAAACTTTTTTGCAAAAAAATACTACCGACTTCCAAATGAAAAACTACAAAGTGAAAAATAACTTAATTTTTTAAGTCGGTGTCTTTCGTAGGTACCATTTTTTTTGGGATATGGACACCGACTTAAAAAAATAAGTTATTTTTCACTTTGTAGTTTTTCATTTGGAAGTCGGTAGTATTTTTTTGCAAAAAAGTTTTATATTTTTCCCTTTTTAGTTTAATTATATTAGTTTATATTATATATTATAATAAATAGGCAAGTTGTTTAGTAAGTGTTATAGAGACACACCGAATAGATTACCCGAATAACATTAAACTTGAACATAACCGGTGAAATGAGAGATCTGTGTACCCCTTGAGAGCGTACTGGCGTGATGTTATGTTATGAAATGGTATAAACAATAAACAGACATGCGATTGCAAGAGTCCCGTGAGTTTTGCCGTTATTTATTGAAGAGTTATGTTGTATATCTCCGAAGTTCTTCATCAGACCTTCAGCAAATTAAAATGGGACCAATTTCGAAACATACTCTTTCAAACCAATTTTTTTTTTTTTAAATCGGTTGATAATTGACGGAGATATCGGTGAACATACACAAAAAAAAAAACGAACATAGAACCTCCTCCTTTTTGGAAAGTCGGTTAAAAACGAACAAAAACACGACAATCGCACCAAAACCGCTTGGCGTATTTTAATAACATTTTCACCGATGACATTTAAATAGAAATTCTATTTAATGGTCATAGGTGTAAAACTCACGCCATTTATATTACTTAGTCATAAAAATCACGTTAAGGCGCCGATTCTCTTGAGTAGCTGATTTTAAAATGAGAATCACGTCTAAACGGCTAGTCGTATCTTTTTAGAAAAAAAATATGTTATATTGAGACTATTTTTTTAATAATGTAATCTAAGCAGAATTTCAGTTTTATTCGTATAACATAGAGTAATTAATTTGTAAAGTTATGTCTAAAACGGACAAAAACACGACAATCGCACCAAAACCGCTGGGCGTATTTTAATGAAATCGACACCATCTCAAAGACAATTTAATTATCTACATTTTGATCTGAAGCTTTTTTTTTAATGTCATAGAATAATAAGGAAAATACAATATACAATACTAATACAGTACAACTATTTTCTTAATGCCCCTCGGCAAACTTCATGTTTCGTCAGTGGTCGGATTGCTATCAATTGCCCTTTGCACTTGTTGAAGATCGGACGCTCTTAATCAACTTGGTAGTATAGTGCTCGCCAAACTTCTGGGCCACCCTGAAGTTAGCTTTCCGATGCGCGAGGCACGGAACGGTGCTGTTTTTGTATGAGATTTATTACTGCGCAGCCATTGTAGCCAACTTCAGGGCAGCCAAGAAGTTTGGCGAGAACTATATATACGTATAGAAGTGTTGATACTCTTTTAACTCAATTTAATTTATTGTGAAAATGGGAGGAAAGCTGCTAATAGTTAATTGAAAAATAGTTTTATTTATAGATCACTCGGAAATCAAAAAATTCGGCAATGCGATGATTGCCGAGGGCCATAAAGAAAATAGTTGTACTGTACTAATATACTGGTTAAATAAATTAGAACTTACTTTTCAAATCTGACGTCCGTCAAAGACCTGTTGACTGAGATCATGTCACTGGCCAGCAAGTTGAACTGATTCTCTTGGAACTTGTCCAACATCAGCTTCTCTTGTTCTATCGGTATATTCACTGGTTTACCTGGAATATTGACACACATTAATAAAGTTCTTATAAAAAAAATTAGTTTAGTTAGTATAAATCAAAAATCATTTAATCAAATTAGGTTGTGCACCAGAACTTCTTGAACGTCAAAAAATACAGAAGACATTCCTCCAAAACGGGACACCTGTCATCACTTAGTACATATTTATTTAAATTATTATTATTATGGTTTTTAAACTTAAGTTTCTTGATGATCGAGAGTGATCTCACGGGTGTGAACCATGGTGGACTCCTAATTAACCCCCGCCGGAAAAAGAGGGGTGTTATAAGTTTCACGTGTGTTGCTGTGTATCTGTATGTCTGTCTGTGGCATCATAGCGCCTAAACGGATGAACCGATTTCGATTTAGTTTTTTTTGTTTGAATGGTAATTTTGTCGAGAGTGTTCTTAGATATGTTTGAATGAAATCGGTTCAGCCGTTTAAAAGTTATGGGCGTTTTACTGTTTGAATCGGGGCGTTTTCGCAAGATAAATGTGTCAGGGATTTTCAAAATTTTGAAATTTTACTTGTTTTCTATTTGAACTGCTAAAATATTTTCTTACTATTCGGCAGTGTTTAATATTGCAGCTTTTTGTTGTGTTAGGTTTGTGTATTTTGTTGGATTATATATGTCCTGGTAAAGTAAAAGTGTATTAGGTCCTATTAGTTTAGGATAAGATCGTAGAAGTCAAAAATCTGTGTAGATTAGTGTCAGGAAAACCGGGTAGGAAAATTAGTAAAACCAATAGGCAAGCAACCATTTTTTACCCGACTGCCGAAGGAGGGTAATGTGTTTATCAGTCTATGTATGTATGTATGTAAATATGTATGTATGTATGTTTGTTCCTATATGGCGTTCCAGAGACCAAACGCGTTGGCCGATTTTGATGATTCATACGTCAATCGATGCGTCTTAACCCTGCGAGTGTCATAGGCTACATTCAAATTGGTTAATAGAAAAATGGCGGATTTTGGGTGCCATATTGTGAGGGCCCAAATTTTTTTTTCTTCCAAACCCATCGTGTGGGGTATCAAAATAAAGGGTTTTAAGAGGTGATTTCAAAAATATATAACACTTATATGTTTAAATGTATCTAATTCGAAAAAAGCTAACTAAAAAGTTATAAATAAAAAAACTTAATTCAAAAAATCATGCTGTGCAGGCGGAGGATACACCAGATTTTGGTTAGCCAGCCCGCGAATATGTATCCTTCGACTTTTTAGTTCGCTTTTGCCCTTTAAGTTTTTTGCCCGTTTGTCTGCCTTATCGTCTCGTAGAACCCTCACAACATAGGTGAAGCTAAACGGATTTTAACCCTTTGACCTCAAGATCACAAGGTCAGATTCGCATATATTCAACGAATATGTCGCTCGTCTACATATCTCAGACATTCTGCATTTGTTTGCATTCCAAAACAGCAGACACATCGAACGCTTAATTAACACCAATAATATACTTTCTCTTTTTTTCTTTTCTAAAACTCACGTATATATGTATATCTAATTGAATTATCTATAGAAGATGGACCTATAGACGCGTGACGCTAACCAATAAGCGCTATTTACTTTTTGTTTTCAGCTGTTTATGGACTTACTTATTCTATATATATAAAAATGAATGTTTGGGTAGGGTAGGCTAGGTAGAGTAGGTAGGGTGGGCAGGTAGGGTA
This sequence comes from Orthosia gothica, assembly GCA_949775005.1. Classification (NCBI taxonomy): domain Eukaryota; kingdom Metazoa; phylum Arthropoda; class Insecta; order Lepidoptera; family Noctuidae; genus Orthosia; species Orthosia gothica. The sequence goes on along the minus strand of OX459067.1, from coordinate 5,598,355 downwards.
GGGTTTTTATGGCAAAACAAAGTTTGCCGGGTCAGATAGTATTGTTATAAATAGAGCATTTAATAAGATACACCTAAACAAACAAGGTTACATCACTAATCCATTTCCATAAGGGCTTGAAAGGGGAGAGCGGGTTTAGCAAAATTCAAGAAATATCTCAAGGGGGAAGGGGGGTGTAGTAAGATATCACGTGTATTTATTTTTTCGTCCAATGCGCGATTTCTAAACCGAAAAGCGGCGTGTAGCGCTTGTAATATTATTTTTATGGCAGTCAAAAACAACCTGCGACCTTCCTGTGTAGACATTTTTGTCATGTCCTTAATTTCAGAAGAAAATTAGATTATAATTATACCTGTATTTAAAGACAAAATTCTAAAAATTTTAAGTTTCTTTGTAGGTACTAAAAAATACACGTGATTTTGGGTGGGGGGGGGGTGTTAGGGGTTAAAATGCTAAAAAAAAACACGTGAATAATGGACGGCCCTAAAAGAACATTGTTCGTAAACATATCAATGTAAAATAAGGAGTCATAAGAGGAAAGGACTGACTAGAACTAAGCTTTTAAAATTGTAATGGGTACTCCATTCCAATAATTTTATTTCAAAACTAGCTGTCCCCTGCGGCTTTGCTCCCGACGTCAATTGGCTTCCTACCTACCCAACTACCCTACACTACCAACCTACCCTACCCTACCTACCCTACACTACACTACCAACCTACCCTACTCTACCTATCTACACACCTACCTACCTACCCTACATTACCAACCTACCCTACCCTACCTACATGATTGTTGCGTAACTTTAACCGTTTACGCAGTGCACGCAACGGAAGCTCTCAAAAAGGTTTTTTTTTCCCGTTTTTGCAACATTTTCCATTTATGTTCCGCTCCTATTGGTTGTAGCGTCATGTTCTATAGCCTATAACCTTCCTCGATAAATGGACTATCTAACACAAAAATAATTTTTCAATTACAACCCGTAGTTCCTGAGATTAGCGAGTTCAAACATACAAACAAACAAACTCTTTAGCTTTATAATATTAGTATAGATATTAGTATAAATATAAAGTGTTATTCCATCATACGGTATATTGAACACAAGCCAATTATTATTTTTAGTCTTTATATACAGCCAGTAAATCCTTATCTTTTAGACGTATCTGTGCTGCGAATAGAAAGTTACAGTCGCATACAAATAGCGTATCATCAAAACTGCCATTACTAACAAGCATGACTACTGAAAGTAAAATAAACTAGCTTTTTATAGGTAGGCACTAAAATTCTAGAAATTTTAACGATTTTGCAATTTTTACATAATAGAACTGAAGGCTATAAAGGGTCTCTATCTTTCGTTTGTTTGTTTGTGCCGAATAGGCTCCGAAACTACTGGACCGATTATATAAAAAAACTCTCACCTTTGTAAAGCTACATTATTCCCAAGAAACATAGGCTATAATTTGTTTAAAAAAAAATTGTGATCCTTATGAAAATTGCAATAATGTAACAAAAAGTAGCAAAATTTTGCCTATAAAATTTATTATTTGGCGTGCGCTGAGAAAACTATTGATAATACATAAAAATTATGTACTATATGATTAAGTACTATATCTGACTATCATAGTTAAGTCACAATAGCAGCTTTTTCTGTTCTAAAAATTGATTAGATCGCCGGTAGAAACAAAAGTTGGTTACATTCGTATTGTAGTATTAATTCATCTTCAAGTAAATAGTTTTACAAATTGATAGGTAGGGTAGGGTAAGTAACCCTACTTACCCTGTAGGCTAAGGTAGGTTGATCGGTAGGGCAGGTGAGTAGGTTGGTAGGTGGGTGGGAAAGTATGTGGGTAGGTAGCGTAGATAGGTAGGTGGTAGGTAGGTAGATAGGAAGCCGCGGGGGTCAGCTAGTGCGGGATAAAGAGAAAGCCATTCGAAAATTAACCTTATGTGTACAAGATAAAACCTGACTTATTGACCTGAGATTCAGATTTGACATTAGATTAACTGATCAAAAACGTTCTTGAGCCCTTGAATTTTTTGCTCCATTTCATTACTTGTTTGAGCTAGTCTAGTATTGGAAAGGAGAATGCTCATTTTCTAAGGGAACTTGGGCCCCTTTAAAAAAATGGTTGTATCTTGATGAATTTGGTTGTATATTGAAGAAAAAACAAGTTATATTCATAATTAGTAAACATTTTTTATTTATTTTGCGGGGTTCACGAGATGTAGCCATGTTTCTGTTCTTGAAATGAACCCTTATTACAATGCAATAAGGTGCATACAAATGTCAAAGTGAAGGAACCTGACCTGTTGTTGTCTGTACATATGAAGTAAAGGACACAGATGGAAAATAACACAAAATATAAATCCTATTTTTGTATAATATTGAAATCGCAGACACGATACCTCATAACGGGCCTGTGTATGGGCATTCTCCTTTGGGATACAATAAAAAATCAGCTTTTGCATTTAAGGACAGTTCTAATTTAAATATAGAACAACTGAGGCATTTTGTATCGTGTATTTTCCTCTACATACTTCAAAAGGGGCATTCATTTATTATTCAATTACATTATATTACCATTTCACACGTAACTGTTTTTTATGGCAATATACATAACTGTTTATTTTATAATGTTGGTACCATAACAACCGACCTTGAACTTGGCAAATAAATAAGTCTATTATTGGAAAGATCCATCTTTATAAATTACTAGCTGTGCACCCCACAGGACCCGTTTTCGGGATTAAAAAATAATCTATGTCACTCAGGCATAATGTAGCTTTCTATTGGTGAAAGAATTTTATAAATCGGTCCAGTAGTTTCGGAGCCTATTCGGTATCAACAAACAAACAAAAAAATCTTTCCTCTTCATAATATTGGTATAGATTACTTGCAATATTACTGACTTAAACCCACTTGCACAAAGAACTTAACTCGGAGTTAGTAGCTAGGTTAAGGTTAGGTTAAAACGGGCTGGTATCCGCAACTCCACGACCAAACTAAGTAAACTAAGTACGCAAAATACGCGCTTAACTACTGCTAACACAAAGTTAATTTTACAGTTTGTCATACAATATTGTCAATAACCTCATGTTAGCAACTAACTCTGAGTTAAGTTTTTCGTGCAAGTGGGCCTTAATTAATTTTTGTTATTTAATAATATGTAGACAGTATCATTATTAATATTTTTTAAATACACGGTATCTACTACTTTTTTCATCTTTTCAAATATTTTTGACTAGCTTCTATTTCTGTAAAGGATTGTAGTTGGTGGCATTCTGTAGTTTATGCCTACCTTCATAGGCAAAACGCATGAATTTATGTTCATACAGGTTGGGCCAAAAATCGTGGATCAAATTAAACAGGGTCATATTTTTCAGGGCAACAGATAACTTTGTCCATGTGGAATTGTTGAATTCAATAGTTATCATAAAATGCTGTGTCTATCGCATCACATTGTACACTATTTAAAGAAAGAAAGAAAAGAAAATTGTAGATAGGCCAATAAATAAATATAGTATCGTATGACAATCTGAAATAATGTAGCTTTCCAATAGTGTACCTGGATTTTTGTTATTGTTTTTTTTTTGTTTTGGAGTGTTTCCACAGATTACCTCTTACAAACAAACAATTTTACTTCATCATAATATTAGTTTAGATAATATTCTAGAAATTAAAAATAATATATTGTACACATTGGTGCCATTATTCAGAGGATATTAAGTGCTATTGGTTCTGAAATTGGTTGTTAAATATCAAATATACTTTTAAAATTCAATTCAGCTCAGTTACAAATAAAATTACCTAAAATTTTTATATGCAAAGTTTGTACAAAAATGTGTTACCTGTACAAAAAAATTATTAAGTAAGGCAACATGTAGACGCTTTAGGAATTTATAGCATCAATAGCATAAATTTTGCTGAACTATATGTCGGCCTACTTAATGACAATTGAACTAATACGAAGAATTGATAATATATATTATCATTATTTATATTATTCATAAATTATTTCAAATTTAGTAGGATAGGAATAGGGATTTGGTAGGTGTTCTATAGTTTCTGCCTATGTCCAAAGGAAAAAGGCGTGAGTTTAAAATATTGAAGTTTAAATTTTTGAGTGTGAAATATTGAAGGGCTTTTGGAAGTTGTCTTTTATAATCTTTGACCTTTAAAAATGCTAAGTTAGTTCTATTTTACCCGACTGGGTTATGTGTTTCGTGCATATCTTGTATTTTAATATACGTATAGAGAAATACACACCCATTTCTCCAGGTAATCCATCCGCGGCTGGTTTGACAAAGGGTGCTTTATCCCACCTTTTAAGCCTTGACCGTGAGTATGGTGAGAGTAAGATACCATCTTCTCCTATCTCCTGTTGTTCAACATCATTTACTTCTAAGTTAGTATCATCTTCATCAATGCGGTTTCCTTGTTGTGCTGCTGCTAATGACGCCTTTTTGCCTCTGTATTCTTCTACTGACTGTTGGGAATAAAAAATAATGTTTTTTTCTTCTCCAAACACAATTTTAACAAAGCACAAGAAAGGTTTATCTATTATCAACATCAAAAATGATCACAACTGGACTCGCTTTCCTAAGCATATGGTATGTTATGTCTCTTATTTCAATTTGTTTCAATAAACATTGAAAAATATCTAAATCAAGTAGGTAACATTAATCTAAATCAAATAATCTTGAATCTAAAGGTATGTTACAAGACTTGTCTTAGGAATTCTATTCATATTGGTTCATAGATAAACAATGATTGTGTAGACACAATAGACATGTTTATAAATATTCCTCATTCAAGATATTCTACAAGTACACATTTATTTTGAATTTGAGTATAGTGCCCGGCACGTAATTTGGCAAGGTTTTGGCGTAGTGGGGGTAAGTTCGCGCATATTCCGTGAACTGGCGAACCATCACATAGAGCGAATGTAACCTGGACGTGACACAATTGATCAGTCGATCCTTGTTTAAACTAACCAACCAATCAATGATAGACAATCATACGAGTAGCGATCATCACCGATAGTGAAGAGGAGGCTTGATACTTATACCCCTTCTAAACAGTCGGTACAACCGCCTGACCAAGTTGCCCTTGGTTGGGACAGCCAAGCGCCTCGGAAAGGTCCTGAACATTCCCCGTGCCCCGCTTCACTACCAAATATACCTAAAAAAAACTGCTGCGCATCTAACGACACTTGCCAACTTACTTGCCGGGGATTATTATACTCTACATAACTGATTTTGATAGATAATATAAATGATAATAACTTATCGAAATATGTAAAACAAAACATTTATAAATCATGGCTGGTCATGTTTTATTAATAATCAGGTTTGCCATGAAGATCACCCAAACAAAAGGTCATAAGTCATTGACATTTAGTGTTGCTTCATAATATGAGATTCATTGCAAAACAGCTCCTATTGCAATTCTAATAAAGTGCAGTTTGTGCTTTTCCAATCATGGGTGAAGTTATGGTAAAACAAATCAAATGTAAAAGGCAAAACTGTCCAGGTGATTTAGTAAAGCATTTAATTTTTTATATGTTCTGATTAAGTTATGGCAAGAATTTTCATGGGTTCAGTCAGGATTCAGAAAATCAGGGATCTATCAGAAACTTTATTTGTAGTTCCAGTTCATAAATTGAGAACTACCTTATTTATTAGAATTTTTAAGAGAATACAAAAATCTATTCAACTCTATTGAGTAAATTATTCTATTTCTTTAAATTATTATTTAATTTTAATTTAATTGGTATTATTCCTTTGATAGTTTTAAGTTTGAAGACTAGGGTAGTCATGAGAAGCCTAATAAATTCTACTAGCATAACACTCACAATTTCTACATATATTTTGGAATCTGTTATGTTGCAATTAGGAACCATTTAGTTTCCCTTTCACTGTTCACATTCTCTTGCTAAGTGTTTGTGCTTACAGCATAATGTCACCAACATATTTGTAAGAAAAGCTGTATGGTTTTAGAAGGCCAATGTGGGTACAGTGACCTATATTACATTTTTAAACATATTGAGAAGGAAGTCTTAATATAATGAAGGAAAATAAGTGTAAACAAAAAATGTTTACAGTACTGTCACCTCCAGACCTTGAACTTGAAAAAATCGTACCTGTTTAATAATTTCACCGTCTGCTTTTTTACTGCAGTCCCAGCCATCACCGAAGCAGTCGGAATACATGGCCAGGAGCATCACGTCTACCAGCAGCCATACCAACGAAGTCAGCAATATTATCCGACATGTGTGTATCCGTATTTTACTCCTGAACATTTTAACTGATCAAGTTCGTACGCACTCGAGTTCACTGCCTCATGACAACACGGCCACACGAATGTCACGTTATCTTCCCGACCTGCAACACACGCGAATTTTGAGCAAACAAAGCAAAACTAACAACGAACGTTTACACAAATTCAACTTTGCCACGACCTAAATTAACACCATTTAAGACCATAATACCTGGCCCGTATACTTAATTCTAATTAGAAATAATAAAGATCTAAGCACTATTTCACAGTAAGTAGGTTTCCGGATCTAAATTGTGAATACTGTACTAAATACTTCACTAAGTTTAATTTGCATTAGCACCGGTTCAAAACAATTTAATAAGATAACAACGATCGCACGAGTTACTAGTTAAATTATTACCGTTTTATTTTCTGTGTAATCTAAAGTTAGTATGTAGTGAATGTTGGCTCGCGGTCGACATTCAACTCGTCGTCGACAATCAATTCCATCGACAATCGCCAATCGCGACAACACAAAATGTATACGTCAAACTTTCTACCGTGTCAAACCGTAAATTGATTGCCATACTTCCAAGAATGTTGGTCATTTTGTCGTATCGTTTTCGATTTAGTTTTTATGAGTTGTCCTTTTTTAAAGCAAATATTTTTCTGAACTTCATCAATGAAAAATATTTTATTACTTCATCAATGAAAAATATTTTATTTAGCTATCGGTTTAACCGCGTTTTACAAAGATTATTAGCCTTTTAATATAATAAAAAGTAGGTGACGAGACGCTGAAGCTCGTATCAAGAGGCGCTCTAAGGTTTCTGCCTACCTCCAAAGGTAAAACGCGTGAGTTTATTTATGTGTAAAGAATATGTAAATAAAATAGAAGCATGTAAAAAAAACGTACTTTTACGTTTTAGTAAATCCTTGTGTGGACATCATTCGACCATCAACAATCGTTAACAGCCGCTAGATTAAACATGTTCTGTGGTGAACACCTGTGACAGATGCCTGACAGTCTGACACTCCTTGACACTTGAGACTTGACAGTGACCGAGTCAGACCGAGCCGAGTGTACTGTCAGTTGTTGTGACTTGTTATCAATTTTATTATCAATCTTGCTCGTGAACTTAGCCAGCAGTAGCTAATAAAGCTTCTGTGTACTTACTGTAGCTAGTTGGGTTGTCCCACTATAGTGCGATCTTATAAGAATACAAGTTTTACATTTTATACTTGTATTGTGAATGGTTGGTTAACTGAACAGTCAACTGAAATTGTGTTTGTTCCTGTATTTCGTATAGAAAATTGGCGCTCCAAACAGCAAGTTGTTTTCTTAGAAAAACCCAATTAATAACACAGCGAGTTATGGTGTGACAAAATGAATTTCCTTATCAAACTTCCACCCCACACCGAAGAGAACTGAAATCAATAACAACAGCTGTAACTTCAACAAGTATACGTCGCGCTTCTGATTATAATAGGCAAGTGTTTACTTTCGCTAATAAGTAGTTACGTGTCATTTCATTTTAGACTCATTTGATTAATAATAAAATTATGAACAGAAACAAGAACAATTCTAGGATGGTACGCCCCACCGAAACGGAGCCCGAGACAAAGACTGCAAACACGTCATACAGACTTATTACAAATGAGGAAAAGCCGCCTGACATTAAATTTGAGAAGGAGAACTCATGGGTGGCTGGAGTACAGATGTTTGTGTCCTTCCTCCTGGCTGGATTTGGCATGGTGGCAGCCAGTCTCCTACTGGACATGGTGCAGCACTGGGATGTCTTCACCAAAGTATCCGAAGTGTATATCTTAGTGCCAGCCCTCCTGGGGTTAAAAGGTAATCTGGAAATGACATTAGCATCTCGACTATCAACTCATGCCCATTTGGGACATCTGGATACTAGTTTGGGATCCCTGGTTGTGGGTAATTTGTGCTTAATACAATGTCAGGCAGTTCTGGTGGGGTTCCTGGCAGCCATGGCTGCTGTAGCCATGGGTTGGATACCTGAAGGACAATTTGACATCCATCATGCATCATTGTTGTGTGCGTCTAGTGTGTTAACAGCATCATCTGCCAGTTTAGTACTTGGTTTAATCATGATAGGAGTGATAGTTGTATCCAAGAAGATGCACATAAACCCTGACAACATTGCTACACCTATTGCAGCCAGCCTGGGAGATCTGACAACCTTGGCACTGTTATCTTGGATAGCATCAATACTGTATAAATCCATTGGCACTAGTATATTACTACCATCTATTATTATCACTGTTGGCGCGCTTCTTGTACCGGTGTGTGGCTATGTTGCTTGGAGCAATAAATTTACAAGACAAGCATTGGATGAAGGATGGGTGCCGGTAGTTTCTGCCATGGTAATAAGCAGTGCTGGAGGACTGATACTGGACCATACTGTGTCAGTGTACACTGGTATTGCTGTGTATCAACTGGTAATCAATGGCATAGGAGGCAACATGGTAGCAGTACATGCTTCAAGGCTATCAACTCAACTGCACACAGGCCAGAAGGAAGGTTCTGTTATGGGGAGCACCACAAAACTGCTACTCCTAATGGTGATACCAGGTCAACTAATATTTATTTACACTATAGGATACTTAAGAGCTGGTCACACATCCACAACCCCCACTTTCATTTTAATTTATATGTCAGCTGCAATGTTGCAAGTATTTTTGTTGCTAACCATCAGTCACTACATGGTTGCGTGGATGTGGAGGATGGGTATGGATCCTGACAACTCAGCAATACCATATCTTACAGCCCTGGGTGATTTACTGGGCACAGCACTCCTCGGGGTGGCTTTCAGCATCCTATATGCGATTGGTGATAAAGACAGTGATTTAGGAGACTAGCATAAACCTTGATGTAATGACTGCTAAACTATTTAGAAGCTGAGAAAATCCAATAATTAATTAAGACAATATCTATAAGTAAGAGAATCTATTCTAAATGTACTATTTAAGCAGTATTAGTGCCATTCTTTTTCTCTCATGTACTTACTTGAAAAATGGCACATACATATAGTAGTCATAGCGATTATTTGTGTCTCTAAAGTTGGCTCTGTGGACCATTGCGCAAGAAACAGTTTGTCATCGAGTATACTGCATAGAGTAAGCGAGCTAAGACGATGCAACAAAAGTAAGAGAGTGAAAGAGTAGTAAGCACTGTGTAACTGCCTACAATGCTGAATTCTACTTCAAAGGCACAAAGATCCACTGTGACTACTTAAGCTTATTGTAAAACAAGTTTTTGACTATCAGTAAGTGGTTTGCTCCTGACTTCCCTTACTGAAAATTCATGTAAAATAACTTTTTTAAGTGTTAACTATTAGCAATACATATTGTGTACTTACTTATACATATACCTTTTGCCAATGTACATAAATTAAGACTTAAAAACATAATTTATATTGGTGCTATTAATATAAAACAATTTTAAATGAGAATATTTTTATAAGTACATGAAATGAAAACTTAATTTTGTGATTTTTTAAAAATAAACTTGTTGATTTTGCTATTACTGGCTTAATTTAATAACCTGGCATAATTTATAAATGGAGACGCGAGGCGTCGTGCGACGCGTACAGCGTAGCGGTGGCGTCTCGCCGCCTTTTTTTTAGGGTTCCGTAGCCAAATGGCAAAAAACGGAACCCTTATAGATTCGTCATGTCTGTCTGTCTGTCTGAACTATGCTGTTGAAACTTGGTAAATGGATGTATTCTGTGAACCGCATTAAGATTTTCACACAAAAATAGAAAAAAAAACAATAAATTTTGGGGTTCCCTAAACTTGAAACTGAAACTCAAATATTTTTTTTTCATCAAACCCATACGTGTGGGGTATCTATGGATAGATCTTCAAAAATGATATTAAGGTTTCTAATATTTTTTTTTTCTAAACTGAATAGTTTGCGCGAGAGACACTGCCAAAGTGGTAAAATGTGTGCCCCCCCCCCCCCCCTGTAACTTCTAAAATAAGAGTATGATAAAACTAAAAAAAAAACTATGATGAACATTACCATGTAAAGTTCTACCGAAAATTGGTTTGAACGAGATCTAGTTAGTAGTTTTTTTTAATACGTCATAAATCGTAAACCGCAATTTACCAAGTACGAAACCCTTCGTGCGCGAGTCCGACTCGCACTTGGCCGGTTTTTTTAGTGGCGTTTCGCCGCCTTTTGTTTAGCCACTAAAAAAGGCGGCGGCCTTTTTTAGTGGCGGCGTGTGCTGCGGCCCGCGTCATCGCACGCGCAAATACCAACATAGTTATATGGCAATGTACGATGTTGTTCATGGTGGCGCGGGGCATCAAGAGTGGCGGTGTCCGCCACTACACTAACTAAAAAATTATGAACTTCCAAATCAACGGCCCATAATGGAAATTTTAGCCAAAAAAAGTTCTGACCGCCTCGCCCGACGCGCCGCGTTTTCAGAAACGAGTTGTCGCGGGTTCGATTCCCGTGTGGGATCCTGATAATTTAATATTAATAATTGCGTGTCGACCACCAGACCGAATCGGATTAGAACAATGGTAATTTCTATTGTGTCTGGAAATGGACAGTTGAAGGTGTAGTTTAGAATCTGATTGTTTTTGTTAAAGCATGTGGCATTTTTAACCGACTTACCAAATCTATCTCCGTCAATTGTGGACCGATTCTAAAAAATATTTTTTGTTTAAATGAGTATGTTCCGAAATTGGTCCCATTTTAATTTGGTGAAGTTCTGATGAAGATCTTCGGCGATATACAACAGAACTCTTCAATATATAACGGCAAATCTCTCGGGATTGCTGCAATCGTATGTCTGTATATATCACGCCAGTACGCTCTAAAGGGGTACGCAGATGTGTACCTACAGTTCACCTTGGTACACTCTCATTTCACCGGTTATGTTCAGTTTCATGATATTCGGGTAATCTGTTCTGGCATTATAGGTACCTTACTTAACTACTTCCCTATTAGCTAGGTATAACTTTTTTTCTTTTTTTTTTAGCTTTGAGAAATGCTCATGCATACTGCGCTACCACGGGGAGATAGCGCAGTTATGTGGGACTCTAACCCACTAACTCCACGGTGTCCTCCTGTGTCGTTTATGGCGGGAACACGGGTACGCGTTAGCACTCACCGCGAACCCGCCGCGGCTGTCCGTCACCGGACCCTCCTCTGGGGAGTAACCCCCATCACCGGCGCACCAGAACACACTGTGCGCCGTGACCACCCCAGGGACCAAACCAGCACATGGGTGCCAGACGACCCCGTATATGGCACCCTTGGTCCCCTTGTGACGGGTCAGGGTCAATGGCCCCGCCATCTACCATTTTTCGGGATAGGGAGAGCGGCCAACGCTATACCGGCACTCCTCCTCCCCTGCGGCCCCACCGCGTCCACCATCAGACGGTGGCGACCCTGTCTAGGCCGCGGAAGGTAGGGAGAGCGGCGCACCGCAATACCGGCACTCCTCTCCCGCCGCGGCCTCCAACCCTCAGCCGCGATATTGTATGGGTATGGAGAACCCCATACGACATAGCGGCCCGCCTCAGTTGCGATGTCGCCTAGGCAGCACCGCAACCTACATGTTGGCCGCTACGTCGTCGGCTTATCGGCAAAAGCCCTGACGAGCGGCCCCTCCTCGGGTTCCTCTTCGCTTCATCGTGGGTGACCAAGCCACGGTTACTGAGCCCCCCGCATCCACAATGCGGGAACCCACCGGGGGGGAGATAGGTACAACTAAAAAGTGAAAAATAAAAAAACTTTTTGCAAAAAAATACTACCGACTTCCAAATAAGAAAACTACAAAGTGAAAAATAACTTTATTTCTGGAAGTCGGTAGTATTTTTTTGCAAAAAGTTTTTTTTATTTTTCACTTTTTATTTGTACCTAGCTAATAGGGAAGTAGTTAAGTAAGGTACCTATAATGCCAAAACAGATTACCCGAATATCATGAAACTGAACATAACCGGTGAAATGCGAGTGTACCAAGGTGAACTGTAGGTCAGGTAGTCCTTAACGCAAAAAAAATGGTACCTACCTACCAAAGACAAAAAAAATAACAGCTTGACTTGAGTGTAATAGAGGTCTGTAGATTGAGAGAAATAGATACAAGCAATGTTAATGAATAAATCACTTAAGTTTTATTAATTGGCTTTTAGCCGTTAATGTTAAATTAGTATTTAATGCGTCGTAACAAACTAATTTAACGAAAGTATGTTGCTACTGTTATTATTATGTTTTTACTATCAACCATTTTATTAATAGGTACTTTTTCGAGTACGGGAAAAGCCGAATTTCAACCAAGAAAGATAAAGAATCTCAGATCAAAGAGCAGACCATTTTATGCGATTGAAAAATAAACACTATCGTCTTCGAATTAAAGTGCAAAAGAACACGTTCGTTTCCGACCGCCAGATCTGTATGATGTCTACGCTAATACCTACCTACATCCATTGAGATAATATGTACCTACTTAGTACATTATTACCTCAATGCCTACATCTATACATCTTTGCACTTGGGTTCAATACTAAAAGTCATCGTGTGTGTTCGGGAAAATTTCAAGTGGTAAAAATCCAAGCATTACGAGTGGTAATATAATATTTTCCCCAAGGTAAACTCTGCATCCTTGGACTAACTGGGTGAATCACATATAATATAAGCACCTATCCCCACGCTATTAATAATGTAGCTAGCTTTTTTCCGGGATAAAAAGTAGCAGTCGTCCTAAGAGCCGGTCGTTGGTAGATATATCATCATTTCATACGTCCCAAAAGATCTTGAACCTCAAATAGATAGCCGATTATACCATCGGCGGCATAGCAAATATAATATTAAAATATACTTTCTACCAAGAAGACAAGTGCGCACGCAAAATTGATTAATTTGCTGACCCATTTCTAATTTTTGAGCGCGGGCGACGGTCGAGATTAATTTCGCGAGGTAATTGACGTGAAACAAATTCAAATTCATTTATTTCGGATAACTTGATCCATACAGTTCGATTGATAAAAACATAAAAAAATTAAATACAATAAAATAAAATAAAAATAAATAACACAATTTAGAATCATATCACCCGCCTAATAAGGGATCTCCACAGCGGAGAGGAGATCCTATCAGCTACAGTCTTCAGAATTCCGTTGCAGCTGCCACGCATTCTGCAGATCAGGGAGACAGTTTTTTTGCGGATGACGGCATGAAAGCCGTCAGTGTGATACAGTGCAAACATCCCCGATGCACTACAGAAGCGAGGCAACCCCAACATCATCCTGAAGATGTTATCTTTTGGTGTGACTGACCCACAGATTTCCCGTATAAAAGCTTTGACAATACGCTTTAAACAAAGTTATCTTTACAAACAAACACACAACAACAACAAGGTTTTGTATATAATTAGTACGGAGTTGGCAACTCCGCGGTGGGGTTCCACGAAACGATAGATTGTGCGAAAAATGATAACGGCGATGAAGGAGTTGACCGCCTACCGCACAGAGTACATTATACATACGGGTAGCCTACCGCTAGAAGCAGCGTTGGAAGTGTTACCACTTGGTGGACCGATGGTCTAGTTAAGGCTTTTAAGGTTTATTAAACTCCTGGCATACCTAGAAGCAAACGATATCCTTAGTGACCGCCAATATGGCTTCCGCCGAAATCGGTCTACTGGGGATCTTCTAGCGTATGCCATTCACATCTGGAGTGAGGCCATCGAGAGGAACGGGGAAGCGCTTGCCGTCTCCCTCGACATCTCGAGGGCTTTTGATAGGGTCTGGCACGAAAGCCTTATTGCTAAGCTTCCTTCATTCGGTTTGCCCGGTGGTCTGTGTGATTGGATTGCAGACTTCCTGAGAGATCGGTCCATTCGAGTGGTTATCGATGGCTGCTCGTCAGACCAATTGGATATCAATGCCGGGGTCCCTCAGGGGTCGGTACTCTCAGCAACTTTATTCTTGCTGCACATTAATGATCTGCTTAAACCCGGCACCTTTGGGTATGCAGACGACAGCACTGTTGCTGAGAGATTCTTGTCCAACGCTCGTACTACCGGGCCTCAGATCCAGTCTCTCCGGGAGGCCGTGGTGGAGCGCTTGAACCTTTCCTTGCAGGCAGTCTCCGAATGGGGCGATGCCAATCTGGTCAGGTTCAATGCTGCTAAAACCCAGGCGTGTCTTTTTTCCGCTAAAAAGAGCCAATTTTACCCGGCTCCACTTTCCGAGATGCGACCGTGGCAATTACTGACCATCTTGTGCTTCTTGGCGTTACGTTGACATCGACTCTCAATTTTGGGCCATACATTGAGGCAAAGGCTCAGCTGGCTGCCAAAAAGTTGGGGATCCTAGCGAAGGTGAGGAGGTACTTCACGCCGGAACAGCTGCTCAGCTTGTACCAAGCGCAAGTACGATCATGCATGGAGTACTGTTCTCATCTCTGGGACGGATCTGCCAAATACCAGCTTGATGCACTAGAGTCGATCGAAAAGCGGGCCAAGAGGCTCATCGGCGATGAAGCACTGGTTAAGTCAAAGCTCCAGAGCCTTGAACACCGTCGTCGCCGAGTTGCCAGCTTGACGGTTTTTTATCGGTTACATTTCGGGGAGTGTGCGATGGAATTGCATGATCTAATTCCGCCCAGCCCGTTTCATCATCGGACTACCAGACGTACGGCGAAGCGCCATCGGTATATGGTAGACATTCCACCCATACGCACTAAACGTTTTGAGAATACTTTTATTATGCGTACAGCTAAGGAGTGGAATTCCCTGCCGGAGTCTGTGTTTCCCGATAGCTACAATCTAGGGGTCTTTAAGTCAAGAGTGAATAGGTTACTTCTAGGCAAGCGTGCTCCACCGTCGACCACATCATCGCTTACCATCAGGTGAGATAGTGGTCAAACGCGAGCCTATAACGAATAAAAAAAAAAAAAAAAAAAGGCGGTACCCTGAGCAAAACGCCGCGCAAGCCGTTTTTGTGCTGTTTTTAGGAGCTATCTACTCGTTATTTAAAACGAAATATCTATATATATAAAAATCAAATGCTGTTCGTTAGTCTCGCTAAAACTCGAGAACGGCTGGACCGATTTGAATAATTCTTTTTTTGTTATATTCGACAGAATACAGGGAAGGTTTAAAAGCAAAAAAAAAAAAAAAAAAAGTTTGGTTGGATAGGGTAGGTAGGTAGAGTAGTGTAGTGTAGGTAGGTAGGGTAGGTAGGTAGAGTAGTGTAGTGTAGGTAGGTAGGTAGGGTAGGGTAGCGTAGGGTAGTGTAGGTTAGGGTAGTGTAGGGTAGGGTAGGGTAGGGTCGGGTAGGGTAGGTAGGTAGGTAGATAGGGTAGGTAGGTAGAGTAGTGTAGTGTAGGTAGGTAGGTAGGGTAGGGTAGGTTAGGGTAGGGTAGGTAGGTAGAGTAGTGTAGTGTAGGTAGGTAGGTAGGGTAGGGTAGTGTAGGGTAGGGTAGTGTTGGGTAGAGTAGTGTAGGATAGGGTAGTGTAGCGTAGGGTAGGGTAGGTAGGGTAGATAAATGTTTGATGTTTTTATGGCAAAACAAAGTTTGCCGGGTCAACTAGTCAATTAATAAAAATACATTAAATTTCTACATAATATTGATTCTAAAATGGTAGATTTAGTTTTTTTTTAATGTTGCGTATTTCACTAACCTCCTTCCAAAAAAAACATAAAAAATGAGAAATAATTATTGATCGCATGCATCTCCTCGTAAAGTGTTCATAACTTATTTTTTGTACTAACAATAATGGATAGACAATTTAATAACGAACATCTTTGTAGTATTTTTTTTTCAAAAGACCAAAATTCGATTATATAAAGATTTTATTCTAAAATCTGGGCGTATTCACTACTGTAATTCATGCGTCACCAGTGCCGCTAGACCAATAGGAATGCTCATATCGCATGCCGATTTTTGGCCAGGGTACCGTCTTAAGGCTGCGAGAATCACAGGAATCGATGTGGCGACACTTGCGGGTGGCCTATGTTCAGCTAAGTACTAATGACATCTTTTGGCTGAAATGATGATGTTAGAGGAGAATCAAAAAAAAAATTTCGGTGTCGTAGTTACTTAGGTACTTAACGAGTCCAATTAATCTCTGGAGTGGTAAATTTTTCAAGTAGGTATTATTTTCAACATATTATGTAAAGTAGTCACAGCGGATCCTTGGGGCTCTGAAGTTGGCTGCAAGACCCTGCGCAGTAGCTATTTTTGTGTCAATGTTAAAGTAGAAGATAGCATTGTACAACTGCCTCTCTCAGTCGCTTTCGTTTGCCGCATCGTACTATCTCGCTTACTCTATGCAGTATACTCCATGACAAACTGTTTGTTGCGCAATGGTTCGCAGAGCCGACTTCAGAGACACAAAGATCCACTGTGACTACTATGGCCGTCTATTTAAAAGCAAAGTTAGTTTTTAGGATTCCGTACCCAAAGGGTAAAAACGGGACCCTATTACTAAGGCTCCGCGGTCCGTCTGTCTGTCTGTTACCAGGCTGTATCTCATGAACCGTGATATACAGTGCTAGACAGTCAGAAATTTTCACTGATGTATTTCTGTTGCCGCTATAACAACAAATAGGTACTAATAACAAACGTGATTTTTTTGCCGTTTTTTGCGATAGTGGCCGCAGACTAATTGTGTAAGTAAATTCGACAAAGGAAACAATCTGTTTCTTTCCCAAAAACTACTTTTCGCAATACAAAAAGTCGATTTTGGGAAAGAAACAGATTGTTTCCTTTGCCGAATTCACTTACACAATTAGGCTGCAGAACCCTTCGTGTGCGAGTCCGTCTCGCACTTGGCCAGTTTTTTATTAAGGTCCACAATTATTTGAACAAACTCTGTGTTACTTGTTCTCTTTACTTTCTTAATTTAACCGGAGACCGGCAAGTACCGAATTATGTGGAAAGGTTTGCAATTTGCAATAGATCTTCATAGCTGCTGGAAGCTCTGCGAAATACGGTAAAATTAAATTTCGCTAGGCAAGGCAGTTTTTTTTATATATTTTACATTTCGATGACATGGACGGGCTACTTTATACAAGAAATATAAACCAGAATGTTTATAAGAAATCAAACTTTGAACAGCGTCCTGAAAAAATCTCTACGGTCAAATATAAAGCGATGTTTGTGCACAAACCACAGATAATATAATACTACCTTAGCAGAACTAAAAGAAAACTTACTCAGTAAGTTCCTCAACTTATTTTAGTTTTTTTTTCCATTAACAACATTTATTAGCATAAAAACTCAGCCGGCAGAGAGGAATGTTTGGATCATAAAAGAGATGAGATAGCGTTTCAAAACATCTTTTATCTCTAAACATTTGCCAGAGATATCACTAAGATGTCTGCACTATTCCTGACTGATAAGCCAACATAGACCTTCAATCTGTCAGTGTCGTTGCTAAGCTATTTAAAGTTAAAATATTAAAAAATCTTTTTTACAAAAAAATACTACCGACTTCCAAAGTCAAAATCAAATCAAAGTGAAAAATAATTTTCTTTTTTGAAGTCGCTCAATTTTCTTTTATTTTTCACTTTTTAGTTGTACCTAATATGAAGTCTTAAGTACCTAAGGTACTTATATTGACAGAATAGATTACTCGAATACCATGAAACTTGAACATAACCGGTGAAATGAGAGTACTGTACAAATCTGTGTACCCCTTTAGAGCGTACTGGCGTGATGTTACGTTATGAAATGGTATAAACAATAAACAGACATGCGATTGTAGCAATCCCGAGAGATTTTCCGTTATTATTGAAGAGTTCTGTTGTATATGGGGTGATAATTTAGTTATGTTCCGAAGTTCGTTCTTATTTCTTATTTAAATTAAAATGGGACTAATTTCGGAACAAACTCTGACAAAAAAAAAAGGATTTTTTTAAATCGGTCCACAATTGAAACAAGTCGAACATAGAACCTCCTCCTTTTTGGTAAGTCGGTTAAAAATAATAGCCAACCGGTATGTGGGACAGGGTCCAAAGTCCCAGGGTGGCTTCAAGCCTTACGGACTGCGGTCCGTAGGTACTGTCACATTATGTAATGAGAGTAGGTAATTGGTGGTGCTTTAAGTGAGTAGGTACCTACCTACTTATTAAATCGCCCTCTATAAATGGCATTTTCCTACATAATAATTTTATACAGAATAATTTTCATATAACGTTCAATTAACAAAATGGGCGTCAGTCGCCGTACCCGCGGTGGAATTCAAACTTAGGTACATAGTGTTAAAGATGGACAAAAAAAAATATTTGTGTGATTTCATACTGCACCAAAACTCATGAGATGGTCCTTCAGATGATATAAAACTTAAAAAAAAACGTCAGCTGCATTGATAACGGGGTTAAGGAATGCCATGATGATGAAGCTTGAATAAGTAAACGCCTGACGAAAGAAGTAGTGCAAAATATTGCTTTAAAATATATTGCTATGAAATTATTTCACTACCTCCTCAATATTCACGATGTCCCATACAATGCCACCTTACAATCTTAGAGAAATATTTTCAAAGCAGCAACTGTTTTCGGCTCCTGGACAAGAAATTATGAAATATCAAGGGCGCGTCTGCGGCTGTGAAAGTATTTAATTGACACCATGTGGGCTTACTATCCTAGAGTACAACTCTTCTAGTTATATCAACAGGCGTTAAATATAAAGCAATTGTAAATAATCATAAATGAAGATATCGCATTGCAGATAGAAGTAGAATTGGAACAGCGACAGTGACCACAAAATATTCAAAGAAACCGGTCAACTAGTTGAGTACTACCTTCTTTTAGCACGAAACATATTATTTGTATTATGGGTACTTTGAGGATGACAATATTGTTACAAAGATCCGCAGGCTTATTACGTATCTTTTGCAAGAGCAAAACGATAGCGATTTTTGCGCAATAATTGCCCTCCCAATATAGAAGATTTATATAGTTGGCGCTTATTTTTTTAAATAAGTGCATTTAACAATCAGCGAGCGATTAGCAAACGATTGCGTAGGACCCACCATACCTACACTGCAGGTAATTCCGACTTTTATGACAAAAAGCTTTTGATCGCTATCGTTTTGCTCTTGCAAAAGATACGTAATAATCCTGCAGATCACATGCAAAAACTCGCACCGCATTATTAAATTGAGACAGGTCTGTGACCTTCTTTAAGCTCTAAACCCTCTGCATCGAAATGACACAGTGGTTTGGTTCACATTAGGGCACCATCTAGTAACTTCAATGCCTTCACACTTGTCCTGTTGTAGAAACTGTACGGAAATGCATCGGTATCAAATAAAACCGTTGAAGCCACTAATTAAACCACAATCCTGCATACCTACTTTCCCCCGTCCCGAAAAACAATCCTTCGATCACCTTAAACACGTTGGATCTCTCTAGCATGTCGTCAGAAGCGCAAGTGGTCAAATAGGTACGCATTTCGTCATCTAGGCACAGTCTCAGGATCCTTGTGTACGTTACCCCAACAGGAAAGTGACTCCTAGAGAGATATGAGTGGAACGTATAATTCGTGCGTAATCTGCTGTGAATGTGCGCTACTTAAAAAATAAGTGCGTGTTGTCGTTTTTGAAAAAAGCGGAAATTAGGTTCCTGCTAGGGTAACGTTGTTGCAGCAGGAAAATTCTAAACGAATGATCGGAATGAGAAATAGTGTGCATGGGCAGAGAGCTTATATTTGTGCGAAAATGTGCGCCAAAAATAAAACTTGTGCGTCATCAGGTTTTCGAGATATTGCATTTCCTGCTGGGGTAACGTTTTGCAGAAACGTGTATCTCTAAAACCTTTGTACGTGCGCCTGTAGAATAAACACACACGAGTAGCTCTTGATTTGTGCGTATTTGTGCCGGAATTAGATTAATAAGTACTTAGTCTTAGTAATAGGGTGCTGTTTTTAACCTTTGGGTATGGAACCTTAAAAAAGTCAATGCTAATTTATCTAGCCTACGGCTCAGATCAAGTAAAAAGTCAAGATGGAACGTTGCAAACAACAAAGTGACGCTGGTTCAAACTATGCCTTGCCGTTTATGTTAATTTTTTTGTTCTTTTCAACCTCAGTATACTCAGGCACAACACGCTACAACCGGTTCGTAAATAAAGTTAAGAATGTCATCGTTATGTATGAATCCGTCGCTTTTTCGTAGTCATTTGAATTTTTTGTTTTGGTCGGATAACCAGCCATTGTTTTTATGTTTGGTTTTTTGTTTAAATCTACATAATGCGAAACATTCCAAGCTGAATATTTTCACTATATATTTTTGACATAACGCAGACTCAGATTCGGTCTCTCCGGGAGGCCATGGTCGAACGCTTGAATCTGTCCTTGAAGGCGGTCTCCGAATGGGGTGATGCCAATCTGGTCAGTTTCAATGCTACTAAGACCCAGGCGTGTCTTTTTTCCGCTAAGAAGAGCCAATTCCACCCGGCTCCATCTTTCCGTGGTGTAACCGTGCCGTTAACGGACCATCTCGAACTTCTTGGTGTTACGTTGACATCAACCCTTAATTTTGGTCCATTCATAGAGGCGAAAGCTCAGTTGGCTGCAAAAAAGTTGGGGATTCTTGCAAAGGTGAGACGGTACTTCACACCTGAACAGCTGCTTATCTTGTATAAAGCGCAGGTTCGATCGTGCATGGAGTACTGCTCTCACCTCTGGGATGGATCTGCCAAATACCAGCTTGATGCACTTGAGTCGATTGACAGACGGGCCAAGAGGCTTATTGGCAATGATGCAAAGCTCCAGAGCCTCGAACATCGACGCCGAGTTGCCAGCCTGTCGGTCTTTTATCGGTTACATTTCGGGGAGTGCGCGACGGAACTGCACAATTTGATTCCGCCTAGCCCTTTCCATCATCGGACTACAAGACGTACGGCCATGCGCCATCGGTACATGGTGGACATCCCACCCATACGCACAAAGCGTTTTGCTAATACTTTCATTGTGCGCACAGCTAAGGAGTGGAATTCCCTTCCGGAGTCTTTGTTTCCTGATAGCTACAACCTTGGGGTCTTTAAGTCAAGAGTGAATAGGTTTCTTCTAGGCAAGCGTGCTTCACCGTAGGCCACATCATCGCTTACCATCAGGCGAGGTAGTGGTCAAACGCGAGCCTATCGATAATAAAAAAAAAAAACGCACATACTTGTGGTTTACACCTACCCAAGATAGGTATATCTTGGGTTGAGTCGGTTTCTTGTATTTTGCCGTCAAAGTTATGACACTCTCGTTTTGACTTTTAGCAATATTATTCGATAACGCAAGCATGTATGCTTTTGAAACTTTTTATGGTTATTACAAGTGTCAAGATGGACTGAATACAGTTTTCAGCAAGCTTATACGTTTTCTCATTTAGGCACTGCGAATTTTTTTCGGGTTTTCAAAAAAGCGCAATTACTTGAAGATTATAAATATTTTCTTAAATCTAATTCCGGCACAAATACGCACAAATCAAGAGCTACTCGTGTGTTTATTCTACAGGCGCACGTACAAAGGTTTTAGAGATACACGTTTCTGCAAAACGTTACCCCAGCAGGAAATGCAATATCTCGACAACCTGATGACGCACAAGTTTTATTTTCGGCGCACATTTTCGCACAAATATAAGCTCTCTGCCCATGCACACTATTTCTCATTCCGATCATTCGTTTAGAATTTTCCTGCTGGAACAACGTTACCCTAGCAGGAACCTATTTTGCCGCTTTTTTCAAAAACGACAACACGCACTTATTTTTTAAGTAGCGCACATTCACAGCAGATTACGCACGAATTATACGTTCCACTCATATCTCTCTAGGAGTCACTTTCCTGTTGGGGTAACGTACACGGATCCTTTGTCACCCGTGTTACTACCAGTAGTAATACTAGTAATTTGATACCCTTTCTTACTACTGCAGTAGTAAGTTGTTAGACGGGTAATAACGATTTGCCCTTGTTACTACCAATGATAATAATAAATAATTATAAAGAATCTGGCGATATTTTGCATGAAGGCCTATGATTCGAGGCCACATATATAACTCATGAGGGTGTTGGAGTTGCATAAAATTGATGAGTCTGCGTATCTTCCTGACGTCATGTACGGGGCAGTGAAGGACGATCCTTCTCTATCCAGGATGTCGACAGATTCAGGAAAACAGCGAACCTATAAGGATCGAGCGCAGATTTTTTATATGGTGTACATAATAAAGAGTATTCTATTCTATTCAAATATTTCAGGGCGACAGATAGACCTGTCAAGTTGCGTGTTTGTCGAGCTGCGTCTTTGACGTTGTGCAAAACCGACGAGATGCGTTACCCAGATTAGTGGATGGGTCCCTATTATACCTGACTTCTTAGTTTTGGGTCCATATCTTTCCATGATTGGTGAAGACCATTTGCTGATGGCAAAAATTGGCCATTGGGTGATCCACAGTTGATGGACACTAATGACATACTTTGTAGGGCAATGCTGAAACAGGGTTTATTTGCCTGTTTCCCACCAAGAAATCTGGATCAGCTGCACACCATGGATATTTTTTTGAGCGCACGGTTGAGCAATTGACTGCTGCGCTGCGTGTCGCGGGTTCAATTCCCGCACGGAACAAATATTTGTATGACCTACAGATAGTTGTTCCGGCTCTGGGTGTTGTGTATGTGAGTTTATATGTTTGTAAACGCACCCACGATACAGGAAGAAATTCCTAGTGTGGGGCAACGTTTTTAATTAAAGGAAAGGAATTTATAAATTAGAGGAAATCAACTGTCCCCAAGTGGATATTATATACTTATAATACTCACAACAGATCTTTGTGGCTCTGAATTGGCTGCAAGAGGCTGCGCACTAGCTATTTTCGTGTCAATATTGAAAGTGAAAATAGCATTGTATAACTGCTCTTTCACTCGCATACATTTGTCGCATCACCCTATCTCGTTTACTCTATGCAGTTAATCTGTTTCGTGCGCAAAAGTTGACAGAACCAACATCACAGCCACAAAGATCCGCGTTGTGAGTATTATAATAAGTATTTTTTTATACTGATTATTAATTGTTAAGGCATTTTTGAATAAAACAATGTATTTGGTGTTTTTTTTTATTTCCTTAAGCTAATGTCAGATGTTTACTTGACCTCACGCAATCTCCTGACTGCAGACCTGCAGGAGGAGGCAGCGGTGGTGGAGAATACCCAGGCACCACCAGCTACGGTCCTCTTACAACGCTTGCAGGACCAGATGCCGACGCAGGAACGTTTCATGGCATCCTGAAATAAATAATTTTAACACTTATAACATTTGTTGGGATACCATTGTTTACATGAATAGATGTCTAGGTCTGACCCCCATTTTATCTGCTCAGTGGTTTAGCCAGAGTCTCATAATGGTCTGTGCACACTGGTTGATGGGACAGCAAATTTAAAATAAGGTATATATTATTATGAGTGTGACAGACTCAACTGTGAGACAAAGTTATCATGAATGAAAGTTTGGTATAGTCATTGCAGATCAGAGAGGAAACTGAGACTTCCTTGAAAAGTATCAGAAGTAGGGTAAAGGCCTTGCCCAATAAAGAAACAGACAGGCTGATAAATTAAAATATAACAAATAATAGTAATACATAACCATTCTCATATTTTGTTTGGACATTAAAACATGGATGATCCTGTCAATAACACATTGTTTGATAGAAGACAAAGATGTTAAGATGTCGAAAATTATTTGAGCTGAAACTCCATTACCTTGACATGCAATGTTAACAGGAAAGTTGTGCGGTATGGTGCAAATTTGTAGAAGTAAAGGTTTACTAGTCAAATTAGTTCTATGATTCAGCACAACAGTAGTGTGTGAATAGGTCAAGAGGGGATGTTCGGTATTTGTAAGGATTTATGTAAATTTGAAAACATAACCCCTAAAACCATAATAAACTTCAGTGAGGTAAGAACAATTAAATACCGCCGCCGTTTTCAGTATACAAGGTATTTATCAATTAATTGATCCTAAAAGAAAAGTTTTGAAAAAAACATAAGTGCATTCACGATACTAACCTTACCGCAGAACGAGCAAGTGTACTTTGCGTGCTGGGTGACTTCCATTTTTTTGACCATTTTACGGAGGGAGGCACCATAACGTGTGCCATATTTGCCAGTGATTCCGACCTTCTTCGTGCGTTTGGCCTGAAAACATTATAACATTTCATGTAGTTGCATTGAACACTGCCACCAAAATCGACCGACCAACTATCGGTAAAGATAAGTGTCCGTTGCACAAAATATTCATATTGAACACTAGGAATATTCACTAGCACCCTTTTAGTACGATTTATCACTGATTTTATGAACGGATTAGTTATATATTCACAAATTAAATCTCACCATTTTTGTTAACCTGTCTGACACAACGGTTGACAGAAAAGAAGAGAAACAACAATTGACAGCTTGGTGTTACCCTATAAAATTAAAAAAAAATGTATGTTGTGTATTCTGAAAACCGTAATTATCCGAAATTACCGTGTTTATTTGTAATTTAAACGTGGATTGTCATCCAAACGTTCGGGCACAGAAGTTACGGCAACCTTAAAAATTAACTATAGTTGTGTCAATCGACACGGTTGGCATAGAACTCCCAACCGGTTGTCCGCCAACGGTTTCTTGAACGATCGGCTGCTGCACTGCGAGTCGCGGGTTTGATTCCCGCACGGAACAAATATTTGTACAGTCTACTAGCTTCTGCCCGCGGCTTCGCCCACGTAAAAAGTGTTCTATACAACTATCTTATGTGTTGGGAATTACACCCAACACTTCGGGCGGTCGGATCGAACCGTCTACGTTGCACACACATTTGCGTCACATTTGCGTGACCCACACGGCATCGGTGTGTGAGAGGCAGCGCGACTCGGCGGACTCGCTAGTCTCGCTACCACGGACTCAACCGCGACAGTCGACACCTCTTCCTAAATCTTATTTGTTTGGCCGGGACAGTTGAATTGTAATTAACGGCAATAAACCATTCGCCTAAAAAATACAGTCCACTAATTTCACCCACGAGCTAACACTATGCATTCACAGGGTCTTCAACTATCTCCTTGCCAAATTTCATCTAAATCGGTTCAGTACATCCAGAGATTACACCCTATAACTTCACAAACTCACAGACTTTACCTCTATAAAATATTATTATAGATATTATAGACGGATAGTTGTTCCGGATCTAGGTTTCTTATGTATGTGAGTTAAAATGTTTGCAAAAGCAACGTTTTATTTAAAAAAAAACATGCAACCGTGTAGAACGAACGCGCCAGTTGGCTGTCCCAACCAAGGGCAACTTGGTCGGGCGGTTGTACCGACTGTGTAGAAGGGGTATAAGTATCAAGCCTCCTCTTCACTATCGGCGATGATCGCTACTCGTATGATTGTCTATCATCGGCTAGGTGATCGTCACGATCATTGTACAAGCATACACATGGCCACCCGAAAAACCTTTCGTTTCGTCAGCTCACTCCGTAGTCCTCGTCACTCTCGGTGGAGTAGAATGCCCAATAACATAAATGCAATCCTACATAGTGCAGTAAAATACTAGATCGGCACCTATTCCACTATTTTAGTTCTAAAACTCAATATGTCCAATAATATTTTTCAGTGTATGGTTTGGGCGCTACTCCACTTTTTGAATCTCGTTTCATTGCGATTGGGTAACCTAACCTGCAAACCTACAGTATACCGATAAAAATAAACTCTTTTAAGGTGGAAACATACTTCCAAAACCAGACGCCACGCGACGCTATCCGACGCATTGCAGTACTAGAAAAAAAAAAGTCTGGCAAATGAAAGTAGACACTGGAAAAACGCGGCAGATTTAAAAAAATATCAGCATAGCAACCCCAAAACTAGTATGAAATACCTGGAATAACCAAATTTGATACTTTACAATTATTAATTTTACTTCGTACTATAAAAATACTATAGGTACTTTAGGTAGGCAATTCTTAAGATATTATGTATCTTTCAATCCGAATAAAAACAACAGTATTCTATAATAATGTTGGTTTATTCACTACCATAATCAAAATCTGAATCTAAGACTTCCAATTGAAAAGATTCATTAGATTCACTGGAATCATTGTGTCGTACATTAAAAATGAAACTTTATAAATTATTATCTATAAATCTGTTCATTTTCTTCCACTCCTCTGCTAGCTATTTCGCCCAAGTACTGGTTCTGGGTTCTTATCCTATCTTTCTGCTCTAAATCTGTAAGTTTTCACTATCTCATTAACCCCTGCTACATAATCCAGATCTTCTGTAAAAGAAAAAAAAAAAATATACAATGCTACTTTTATTATGTGTTCCGTTTGACGTCAGAAGTCCATTTATGAGAGTACATAGTCTTTTTCCCATGCGCACTCGCTGGATGACGTAACTTCCGTCACGTAAATCGACCACAGCGCTGCCCGTGGCCGCATCTGGAAACATATCACACAGCGAACCTTTGTCATTGTTGCGATGTTCTTCGTACCACGCGCATGTCGTTAGATTTTAGATATAGAAAACTTAAGCATACCTCATATATTTTATTGATCACATTGTTGCGTTTCTTTAATCAAGCCACCAGGAGATAACAAACAGAGCTCTCATAAATGGACTTCGGACGTCAAACGGAACACATAATAGAAAAATTTTACCTTAAATTAAAATTTGTATTATGTTTCCTAAGACGTCCAAAGTCCATATAATTTCTTCCTGGTGTAAACCATCATACATCATTACTATTATGAGCCGAAAAATGACAAAGGTATGGCGGATTGCTGTGTGCTGTTGCTGTGTTTAGTTAGTTACAGATGCGGCCACGGGCAGCGCTGTAGTCGATTTACGTGATGGAAGTTACGTCATCTAGCGAGTGAGCGTGGGAAAAAGACTATGTACTCTCATAAATGGACTACGGACGTCATAAGAAACGATACAAATTTTATTTTAAGGTAAATTTTTCTTAATATGGTACGATAAATAACATAAAACCCCTCAAAGTGTCAATTTCCAGACACAATAGAAATTACCATTGTTTTAATCCGATTCGGAAATATGGACAGTTGAGCTGATAAATTATTATGAAGGTGTTTAATTTATTATCAATTGAATGTGAATAATAAAAGAGAAATAGTTATTGCATCAATAGTAATTACGAAATAAAACAAAGTATCAAATTATTAGCGTCCTAATAACTTATGAAATGCGAATGGCAGGCTTGTATGGGAATTTCGTACCGCTAATAAAATTTCGTGTTTTGGGTAATTTTTTGTTTTAATGGTAGTTTATATGATAGATAATCCCTTTTTAAATTCTTAGATTTTTAGAACTTGGGACGTAAAAGTTATAACCAGTTTTATTTTTTAAGGTTATGTACTAGTGTACCAATGCTACATATAGGTAAATGTTACTTATTGTAACATAATGTGTAAAGTAAATGTTCTAAATTGTTTTTTGCTATATTTGTAGTGTTTACATTAAGTAGGTAGATTGAGATGAGGATTGTACCTACTCAGGGCATTATATGATACCTATGTCCAGCAGCGGATTGCATTAGTTTGATAATGATGAGTTTGATTATATTTAGTGTTATTTGTATTTCTAAATAATTAATTATCATTTCAATATTTGTGTTATTTTACACAAGGCAACTTCTAAAACATAACTGCGTTTAATGTACGATTTTATTACGTTTATTTATTAAAATCTTTTTACTAATATTATTAATTAATCCGAAGTTCTAAAAATAGTTAACTTACATAAAAATAAATGGCTTAGTTGCCTTAATAAGTGGTACAAATTCTATAACCGAACAACAAAAAAAGTATGCGGTACGAAATCTGCCGTTCACCTTTAACACCACCCGTAAACAATCTTGTTTTTGTTTGAATTCGGCGTTTATCTTCTATTGTTTTACTTTAGATTTAGACATCATGGGAAACAACATCTCCTGTAATTCACTTTTAATTGTTTTGTTAATTTTTAAATGAATTTTCACTTTTAATTGAATAAATGAAAAAGTATGCAAATAATTCGAGTGTCTTTTGCCAGACTCTAATAAATCCCATGTATTTAATATGGTCATAAACACATTGACAACACGCCATATGATCACACGCATTCCACGCGGTAATATCCAGTCAGTCTAGATCAGCATGTTGTCGGGAGAGCTACGCACGCAGTGTTTTTCTAGATAACACCCGACGTCAGGCGTCAGTCAGTCGAGAACATTCCTGGTATAAAAATATTTTTGATATTGTTCAGCCGACACTTCAAATAAAACTATTTGAAGTGTCGGCTGAACAATTATTAGAATGAGCGAAACGGTACTCTGTATTATATGGTATGAGTTCAAGCCAATACCGTGTTCATAGTATAAGAAATAATACTAGAAACGAAGCTATTATACTAGCGAAGCGTGTTGTATATGTACACTATTCGCATCGGGTGTCGACACGTCACGTTACGTCGGGTTTTAGTAGTATGTTTCCACCTTTACTGTACTTGTACTGTGTTTTACAAAATTACGATATTTAGGTACGAGGTTTGTGGTTTGAGTTCTATTCAACTTTTGAAATCT
Source organism: Orthosia gothica (assembly GCA_949775005.1). Lineage (NCBI taxonomy): Eukaryota > Metazoa > Arthropoda > Insecta > Lepidoptera > Noctuidae > Orthosia > Orthosia gothica. The sequence continues at coordinate 5,569,498 of OX459067.1, read as the reverse complement.
CGCTAAGATCTCTCTGCACGAATAATTTCATCATAGACATCATAAATTCGTCGCTGAATAATACAAGTTATTGTTGTCGCTCTGGAACGCAGTTTACTTGAGATCCAATAAGAATTCAAAACAGATGATCTTTAACCTCTCGTGATTGGTTCGACAAACTGTCAAAACTTTTGATATTCCAGTTCTCGAGTAAGCGACGATTGCTAGCATTTACAACGACCTACAACTGTTGTAGGTCGATGATGCCAGTTTAGGGAGAATCTCCCCAATTTTGGGGCAATCATAATCATAACAAGACATTGTACTCCTTCCACGACAAATAACGAATATATATATATTAATATATTTATTTTATATAGTATCATCATTTTTAGGGTTCCGCATCCATAGGGTAAAAACGGGACCCTAGTTATAGGGTCCCGTTTACGTAAGACTCCACGATCCATCTGTCTGTCCGTCTGTCACCAGTCACCACTCATGAACCGTGATAGTTAGACAATTGAAATTTTCACAGATAGATGTATTTCTGTTGCCGCTATAACAACAAATAGTAAAAATATTAAAATAAACATTAAACCACTTAAATATTTATTTTATTATTTTTACTATTGGCTCCCATACAACAAACATGATTTTTTTACCGTTTTTTAAGATAATGGTACGGAATCCTTCGTGCGCGAGTCTGACTTGCATCCGGTTTTTTTTCAGTTTGCGCGTTTTCTGAACTTTCGCAATTTTATTTTTTTGCGACAGAAGTAGCTCGATAAAAAAAGCAAATGTCTGATAAGTGCCGACACGTGCAGGTTGTCCCTACATAAAGAAATTGATTCGGTTACCGAAGCTTTTACGGGTGATAATTGTATTTAAAACCAGTGCTTACCATAAAATACTTCAATAAAAAGAAAGTATTCTATTTCTATAGAAATCCAGATCATGAAAAATATGAAGTCATAAACACGTAATGTGAATTAGGATGGGATTACTGGGTATTTGAATTCTGATTAAACGATTGGGAACAACCACCTGACCAAAAAAAAGATCGTTTAGACAATGGTTGGCCAACCAAATTGACCGCAATCGCATACCTCCCAACCAAGGTTGTTGGAAGGTCAAATCAATTTGGTTGGCCAACCACCGTCTACACGATCTTTTTGGTTAGTGCCCCGACTAAGGACACCTTGGTAGGGCGGTTGTTTCGACTGAGTAGAAGGGGTATAAGGTATGGGGTGGGTAAGGATAGTAAGGAACAACAATGTTCTGTGGTAAGGAATAAGGAAAACTCAACTCAGCCTTCTGGCAACCCACTGCACTGCCGGTACATACGACTTGTAAAAAAGGTCGATCTTACGGAAATTTTAACCGTCCCGATCACCTGGACGGAATTGTTTTAATATAAAAACAAATCAAAATGTTGCGATCGATTTTTGTACGAAACCAAGTTTTAAACGAAGCCTTGAAAAAATCTTTGCGGTCTAACCTGACGAGATGCATGAGCACAGAACTGTCCAAAAGGAAACTTTCTCACAAGTAAGTTTCGTGGTTTTTATTATTTTACAGTTTAAATTAAAGATGTTGGTGTTAGGTTGCATTGATACTTAAATCGGCATCGCAAATATTGATACTTGTTACCGCTCAAATAAATTCTACCAGTTGCATAACCAAAACGTCAATGGTTTTCACCTTGCAAATTCATATTTTAATTAGGCGACTATTTGCCGGTTTACACGTGTCTTGCATTACAGGAATACTCCATATTCATTTATTGAATGATTGTTAATGTTTGGGGCATTATTGCCACTGCAATGTGTTGGAAGAAACATGTTTATAGTGATGGGTGCCAGCCAATGATCATGAACATCAGTGCTAGCTATTTGTGAGCACTGTTGAGGTGTGATACAGGCAACATAGCCCTTTCTTTGGTTCTAGACTAACAGTAACAGAGATTACATGGCAAATATCCCGGAACAAATATTAATTCAAACAGAGATTAGCTCCAGCTTGCAAACAAGACAAGAACCTATGGTTTGTAAAAATTACTAGACAAAAATGTTACTGCACTATGAATAGGTATTGTGTATTTGTTTGACAAGAGAACACAATATAGATTTAAATAAAACTAATTTAATCATACTTGATTCCTATAGGATTTGATTCAGATCTTGAACATGATCTGGTTAAAAGAAAATTGAAGATTATCAATGGTATTCAAATACCTTCAAAGCTACACAATCTTTTGAAGTATAAAACCTATCATAACACAATAGTGTAAAGGATAAAGAATGATCATTCATTCAATGAATGTTCATTCTTAAATGAAACTATTCTATTAATAAAATGATTCATTTAAAGTTTTCTTTATCTTGAAACTGATAAGATTGTCTGGGAATTTTTTGTTTTGTCTATTGTGCTTTTTCAAATCAAATCACAGTCTCAAATATTTTATAATTATTATACCTTCTATAAAAAATTTACTCTACTGAAGTCCGAAATGTAATTCTTAGAGAATGGACCTCAATTTGTAGTTTTTAGTAGATAGTCCAGCGTTTTCATTTTAGACAGCCAGTTTCTAAAATATGAATGCCCATTTCTGTTAAAACAACCTGTATGTCATATAGCATAGAGCAGTGGTGGCCCAGTGAATGGCCGCGACTTACAAGTTGTATGTTGTGGGTTCGAACCCAGACAGGCATTTTACTTTGTGTAAATTGTTATATCACCACTGCTCTCAAAAATGGTGAAGGAAAACATGAGGAAACGTCTTAGAACAAAATGCCTGAGAACCAAAAATGCAAAGACATTTGACGTTGGTGGATTACGGCCCATTCACTCTCACAGAGATGAGGCCTGCACATACAACGGTCCAAATGCGAGTCTTAGTGCGGACAAGGTGTCCATCTATCCTAGCATGGCAGTAAAAATGAAGGAAATTATCACAAAAACTTTGCTGCCTTGGTATAACGAAAATAGCGTATGATTGTACGTAGATGCCTTTAACAGAACATGTGCTTGTGATGTGCTGTGAATCTGAACCTAGCCTAGTGTCTATTTATGATAAAAAATTAATTAGTTCATGTTATGAAACTGCACATAATTAGTAATTATGTAATCATTACCTTAACTGAAAACAGAGACTATAAATTTCATGAGAAAAAAATACCCTAAAAGTGCAAAAAATTAATAATTAATTGATTTATCGCTTACCATCAGGTGAGATAGTGGAAAAGCGTGAGCCTATAGTGTATAAAAAAAAAACTTGTCAACAAAGATTAATTAAAAACAAATCACTTAATCATAAAATGAGATAAGTAAAAAGTCATCTTCGCTTATCTCAAAGCTTGCAGATATCATTGAGATGTCTGGTCCATGCGTGACTGATAAGCTAACACATAATATGAACTTATCTCTCGGTGACTTTGATAATTATTTTACGCATTATGTATGTGTAGCTGTAACTATAGAAATTCTGTTAACTAAAAATGTATGGACCTTCAATTTGGCATGCACAGAGAAAGTTGTTAATTCTATTTAGGCTTAGCACGCATTGCGATTATTATTCGCTCGAATTTTTTTCGCGCGTATTGAATTTAACTAACACGCACTGCGGATAAAATTCCGCGCCATTTTTATCTCCTTCTACCTGTTCATAGAGTTCAAAATATTCGCGCGAATTTAATTCGCGCCGCGGTGCGGTGGGTTCTATGGCAAAACACGGATTTCTTGCGGTATTAGGTATTACCGCGCGATTTTTTTGCCGCAATGCGTGCAGCTTCATACAGTTTTTTATGGGTCGCAGAATGAATGGGCGGCAAAAATTCGAGCGAATAAAAACCGCAGTGCATGCTTAGCCTCAGTCCGTTAGTGAGATTATAAAACGATATTGGACCCGTATTTTTTGCTTTAAGAAATAATAAAAAATTTACAAAGATTGTGACGTCACTTTGTCACTAAGTATAAAGTGTAGCACACCGTGACGTCACACGATATTTCAACGCACTTTATCGTCGTAATTTTTTGTTTACGTAAAAGAAAAAATACGTGTCGAATAATTTTAGGTAATCTAACTGACGGACTAAATAGATTTTTTTAGTCATCATCCCGAGACGTAAGCAAGATGTTTTAAAATCATGCTGTGCAGTCTGAGGATACATATTCGCGAGCTGGCTGACCAAAACCAGATGTATCCTCCGACTGCACAGCAAGATTTTCTTCTTGTTTATGTCTTTTTAGTTGGCTTTTTAAGCAGTCTGGTTTTTTGTTATTTTTTTTTAGAATAAGGTACATTTAAACATTTAAGTGTTATATATTTTTGAAATCACCTCTTAAAATCCTTTATTTTGATCCCCACACGATGGGATTGGAAGAGAAAAAAGAAACTGTGCCTCCACAATATGGCGCCCAAAAGTTGCCATTTTTCTATTTTCCAGTTTTAATGTAGCCAGTAACACTCGCAGGGTTTATTTATTTATTTATTCACGGCACATCAACAACACAAACACAAACATGGACATATTACACTGGGGTATTATTCTAGTGTCTATGTCAATTAAAGATGTGCACAGCACTTTCAAAAATAAAATCGCATGTCAAACAAAATGTGATGCATGTTTAACAAAAAAAAAAAAATAAGCAAAATTACAATACAAATTATAAATTAAAAATAAGAATCGTGAGTTAACAATTACAAATCAATTAAATAAAAAAATGAGAATAAAAATAATTGTATTAAAATCAAATTACATCATGTCACACAGACATTGATGTATTAAAAAGAGGAAGATACGTTACGCGCTAACATGGCGATCAGAAAACCTGGGCTCGGTGCACGACTACATGCACCGAAACTCACACATCTGTGTTCAGTGTTATCACCAGTCCCAAACCTACAGTTACCGATAGACAAGGACAGAGATATGAGACAGCACTGTAGTGCAAGCGAAATTGCGTTAGCCGCCGAACGTTGGCCGAATCACCAAATGTTTACTATTATGAAATGACATTGCAATATGTGCGTATCGTGTCTCTCACGCATGTTTGTAATATCTATCTCGCTCTCACAAATATGGCGGATCGAACATTAAATATTATTGTAATTTTCAACAAATTAACCTTTTTAACTGTACTCACGAGTGGTAAGTGATCCCGTGTGACTTATTTTTCTTCCTGGTATTATTTAAACACTGTTTAGCTACACAAGAAGTCATTTTGATGCGTATTTATTGCAAAAAAAACATAAAAACACTGAAATTAATGAGCTGTGTGATCAACAATGTGCCGTGCGCGACTGAGTACCCGCTACGGGCATTCACTTAGATTAGTAGGACCAAGCGCTGTGAGCAGTCCCGTATCTTCCTCTTTTTAATAGGGGAATTTTTAACTGCACCTCTATTTAGAAATTTAAGCAAACAAAATATCTCCACTAATAACCTACTGCAAAACAATATTACTCACCGTAAAACAAAAATACTGATTTGCACACAAATTATTCAATTAAATATAAAATAAATGTGAATTAGTCCAAGAGCGAGCGAAGCGAGCTCGGGAGCTTAGGGCACCCCGACACGGATAGGTTAGGTTCGAAGGAGATGACGGGAGCTGAAGTGAGCGAGCAAAGCGAGCGAACTCAGCTCCCGTCATCTCCTTCATGTTAGGTTACTTTAGACCCTGCAGACAGAAATAGGAGCCCTGCGCAGCGGGGCTCCGTCGACTTTGTTTCGTTTCCCCCCCTCCCTTAAAACTTAAATATTTTGTTGCACTCGAAGAATTATTAGATTTACTTTTAGTTAACAGATAGTTATTCAGTAAAACAGTTAAGCTTTAAAGATCTAGCAGTATAGTATAATTCATTTATTTGATGAGCAAATTTAGTGTGCAATTCAGTATTTTTGGTAGTAATTTCGAATATTTTGATTGAAAAAAGGGGAATTACAGTTAAAGTATTAAATACCACCCTTTTTAATACATCAATGCACACAGATCACATCTTTCCCTTCCTTTCCCAAGATCTTTCGTCTGAGCTGCGTTAAAACGAATCGATTGACGTAAGAATCATTAAAATCGACTCACGCGTTTGGTCTCTAGAACGCCACATAGGAACAAAGATACATACATACATAGACTGATAAACACATAAACCTCCTTCGGCAGTCGGGTTAAAAGCCATTGTGTCTCGTACGGATACACGTTTCGGGAACTCAACGGGTTAATCTAAACACCTAAACACTATATTAACTTTTGTACAATATCGTTTTACTAAACTAGAATATCTTCTTTCCAGAGTATTAAACTCCCAGAACAGGAGAATTTTGGCCACACCACAATGGACCATCCAGATAAGGTATTATGCCGACCTGCCAGGCCATTCAAAGGTGAACTTACCAGCACTGTCACCAACTATGGAGAGTGGTTCCATTATCAACTGGCAGAAGAAGGAGGGTGACAAACTCACTGAAGGTATGTGTTCATATTCCAATAAGAAGGAATATAGACTCATTAGAGTTTAACGGTAGATTTTTAAGGCGCTATATACGCCCCAATGTAGACGCAAGGCCGTGCGCCCGCTCGATGCCAAAATATCCATATTGAACCTCATTTTGAACAGTTTTATTTGCAAAATAGAATTTTGTTAGTTATGAAGAAATTCCAGCCATAATTTTTTCTGTTTAAAAATATTTTTAAATATCCAAGTCGTTTTGGAGGAGTTTCCAAAAGTTGCGAAAAAAATACGTGTTGGTAATTATTTTCTTTAAGCAAAACTATTACACAAAAAAACCTTCTGTTCAAAATTATGTACATGAATCAATAATAAATATATATTTTTTTCAAACCTTGTAACCTAGCCGTTACTAAGGAGTATGCTTTAGAAAGTTACCGTATTACGGCACAAAAGGGTAGGTAGGCCCTTAAGAAGAGCAGCTCCAGCTTCAATGTAATAGTGGCGTTCGAGTCAAATCACTAATTCGATTCGATCGCACTGACAATTTCAATGTGTCAGTTGAATGGTGCGTACGTGTATACGACGCGTATCACACGGCGCTTAGGACCTTGTTTCGGCGAAGTTTTAATTGTCGCGTATATATTCAAAGCTCATAAAATCTGATAAATTTTAGGTGATCTTCTCTGCGAGATCGAAACAGACAAGGCTACAATGGGTTTCGAAACCCCTGAAGAGGGTTATCTGGCTAAGATCTTGATCCCAGCTGGAACAAAGGGTGTGCCGGTTGGCAAACTGCTGTGCATCATCGTAGGAGACAAGGCAGACGTAGCTGCCTTCAAAGATTTCAAGGAAGACGACTGTAAGTGTAATAAAAATGCATATAATGTAATACGTACTTTATTTATTGTATGAACCTTCATTTGGCTAAGCGAAAAGGCGCAATAATAAATGCTCATTGCAGTCACGCGGTTAGGACTAAAGTTAAAGTATAAACTTATTAGTTTCATAGCTATGATAACAGTTCTGCATGTGTAACAAAACAGCAAAACTGGTGATTAATATTATCGCTAGTAAGTGATTCATATCTATGGCAATCTTGAAGGCTAATTACGATTTGGGTGATTTTTTCTTGCTTTATACAAAATACATAAATAAGTAAAAATTTCAAAAAACACCCGACACATTTTTATTTCATGCTACCTACCTACCCTACATACATGAATGTTGCGTTGCTTTAACCGCTTACACAGCGCACGCAACAAAAGCTCTCAAAAAGCAAGAATTTTGCCAAGTTTTGCAACATTTTTCATTTATGCTCCGCTCCTATTAGTCGTAGCGTGATGTTATATAGCCTATAACATTCCTCGATAAATGGAATTTGGAGAATTTTTCAATTCCAACCAGTAGTTCCTGAGATTAGCGCGTTCAAACAAACAAACTCTTCAGCTTTATAATATTAGTAAAGATATCTTGCGAAAACAACCCGATTCAAACAGTAAAACGCCCATAACTTTTGTACGGCTGGACCGATTTTACTCAAGAATAGCTAAGAACACTCTCGACAAAATCACCTTTCAAACAATTCAAACTAAATCAAAATCGGTTCATGCGTTTAGGAGCTATGATGCCACAAACAGACACACAGCAACACATGTCAAACTTCACCCCTATTTTTCCGTCGGGGGTTAAAAAACAGCAAATAATACTCATATTACATACATACATAAAGTCACGCCTTTTTCCCATGGGGGTAGGCAGAAACTACAGAACGCCACCTGCTAAGATCCTTACATACTTCATTTGCTTCACACACATTCATACATCTAGTCATACACACACGCCGGTTATGGGTACTGCGCACTTGGCCTTTGAAAGAAAAGTCGACTAACGAAAGGTATTTACAAGGCAGACGTGAATGGAAACGCCGGGTGGGGACGCCCTAGAAAGACATACTTACATAGACCTTATAGGTGATGTTCTTCATATTACATTTCAGCATAACTAATAAGCTACAATATATTTGCATGTACGTAGTTATGTATCTAACTATCATTTATATCCACAGCTACCGGTCCAGCCAAGCCCATTGCCAAGAAAAAAGGTTACTTTTATCTACATTTTTTTTTTAAACTGGCCGTTGGTTTAGTATTAGTCCTGTAATTTTCTTGCATTTCGCAGCAAACATTTTATTTTTTTTATATTTAATTTCGTAAATGATTATAGAAAAGTGGTTCACTGTGCTGGGTAGAATTATGCTCTTAAAAATTAGTGATCAAAATCTAAATCAACAGCTTATTTGGTGAAAGGTGAAAAAAGAAAACAGGTATGGTGTTGGTGAAGCTGGTGGAATATATTTTGAAGAACATGGTGATGGGAACAATGCTTTAACATTTAAAACAACCACTCCATTGCCTAACTTAGATATATTTGTGTACAAACAGCCGCCGGTGGGGCCCCTGCGGCCGCTCCCGCTCCCCCTCCCCCGGCGGCGGCCCCAGCACCCCCCGCGGCGGCAGCGCCTGCACCCGCTGCGGCCCCGGCTGCAGCAGCCCCGGCCGCGCCTGAGGGCGGCAGGATCTACGCCAGTCCCATGGCGAGGAGGCTTGCTGAACTCAGGAATATCAGGCTTGGAGGTAAGAATGGATAACTTGTTATTAGCACAGATCATTTAATACTAGCATACAGATGCCTCATCCCATACAAAGAAACCGTGCCGATGTAACTAGCGTTTTTCGTCTGATTAAGATGGTTATTTTTATAAGTACTTCGATCGCGTTCGGTTCCGTTCCACGGATACAGATGGTGTTAGCAGCGACATGCAAGTAAGGATTTTCTCGGTTCGAGTCTATCTTTTTTTTTCGTACAGTGACGATTTGTTTTATAGTATTTTTGTGCACGTTTTAACAGTTTTATTTTACCAAAACGTGTTACATTACAAATTTAAAAAATCGAGTGGCTTACTTCAGAAGTTTAAAACTGCACTATCTATTCGAATCTATTTTAAATGATCCGCAGGCTTATTAAGTATCTTTTGCAAGAGCAAAACGATAGCGATTTTTGCGCAATAATTGCTCTTCAATACAAAAGTTTTAGAGTGTGCATTTGACAAACAGCGAGCGATTAGCAAACGATTGTGTAGGACCTACCATACCTACACTGCAGGTAATGCCGACTTTTATGACATAAATTGAATACGTTGAATAGAATCGCTATCGTTTTGCTCTTGCAAAAGATACGTAATAAGCCTACCGTTAAAATAATCTTTAAAAATGAATTAAGAGCTCAGTATTCTATAATTTTGTGCGTAGGAGAGTTGATAAAAAAAAACATAAAATATTTATATTAATTCTAGATAATCTTACACACAATTCAATAACAAATCAATGCATATCGCGACATCTAGTGACGTTTATTTGAACCAAATTTTCTTTGTTAGCGCTGGGACCCCGTACCTTCGTTCAATTTCGGCATTTGCTAGAAACCTTTCGCTTCGGCTTACACTTTGGCCGATTTTTGCCGAAGCCGATGGTTTTGCCGAAACACCTGATTAGTGCTACTCTCTATGGAGGATAGCCCAGTAAAAACTGACATTACAATCGCAAAGCTTGGTGTAGTTCTACATTTTTAGTATGTTGTATGGACTAGTTAGGGTAATGTTAATTCAAATTTGCAACTTCGCAAAAACTCCGAATTTAATGGACTTTTTTCAGTTTTTGCACTAAAAGCCATAAACTATGTGTTTTTCGACAAACAAACTAACTTTATTAATTTTGCAATAATTTAAGCCCAACCCCACTTCTATAAATCCAATAGGGACCAGGCTCTGGTCCTTCGGAGTTCTGTACTTACCACTAAGTGCAAAAGTGGCTGAGGGTAGAGAAGGGCCCTACCGAGTGGGGTTGGGGAATGAGCTCCTGCAGCCTCGTCCCACAACATAGCTTGGTCCCTATATAGGGTTTATAGAGCTGCTCTTTAAAAACCGGCCAAGTGCGAGTCCGACTCGCGCACGAAGGGTTGCGTACCATTATCGCAAAAAACGGAACAAAAATCACGTTTGTTGTATGGGAGCCCACTTAAATATTTATTTTATGCTGTTTTTAGTATTTGTTGTTGTAGCGGCAACAGAAATACATCATCTGTGAAAATTTCAACTGTCTAGCTATCACGGCTCATGAGATACAGCCTGGTGACAGACAGACAGACAGACAGACAGACAGACAGACGGACCGCGGAGTCTCAGTAATAGGGTCCCGTTTTTACCCTTTGGGTACGGAACCCTAAAAACGAAGTAATTTTGTTTCTCAAAAAACACATTGTTTATGACTTAGAGCAACAAGTGAAAAAGATCCCATAATTTCGCAGTTTTTCGTGTGTTGCATAAGTTTTTCGATGTTGCAAAGCTGCAGCCGTATTGCGTAAGTGAATACGGCAACGCAAAGAGTTTGACCGCTATCCAATCGACCAATCACACAGACGGAAATCCACATGGCGTCATTCATCTCGCATTCTTACGCAATACGACTGCTGGATTCTCACTAGGTACTCTTACTGGTCCCCATACAATATACCAATAAATCATAAATATATCATGCTTTGCGATTTTGGCCCCTTTTTAGGGCCGATTTCAACAATGAAACAAAACGCGATTAGTTCAAATAAACTCAGAAGCAAATAGAGCGTTCTGATTGGTTGATACCGCAAAGAAACTACCAATCAGAACGCTGTTTTTGCATAAACTGAGTTTAGTTGAACTAATCGCGATTAATTTGATTAGTGAAATCGGTCCTTAGTGTCAATTTCTAATGGGTTAGAATCTATCTGTATTATGTATATGAGAAAATATAGAAAATTTAATAACGATATACGAATAAAGTAAAGCCTTGTTTTTATTTTCCTAACTTGATATCATATTCCCAATTAACACTAAATCCATCTTGCATGTTGTTTCACGATTAATCGTGATTGAATTATATCATGTGTTATGAACCACATGATATAATTGACACCCAATGTCAGTCAGCCTCTATTCTGATGGCATGAAATAAAGTAGATTTTGAGTATCTTGCCTTTTTATCTGTAGTATTATTCGAATTTAGATATCATTTTTTTTACATTTTATTAAAAAGAAATGAAAGTACATAGTTATCTTTTTTATTTTTCAAATTTGAATTCTTTTTTAGAATGCCAAAAAGAACTCCACTCTCTCAATTCTTTATTTGAATCGGGACTTCAAATGTCAAGGCTCAATATCTTGTTTTATGCTATCAGGAGAAGGGTCCGGCCTGTACGGCTCACTGAAGAGTACGGACTTGTCAGCAGCCGGCGCCGCCGCACAGGCCGGCGCCGACGCACAGCACGCCGCCGCAGCGCCGGCGCCGGCGCCGGGCGCCAGCTACGTGGACATCCCGCTGTCCAGCATGCGCGCCACCATCGCCAAGAGGCTCTCGGCCGCTAAGCAGACCATCCCTCACTACCAACTGTCAGCCACTGTCAACGTTGAAAAGACCATGGCCATGAGGAAGACTGTCAACGAAAAGCTGGCGGCTGAGAAGGCTGGATTCAAGGTAAATTGCATGGAGATAAATATCTTTTGAAATGCGACTAGAGCTGTGACCTAATTGGCAATCAGCATCAGCATCAGTTATGACTAACGTGACCATTTATTCTTTGACTCAAAACGGGACATTGGCCACAACTTGGATGTGGGATCTCCAAAAAAGTTTTTTAGTAACAGGAGACATTTTTCAATACTCAAAAAGTAGTTTTTTAATGGCTGATACATTTTTAAAACCCTTTCCAAGGCAGGCATAAGAGCAAGAGGTTTTGCTATAGCCGAGCATTTATTTGGTATTCCGTTTCAGTTTCTTCGCAAAACTCCTATAGAGCTTCAACACTTATAAAAAAAATACCTATATGTAAACAATAATGCTTTCGTAATCTAAGGGTAGCCTGTCTGCAGCAGACTTTGTTGCATTGTGAATTACATGGGCTCCACATCCAATACCTATTAATGGCTTTTTTCAGAGATGATTGTAATTTCGTTAATACATGCGGCGGCCGTCCAGCCGGCTTGACTACTCAAATTTTCGCGCGGTTTCAGAAAACGGGTCAATTTTGCGTCCCAGAGTTCATTTCGGGGACACCGGTACTCGTAATTATAACAAGTAAAATTTCAAAATTTAAAAACCCCCGACACATTTATCTTGCGAAAACACCCCGATTCAAACAGTAAAACGCCCATAACTTTTGAACGGCTGAACCGATTTTATTCAAACATAGGTAAGAACACTCTCGACAAAATCACCTTTCAAACAAAAAAAAACTAAATTAAAATCGGTTCATCCGTTTAGGCGCTATGGTGCCACAGACAGACACACAGATACACAGATACACAGCAACACACGTAAAACTTATAACACCCCTCTTTTTCCGGCGAGGGTTAAAAAGGGACAGTCCCGTTCAAAACGGGACGTCTGGTCACGTTAGTTATGACTATTACCAATAATTTCAATAAAATCGTTAATAAATATTCAATAGGTACTAATACGTAAGAGTAAAAATAGTAGATTGTTTATCTAGGGAGCAAACAACTATTTTAAAGGCGAGAGTGTTTTTTTTAATCCAGAGCGGAGCGAAGGATACGCTCGGGGTTCTAAAGTAGAACGCTGAGTGCAGCGAGGGAATCAAAGTACATCACTCGAGCTTAAAATAGTGTTGCTCCCGAGGTGGACACTCTACTTTTTATCACCCTCTATGACAAAATAAGTAAATGCAACTTATGAAAAAGAACGTTACGTTTATTTATTTACATACAATTAGGAACCATAAGACATAACATAGAAATAATTAGAGGTTAATTTTTATATTTGAACAATTATGGAAGTGCTTCGTAACAATTTTATTAGTAATATCCCTTACAGTTGTAGATTTATTTTAAAATTCTGTTCGCGCGCGGTTTTCCAGCCAGTCACTTGTTCAATTTTAGCATGTAATCCTATTTTGAACCGCATGGTTTGTGATTCATCTCTTTGCTGATTGGAACATTTACTTACAATATCCACATTCCTTTAAATCACTTTTAGTCCCTAGGGATTAATGAGCTATTTTAGTGCCTGTTTACGAAGAATAAACTGTCTCTTTTTGAATAGACGTGATAAAAAAAAATGTTACTGATGTATGGTTGTATTTTTCAGGTTTCAATGAACGACTTCATAGTGAAGGCGGTCGCTGCGGCTTGCAAGCGAGTGCCCACAGTTAACTCACACTGGATGGACTCCTTCATTAGACAGTAAGTTCCTTTAATATAAAACGATAAATCGTGAAATCATCGAACCAAATAGAGATACGCTCTGCAGTGAAATTTATTGATTTGCGACTTTATTTGAACACCTATAAGTTTGAATTTTCAACATCTCTAAAGGTCAAGGTCAAGGTCATAATACTTCTGTCCTTTTTTAGGGTTCCGTACGCGAAGGGTCCAAACGGAGCCCTATTGTTGTCACTCACATGTCTGTCCGTCTGTCAGTCTGTCAGTCTGTCAGTCTGTCAGTCTGTCAGTCTGTCAGTCTGTCAGTCTGTCAGTCTGTCAGTCTGTCAGTTTGTCAGTCTGTCAGTCTGTCTGTCTGTCTGTCTGTCCTTCGCCTGTCACACAGATTCCGAAAATTTTCACAGTATAATAAGCATCTTGATGACCTTACAAATTGTCAAAAAATATTTTAAAATGTTTTTAACGGGGGCTCCCATACAGCTTAAGGGGAGCGCGAAAATAATAATTTGGCCTGCCCCATCGAGGGCGGTATCGTTGTTTAGAGCTCGTTGAGTAGATAAATACACTTCTTTTTTTAAATATTGGAAAACAAAGGTATGATAAGCCATCAAAATCAGCATCTTTTTACAAAATTTTGTTTTGACGATTTTTTTAACTTCCCTTTGACCTATGAACATGAAATTTGGTGTTTTTAGGGTTCCGTAGCCGAATGGCAAAAAACTGAACCCTTATAGATTCGTCATGTCTGTCTGTCTGTCTGTCTGTCTGTCTGTCTGTCTGTCCGTCCGTATGTCACAGCCACTTTTTTCCGAAACTATAAGAACTATGCTGGTGAAACTTGGTGAGTAGATGTATTCTGTGAACCGCATTAAGATTTTCACACAAAAATAAAAATAAAACAATAAATTTTGGGGGTTCCCATACTTGAAACTAAAACTAAAAATATTTTTTTTCTTCAAACCTATACGTGTGGGGTATCTATAGATAGGTCTTTAAAAATGATATAGAGGTGTCTAATATATTTTTTTTCTAAACTGAATAGTTTGCGCGAGAGACTCTTCCAAAGTGGTAAAATGTGTTTCCCCCCCCCCTGTAACTTCTAAAATAAGAGAATGATAAAACTAAAAAAAATATATGATGTACATTACTATGTAAACTGCCAGCGAAAATTGGTTTGAACGAGATCTAGTCAGTAGTTTTTTTTTAATACGTCATAAATCGTAAACCGCAATTTACCAAGTACGGAACCCCGTGCGCGAGTCCGACTCGCACTTGGCCGGTTTTTGTATATTTTAATAACAAATACCAATATATTGATAAATCAGATTTTTCTTTGAAATGGCCCTAATTTTTCGATTACTAACTTGACATTGCGGTTTGGTACGGAACCCTTAATGTGCGAAGTCCGAACTTGGCCAGTTTTTCAATTTATTGGGATCGTCGCAGCATGTCTTCTCTTCATACATCCTAAACTTTCTTCAAATATTTTTCTGCCCAGTTTAAGTTACTATAATCTCTCACAAAGCTGAGGAGCTCATGGCTAAATAATAACAGCCGCACGGGTCGATCATCAAGGTTAAGCAACGCTTGACGAGGTCGGTCCGTGGATGGGTGACCAATTCAACATACCGAGTTTCCTCCGTGCCTCGGAAAGCACGTTAAGCCGTTGCTCCCGGCTGTCATTTGAAGATCTTTGACAGTCGTTACGGGTAGTCAGAAGCTTGAGATCTGACACTAGTCTTGCCAAGGGGTATCGTGTTAACCAGTTACTGGGTTGTGGAGGTCAGATAGGCAGTCCCGCCATGTAAAACACTGGTACTCAGCTGAATTCGGTAAGACTGGAAGCCGACCTCAATATAGTTGGGAAAAGGCTAAGCAGATTGATTGAATCTCTCACAAAGCTGTTTTAAAATAATGTTCTGACTGATCAATTTCCTCTGTTTCCAGGTTCGCCAACGTAGATGTAAGTGTAGCAGTAGCGACTCCCTCCGGGCTGATCACACCAATCCTCTTCAACTGCGACTCCCGCGGTATCATCGACCTCTCCACGAACATGAAGGAACTCGCCGCTAAGGCCAGGGAAGGCAAACTACAGCCTAACGAGTTTATGGGTGGCACTGTCACTGTCTCTAACCTTGGAATGTACGGTGAGTGGGTTTGTTCTTATTTGGACCCTTGGAAAAGAAGCTGCTGAAGCGACCTGCCCCGTACCCTGAAGTGTCAAAACTATTATAGTTCGGCTGTAAAAAAACCGGCCAAGTGCGAGTCGGACTCGCGCACGAAGGATTCCATACTTGGTAAATTGCGGCTCACGATTTATGACGTATTAAAAAAAACTACTTACCAGATCTCGTTCAAACCAATTTTCGGTGGAAGTTTACATGGTAGTGTACATCATATATTTTTTTTAGTTTTATCATTCTCTTATTTTAGAAGTTACAGAGGGGGGGGGGGACACATTTTACCGCTTTGGAAGTGTCTCTCGCACAAACTATTCAGTTTAGAAAAAAAATTATTAGAAACCTCAATATAATTTTTGAAGACCTATCCATAGATACCCCACATGGGTATGATGGAAAAAAAAAATTAGTTTCAGTTTCAAGTATGGGAACTCCGGGAACTCCCATTTTTTTTTGTTTTTTTTTCTATTTTTGTGTGAAAATCTCAATGCGGTTCACAGAATACATCTACTTACCAAGTTTCAACAGCATAGTTCTTACAGTTTCGGAAAAAGTCGCTGTGACATACGGACGGACAGACAGACAGATAGACATGACGAATCTATAAGGGTTCCGTTTTTTGCAATTTGGCTACGGAACCCTAAAAAGGGACAGATGTTTACAAGTCATATACATCTGTCTCTTACGCACACTCAAAATAACCTTACTCTAAGCGCTTATGGTCACCCCCCCCCCCTGAAGTTTTCGCGAAGGTTTTCTGCTTAATCGAATCAAGAAGTTTATTAGTAGCAGTAGACGGTGCTTGTTGCTAGCGAAAAAAAAAAGCGAATGGTCGATGGGTGTGATGACCACGTATCCAAAGACGCAGCTTGAGTAGGTCTCTCGCAAAGTCTACCGTCATATAGCTCCCGTCACTTAAAAAGAATGCTGAGTGACAGTGGAGGGGATGTGTCTGCGCACAGGTACAGTCGCGTTCTAAAGTACTAAACTATTGTTTTATAATATGAGAGAAATTGTTTTATTGTAGAATCATAATAGGTACTTTACTAGCAACTAAGTACTTTGAAAGAAGCTGAAATTAAAAATAGATAATGTTTACTTGAGCATTTTTTATTTCGATCTCATCATTATAAATATCTCATCATAATAAATTATCAACTGCTCCCTTTTCAGCTTCTTTCTTCATAAAACAATAAATAATTTTTCTTTCCTTTATTTTTAAAACCATCGTCGTGCTAAGAAAGTTATGTGTGTGACTGTATTTTGGGGGAGAACGAAGCGTGATCTCAGCGCGGTGCGCACTGCGCATGGCACTACTGACGAGTGACGAACCAATAGCGCGCACAGCAACACTGGCGGAGTATTCCCCCGTCGCGCCCCCTTCATTCCACCAGTTTGATCGATAAATTGCTCACTGCGCAGGTTCAAGAGCAGTGTTCTTTTTACCAGACTGGTTACCCGACTGGGTTATGTGTTTCGCGCGTATCTTGTATGTATGTAATATTCTTTATTGCCTCATATCTTTTAAACCACTTGACCGAATTATATAATTAAGACATCGACAGATCAGTCTTGACCGCACAAGTGTTCTTAGATAGGTGAAGTTCTAAAAAAACAAACATGGCGGATTTTGGGCGCCATACTGTGCGGGTCCCATTTTTTTTCTTTCAAACCCATCGAGTGGAGTATCAAAATGAAGGGTTTTAAGAGTTGATTACAAAAATATATACCACTTATATGTCTAAAAGTAATCCTAAAAAGAAAAATATAACTAAAAAGTTGTAAATAAAAAAAGTTAATTTAAAAATCAAAAACCCAACTGATTTTGAATCTAACTAAAAAGCTGTTAACAAGAAAAAATCATGCTATGCAGTCGGAGGATCAGATGGTCAGCCAGTTCGCGAATATGTTTCCTCCGACTGCACAGCATTTTTTCTTGTTAACAGCTTTTTAGTAAGATTCTTAATCAGTCGGGTTTTTGATTTTTAAAATAACTTCTTTTTTACGTGACGGGACCCTTGCCTTGTCGAGCAGTAGACCTCTTTCGGTTGAATAACGATGGTTCTTCTAGTCGCAGGACTTCGGGTGACACATCAGTGCCAGCCGCATTTTTTTATGTCAACTTTTTCGTCCTTTCCAGGTATCACAATGTTCAATGCCATCATCAATCCTCCTCAGTCGTTAATCCTGGCGTGTGGCGGTCTACAGGAGCTCGTTATTCCTGACAAAGATGATTCCAGAGGGTAAGTGTCATTTTATACTATTATTTTTATTATTTTCGTAAGGATTGAGGAGCCACTTTTCGTATCTTAATGAAATGAATATACTTATTTTAAATTTTGTAGTTTCGATCCTTGATTTTGTAGTAGAAATAGAATACTTCAAAAGTTTTATGAAAATACCCCTCAATCTAATGTTCCAAACATTAAATTGAGGAGCGACGTCAGAAGTAGGAACATCATGGATTAATACTTATCACAATTTGGTATGATTTTGTCGCATTTGAGAGTAGTTAGTAGACAAAATCTGAGCTCGGTTGTATTAAAATTAAAAAAGTTTCCATACGTTATAATTGTGGCTCCTCAGACGATACACACTTCTCATTTTTCAAAGAAGCAGTAGTTAAATTAATGCGCAATTTCTTCGTCATTTAGTAGTAAGTATATTAGATATGTAAAAAAAAAATATTGATGGAATCTTCTTGATGATATTAACTTCTTGGATTTGCCCTGTATCGTAATAGAAAAATAAATGTTTTTTAGCATTATTTTGTTAGAGAAATAGAGTTATAATAAGATTCTATTTTTAAATTTCGGTATTGTGTTTATAAAGTATGTCAATATAAAATCGTTTTGAAGTTTATAATTCGAATATTACAATATGAGAATAGACAAATACTTTTTCGTTTTTGTAGGCTTGTTGGTAAAAGACAAAAAAAAAAACACTATTCCCTAGAGGAATAAACTAATAAATGCCTAAAAGCACCGACCAACCAATATTAATTCATTCTTAAACATCCGTCGAAATTGATTTAAATACCTAAAACATATGAAGAATCTATGTTTGGTTGACCCATTTTAGGCGCCAACTGTAAGGCCCGGTTCCTCTTTACAGATTAACCGTTCCTCAAGTAAATTTAGAGGGTATATTTTACTAGGGAAAGAGCCAATTAAACAAATATATTATTACACATTACAAGGTTTATTGTAATAAACAAACATACAGGTACACATACCTAAAATTGTGGCGAGCCACTAACACTCAGATCTTCCCAAAACTTAAACAACTAAAATGTTCACCCTAACACACCCCGTTTCCGTGACAAGGTGTGTTATGGAAACACCAGAGATGAGACACTAGATAACAAGCTCAGAGTCGCTTGTGAGAGTACGTGAGGTGAACGCTTAATAAATTCTAGCTCAATCGTATATAACAGACCTATTCTTGCTGTGCTCATAAAAGAAACATAACACATGGGCAAAGTACCCAGAAACACAGCTAAACACTTTAAATTTATAACCACTGGTCTTTACACTGAAAGGACCTCATATATATGTTCAGTAGAACTAAGGTCACTTGGTATCACTCTCTCAAAGGTTATGGTACTACACCTAACGTGGTAAACACTAGGTTTTCATATCTCTCAGATAACTCACAGTTTGGCGGAACAGTGGGCCCTTGGCATCAGACTACAGAGAGAAATCTCTGCAGTCTGCACGAAACACGGCGGCCTACGGGCACAGTCCGTAAATGATTCGGTGACGCTATCGTTACCTGCAGCCGGCGACGCTTAATCACACGATTCGGAATGGTGGGGCCTTCCAATAGAAAAGGATGGCCTCACTGCCTGCACTCGTTGGGTCAAACCACAGAACCGTCAAAACCAGGGTCTGTCAGCACACTTGGGTTCGAATCACCGATCTCCCAGAAAACGGGATCAGGATCACCTTGATTGCGCCAGACCACGGAACAACACCAGAGCGCCACGACTTTAAGCGGTCGTGTCAGGTTAGGCTAGCTAAGCAGCCAGACAGGTTCAGCTTCAACTGGAACAACGTAAATCATGAAAAACCCTTCGATACATTTGGACACAGTCTGATCATCAGAGCTGGTGCCTCTCCAATAGCACCAGCTCTGATAGCCTATGTAATCGATGATAACTCGTGTCATAACTTGTTAATGACAGCTCGTTTGCAATAACCTACTTTCCACCCTTGTATCACAATGTACTATTGTCTTTCAGATATCGAATATATACAATGTTGATCTGTACATATGCATTTAGTAGACATTTATACTAAATGTTAGTGTCTGGTTTTTTATTATGTTGTGATCTCAGGTAGTTACAGCAACGTTGTGATCTCAGGTATAGGTCTACCGGAATCTCATGGCAAAAAGGGAAATAAAAATTTGTTGTATGCAATACTGGGGAAAATGGATCAAACGATCTTGATACTGTTTAATTTTTATTTATGTCTTTAGTATTAATGAACATGACGTACCTATATTATAGTAGTCACAACGGATCTTTGTGTCTTTGAACTTGGTCCTGCCAACCATTGCGTAAGAAACAGTTTGTCATCGAGTATACTGCATAAAGTAAGCGAGATAGGACGATGACAAAAAAGACAAAAGATATTTATTTCAACTGGGCCACCAAGCGGCACTTTTGAATGTCACAATTTAAATTTACATGGAATAAAAGTTGATTCTACCGTGCATTCGGAAAGTAGCTTATTATGGAGAAGAATGCACAAGAAACTCCGTAAGCTTATGTGACATACATAAGCGAGTGAAAGAGACAGTTATACAATGCTAACTTCACCTTCAACATTAACACAAAAATAGCTACTGCGCGGGGTCTTGCAACCAATTCAGAGACACAAAGCTCCACTGTGAGTATTATAGGTATGTGTATGAATAATGTTGTTATACATCGTGTTCTTAACATAGGAAAAATAAATCAATTGAATATTAATTTATGTACTAATTTATTATTTAGCATTTAAATCATACTAATAACTTAAAACCTCATTCAGAACTAGAAAACTAGAATACGATTCCATGAACTCTACTGGCATTTCAAAAACTTGTATCTTTGTAGTTTTATGTCATCTCTCTCCATCAAAATGGTTCTTTTTCATTGGCATTTAACATATTCAAAACCAATCTCTTTATGTATAAAGTCTGTAAAAAATAATAAAATGTATCATATTACTTAAAGTCATTCATCATTATCAGTCTATATATATATTTTTTATGTAAGTTTTATGGCCTGGTTGCTAGGACCTTTTAGCCACGTCTTTGGAAAGAGTTTTGGATCTTATATTTATTCTTTTGTATGCATTAGAATGCAGATGTAACAGATTCTAATGTTTTTTGGAGTATTTGGCAGCAAATTGTATCGAGTCAGTCTTCCCAGTAAGCTTTGCAGACGCAGTCAATACTACAATAAAATACACCGCTCCACTATCCCGAGATCGCTTTTGTCAATGATTTTACAAATTGTCCAGTTGCGGAGACAGTTGAGATACAAAACTACACCAATAATATATCACAATATCCACTAGGAATCAATTTGCAAATAATATTAACAGCCACTGAACTTCACTCGACAAAATCCCGCCAAAAACTCCCGTCTATATACACGTCCCACTGCAGGGCGCAGATTATTACTTAATATTTTTCTTACGTCAAAGATTCTCAATCTCCGTTAAAATCAATATCTTGTCGAAGAATTAGTAACAGTTACATTACTGTTGCCATTTCCTTCCGGCCATCATTCGATATGCCCTGACCTACGATTTACCATATAATAGTAATGGAAAGAAATTAATATTAAGTAAGAAAAATATAAATTAAACTAAAAGTATCAAAACAAGTCAGTCCAACTTACCGGTCCACTCTACGACGCACTTTAAAATCAAAGATTGCGTTTGATTTACGCCTTCTTCTTCCCTTATTTTATGATACACATTGAAAACAATATGTCTCGCATGAGATCGAAGTGGGTTTTTCGACATTTTCACAAAAATAACAAACTTTCCAGATAATATCAAAAAATTTCAGCAGCGGTTGACACATCAAGTACTTTGATTTGACAGGTGACAATTGACATTGCCATATGAAAATCACAATTTAAAAAAAATAAAAAATGCCATGAGATTCTGGTACACCTATAGGTACAGTAACATCAGGATTGAGGAGCCAAATAAAATGCGTTTATTTACTAAATTCACTGTTTTATTACTTCGTACATATGCTACAAATTCGAACACACTTACTACTAAATGTTTTTAAGAGTGGAATATAAATTGACCAAGCTCTTATGTATAGATTGAGGAGCCACATTAAATAATAGTATTATATATTCTTTAATATCAACAGTACTGGGCTCAGATTTTTAGTAGACACTATACACAATTACTACTGAATGATAAAAAAAAAAAACAAAATGTTCATTAAATACTTTCCGTGTAGCTCTTCAATTCAGATGTTTAGATTGAGGAGCCACACATTGATATAACTTAGGATATGTTTTACTACAAATTTCAGAATTTGGCTTACAAAATTATTTGCTTTCCTACTAAATAGGGGAGTGAGTTTTCTGAAGTGGCTCTCCATTCGGATTTATTTAATTTTATTCGCAATAATGACTATTGCACGCATAAAAAGCTCCATAATTTGTTCGACAAGCAAAAAATACACCTGATAAAAAAAATACATACATACATAAACTCACGCCTTTTTCCCATGGGGGTAGGCAGAAACTACAGAACGCCACCTGCTACGATCCTTACATACTTCTTTAAAAAAAAAAAACATCGTCATACATGTTCATGATAACAATTTGGCTTTGGGAACGCCTTGATATATAGTAGTAAGGTTGATTTTCGTATTTTATCTAATTGAAGCATTATTTTCCCATTTCCAGTTTCCGATTGGCCAAGTTCGTGACGTTCACGGCGTCGGCAGACCACAGAGTGATAGACGGCGCGGTGGGCGCGCAGTGGATGAAGGCCTTCAAGGAGAACATGGAGGACCCCGCCAACATGATTCTCTGAACACTGCCTAAAGACTCCATGCATTTCGATTGATGGGCATCTGTGTACAAAGTATATCACCATATTTGTGAGCTAAGCGTGTAAGCAATTTTATTTACTTAAATATATTCAACTTACATAGTAAGAGTCAAATCGTGTTTATTTCAATTATTTTTTAACCATTCATGCCCGACGTTTTTTTCTTGATCAAAGAATAATTAATCATTTTTAAATCAGACGGCTGAAAAGTTTCAGCCAACATTTTTGCACACGTGACATTGCAATACATTGTCCTATAACATCGGACAAAGAATAAATCATTTTATAGACATTTATTTTGCAAGCAGGTGTCCAAAAATCGAATCCTAAAGAGTTACTGTGATTTCCTTCGATTAAAATGTCGATACTAGTTTTGATAATTTATTTATTTGTTGTCTATTTTCAAGTTTATTTATTTGTGCTGTGATTATCCGTCTCGCACGTTCGCTTTCGTTTGCGAGAACGCGAATTAATCGAAGGAAGCGCGGTTTTTACCAAAATAAGTGATTATTTATTTAGTTTTTTAAGGAATGGTAATCGTACAATTTTCAATATCAAGCTCCATCCCTATTTTGTATATTGTAAATATTTTCATAGGGAAATCACGCACTTGTTGAAGCATATTTACCTGCCTAATCCTGGATTATGTTTACATACTTTTATCGAATATTATACCATTCGCATTTTTGTATAGATATTTATTTCATAAAATTCTAATCAATTTTAATTAGTAGTGATTGGAGCAGAGATCTATCAACTTTTTTTTTTAAATATTTTCGTGCCTTAATTGAAATTATTATGATGAGATATTATTTGATCCACAAATACGAGGTATACTGGTATATATGCATGTATTTTTGGCGCAAAAGTGGACTTTTATGGTCTTTTGTTAACACCTGTTTATTACATTATGAAGATGCAGATGATTTTAT
Organism: Orthosia gothica; assembly: GCA_949775005.1. Classification (NCBI taxonomy): domain Eukaryota; kingdom Metazoa; phylum Arthropoda; class Insecta; order Lepidoptera; family Noctuidae; genus Orthosia; species Orthosia gothica. The sequence goes on along the minus strand of OX459067.1, from coordinate 5,545,604 downwards.
GAAAGTTAGTGGAATATAATAAATATTTTACATTTAGACTCTTTGTTTTATTGTCTCATTCCTTGGCGTACCGTGGATCTGTACCACACTCAGTCTCATCATTATATGAGTAAGTTATAACTGTAAAAATAGCTGTGTTTAAGGTTGAACTATTCGACGGCACGAACTATTTTGTGCGCGGGGTTAAAATTCATGCTATCTTATCCGACAACACGTGCGAAAGAAATAGATGCTGTGATGAGCAGTAAGAAGCTAGTTCGTGCGCTTTTGCAAGTTTGTATCGAAATGGATTTTGATTTAGGACGAAAACGAGCGCGCGATTTTTTATAAACAGACCTTTGGGAGTCTAGATATCATGAAAAATCTACTAAATGCATATTTTCAAAATAAAATTATTTGCATTGTTGAATTACTAATCTATCCCTGTATGGAGGCCGTTTTGCAATTTTCCTTCTTCTTATGGTATTTATTGCCGCCCAAATATGCGTTAAAATTAGTGTTGAAATATGGAACTTTCGACGCTCACATAACTTTCTACATTTTTTACATTTTTGTTTTCATACAAGACTAGATAATGATGAGACAAATTGATATCATTTTTTATTTTGAACGCACATCGCCAAACAGTGGAGTAATCTCTAGACTACGTTTGTATGGAAGAATTTTCGACTATGCCTTAAGGGTGGGTCAACGTACACAGAGCAGCAATTTTTTTTCTGTTTATTGATAAATTGTTTCGAGGTAAGTTATGAACTAATTATGATCCTTTTTAATATTATTGGACATCAGAGGCCTTAGTGCGAGTCTACTCACGCTCAATCACGTTAAATTGGATATGTGCCGTCTGGTGGTAAGGGGAAGCCTCTTTTTTTGTATACGCTATTAAGTTAAAAGGCATGAGTATAAATGTGAACAAGACTAAGGTAATGGGGTTTGAAAGAGAAGACGATGTATATAAATGATAAAGAGTGTGGAGCAAGTGAACGAGTTTGTATATCTGGGAAGTATTTATAAAATTGAAGAGGATATGGAAAGGAGAGTGAATGCAGGGTATAAAGTGAATGGTGCTATACATGCAATTGTGGCCAGCCAGTCGATATCTCTAGAACCTCGGCTCGCCGTTCACAACAGCGTGCTGGTGCCTACACTTATGTATGGAAGTGAAGGTTGGGTATGGCAAAAAAGACATGAAAGTAGGATTAATGCAGAAGAAATGAGCTCCTTGCGGAGTATGTGTGGTGTAACTTTAAATGATAGATTGAGGAATGAGGTAATAAGATAACGTTGTGGTTTAAAAGAAGATGTAGTGACTAAAATTGAAAAGAGTATGTTAAGATGGTTTGGCCATGTTGAGAGGATGAATGAAAGGCAACTAACGAAAGGTATTTACAAGGCAGACGTGAATGGAAACGCCGGGAGGGGACGCCTTAGAAAGACATACATAGACCTTATAGGTGATGTTCTTCAGAAAGGCCAGGTGCGCAGTACTCATAACCGGCGTGTGTGTATGACTAGATGTATGAATGTGAGTGAAGCAAAAGCAGATCGTAGCAGGTGGAATTCTGTAGTTTCTGCCTACCCCCATGGGAAAAGGCGTGAGTTTATGTGTATGTATGTATTTTGAAATAAGAGATCGTTTAAATTTTCAAGACCTCATAAGAAACAATCTCATAAGTCAAAAAGTATACAAAAAAAAAGGTTTCTCCTTACCGTCGTCAGGCGGCGCTTTTCCAGTTTCAATACAAATTGATGTTTACGTAAACGCGATTGAGCGTGAGTAAAATCGCACTAAGGCCTCGTAGTGAGCGCTAAACGTCTAGTTAATATCAGCGTTATAAATTGACGAACAAGAAAGGGCCCCGCTGGAAGTTCAATCATGAAAACGTTAATTAGTTTTAAACAAAAGTCGCAGGAAGAATCTTTTTAGGTCGAGTTTCTTGTACCATTGCCTCTCTGCCTTTTGAGTCCATATAAAGTATTTATGATATGACAAGTTTTCCTTATGAAATTGTTTTTTTATGTCTTTTAGCCTCATTGTTATTTCAGTTAGATATTCTTCTTAATAGTCAGGATTCTTCAAAAGTATCTTTTCTTCTAATACGCCATTCAGGTCCATCTGGTTCAATTTCAAACCTTCTTCCATGGCTATTCCAACAACACATCTTATCAAACTCAGTTTAGCTACAGGAGCGTATGTTTCGCGAGTAACACTGGTCGCTGAGTGAAGCTCCGTGCTACAAGTCTGGCTTTCTTTGTAATACTGTTGTCAGGTTGCATTTTGTTTCATAGAACTATTTTGTAGCCCACTTCTTTCATGTCTTTTTTCTTTTCTATTTTCAGGTTCCATTCTTAACATGTGCTCTAATCTCGTCTTTTATAGCATCATGCCAGTATTTATCATCTCCATTCTCATCGGATATATAGGATATCTCCGACAGTAGGTGACTTTCTTCAGTCTGGTCCACTATAAAATCTCTAGACCACGCGGGCGGACGCCTCTCTCTTTGCGTTCTTCCATTTTTTAGGTATTTCTACATCTTATGCGTCATCGTAAGACTATTTCTTCTATCGAAGAAACTTCTTCCTCCTCGTTGAAATTTTGTAACGTATTTTCCTTTTCATACTTAGTTAATTCAATTTTCATTGGTTGTACTCTCTTATGCTTCATATAATTGTCTATAATTTTGTTTTCTTTTTTAAGTTTCGAAGAGAGTTCCTTTTCGTTAATAAATTTATCTTAGTTATGGTTATGACCTTTTTCTTCGAAATACATCCTGTCTATGAATTTTATGTCCCTTGTCACTTCATCGTCTTCGGGTATGTACACTCGGTAAAGGCTTACAGGAGGTCATCTAGTACTCCATGAATACGCCTTCTCATTCCGTTCAGTTTGCCTCGTTCGTTATTTTCAAAACAAAGGTCTTCCTGCCATACACGTGAAGATGGTGTCCGCATGGTATTTGGCCTAGCCATTTCTTGAACGGTGTTTCGCCAGTCAGAGCTTTGGACCCTTCCAAAGCTCGCTTCGATTTATGAGGTAGTTTGCGGTTGCTACCGCTTCCGCCCAGCTTTTTAGGTGCCTTGGCCTCGATTAACAGATCTGGCTTTGTCTACCAAGGATCTGCTCTTCCTCTCGCTAATCCCATTTTGTTGAAGGGTGTAAACTGTGGTCAATCTTCTTTTGATGCCATGCGATTTGAGCAAATCATCGAATTCCTTGTTACGGGATTCTGTGCCATTGTCGGTCTGCAGGGTCCTTATCTTCTTGTTATGGGACGTCTCAACTTCAAAATGTTGAATACGTCACTCTTTCTTTTAATAAAATAGACGTGACAATAGCGACTATAGTCGTCTGTGACAGGAACATAATACTTTGATCATGCCAGTGTGTCGCATTCAAAAGGTCCACAAACGTCGCTATGGATTACTTCCAGGTTATCGCTTGCCGATTGGCCTTTGATGCAGGTCTCATATGTTTCCTTGTTTTCATCATTTAAGTTTAAACCATACATAAGGTTATCTTTTGCCATATTCTTTAAATCGTTTTCGTTTATAAGGCCGAGTTTGGGATACCATTCCATAATGTCACTGTCATTTCTAGGTGTGTAATTGCAGTCTTTTTTCGCGCAGATTCTAAGAATTAAAGCCCATCTCTCTCTTTCGAGCAGTCAGTGTCATTACGCCGGTTTATTCTACCACGTAGGCTTTATCATTTTCAAAAATAACCTTTTTTCCTCTGTCTGTTATCTTTGCGACGGATAAAAGGTTTATTCGGGAACATACAGGGTGTCATTGAAATTGTAGCAGTGTTTATCGGTGCTGATTGTAACTCTTCCTTCGCCTTGAATTCTACTAGTATATTTGTCTGATGTCAACTTTAGGGTGCCTTTTTCAAGGGTCACGGTAGAAAACATCGATTCGTCACCGCACGCGTGTGATGAGCAGCCGCTATCTAGACACCAGACATTTCCATCAGCATCTGAATTAACGGTGCACAAACTAACGTTATAATTATATTTAAATCCGTTGTCTTTTTCATTTGTGTTTTTCTTCTTGCCCCAAAATGTCTCGATAGTATGGCCTTTCTTTTTACAGGTCTTGCAGTACAGCCGCTGCCTGTTTTTCTTGGCATGATATGCTTGTGAGCTTTCAGGCTGTTCATTTCCCCAACTCGCTTGGTATTCTTCTAGAATCTTTACTTTAAGATCTTCAGGAATAGGCAGGGTGCCTCGAGATTCGATGGCTATTCTAAAGTTCTCAAAAGTTGTCGGTTAACTGTAGAGAAGCATTATGCTAAGCAGCTCTGGAGGTACCTTCATATCCATATCTGCGAGTTTATCCACGATGTCTATGAAGTTATTTATGTGGTCACGTATATTTTTTCCTGTGGTCATTAATATAGGCCTTGCCTTCAAGTCCTCCGGCGTTGAACGCCGATCTCGCCGCCGCAACTGTAGCTGGTGGTAACGTTTTCTCGCCGCTTACGATATCCCAAAAGTCGTTTTTAATCAGGACCGCTCGTGCTTGCAAACACCATGTATCGTAGTTTGACTTGATCAAGTAGTTGATGCCCTTTTTCATATTTGCGAACAAACCACGCTCTGCTACCAATTTGTGAGAGATTAACTTATTAAAATCACAGAGAAACACGGATTAAAATATACTCATGACCAGAGATATCGCTTTTTTATTTGACACAACTGTAATACTTATCATATATGACGGCGCGTCGACGAAGAAATTAAAAAGTCAACGGCAAGAGTGGCTGTATGGTCGCTGTCATGGTCAAAGCCACTCTAGCGGAGCGTCGTGTCGATGGTAGCGAGGCGCCATTTTGGAAAAACGGACTGTTTTGAAAAAGGGCGTCGACGCACCATGTCTGCGACGAATCGCTTCCGATTGCCTCAATCCAAGTGATTTCTTTTAATAATATTCGTGAAGTGTTAAAGACTAGAGACTATTCATTTAATAACTGAAGGTTAATTTGAGTTATATTGTGATTATTGAAGAAAAGCATTATAATAGTTGATTTTTGAAAGTATTCGGTTTTATTAACCGCCTTATAAGCCCTGATGCGCCTTTATCAGAAGTGGGATCGAACGTATTGCAAAAAGAAGCAAACCCAGCGGATAAAACAACCGCTGAGCAACTTTTGTGTAACATGGAAGCGTTACTTACCCGAGTTTTAGCAGCGCAACAGACACCAACAGTGAGTAATAATCAAACGCCATTTTTAAAGTTTGACCCTGATGAGACAGACTCAGATATTGATGGTTGGTGTAAACTAACAGAAGCAATCGTGAAACATAAACGCCTGGTAGGAATAAACCTGCTCGTAGCTCTGACGGGTGCGTTGAAAGGCAGTGCTGCTACATGCCTCACTAAGCTAAATTTAAACGAGATTACATGGATTTCAGTTAAAGAGGCTTTAATCGCAAGGTTTGCTAAACCGAGACTTGTTCAAGATTACTTCGACGATGTCTTGCGATTCCAAATAGGCGTAAAAGAGACGGCGTCTGAATCTGCTCTTCGGTTATGGAATCTCATCGAACGAATTTCTAAATCCACGATGTCTGAAGAAGACATAACTGGATTTGTTGTATCGGTGCTATGCCAGAAGGATAGCTTTATACGTCGTGAATTAAATGCACAAACAGTTACGAGTCGAGCTCAATTATACCGAATCCTTAGTGGAATATCACTTAGGCGACATTTGGATGCTGAACACCAAGAACCTCAAACCAAGCGAGCTCGTACGATGGAGAGATTTAGGTGGCAGGTGCCACTACTGTGGATTGGCTGGTCATCGTATATCCGAGTGTAGAAAGCGACGTGAGGATATTGGATCGAAGTCGCAAGATACTTCAAGTTCAACATTTACTATGGAGAAGAAGGCTGCTGTGACCTGCTACAAGTGTGGCCAACCTGGGCACGTGGCGACTGTTTGTGCGGACAGGAAGAATGGAGGCGGAGCTGCGGTCAAGGAAGTACATCAATGCGAGCACCGCCCTTCCAGGGGTACTTTAAGAACATCTTCCGGTGAGCTAGTCTCTTTTTTATTTGATAGCGGGTCATCTTGTTCACTTTTAAAACAAAGCTTCTGTGACAAACTTTTGGGTACTGTGCGTAAGAGTCTCGTTTATCTTAGTGGCATAGGCGGTGATGATGTACAATGTACTACCCAAATTCAAAGCGATGTGACAATTGACGAACTTACTGTAAATTTACTTTTTCATGTGGTCCCAGATAGTCATATTTCTGTTCCTATCATAATCGGTAGAGACATTTTTGAGCAAAGGCTATGCGTCAAAATTGACAATGACAATCTTATATTTTATTCTAAGGAACAAACCCATTTTTGCGACTCAAACTTAAACAGGCTTGACTTTACAAAAATTTGACACGGATTTACAAGGTCAGGAAAGGGAATCGCTACTCTCATTATTAAGCAAATATGCCGACTGTTTCACCGAAGGCATTCCTTCCCGCCGAGTTAAAACAGGAGAATGTGAAATTAATTTGGTAGATCCATATAAAACGGTGCAACGGTGTCCATATAGGCTGGGGCCGGCAGAAAAACAGATAGACAGAGATAAGGTTCAACAATTGCTTGATGCTGGGGTGATTCAGGAAAGCTCCTCCCCCTTTGCCAGCCCAATACTATTAGTCGATAAAAAGGATAAAACATACAGAATGTGCGTGGATTACCGGGAATTAAATTCTAATACACAGCCTGAGCACTATCCACTGCCACGTATTGAAGAGCAAATAGATCAGCTCGCCGGGGCTAATCATTTCTCAACATTAGATATGGCATCAGGTTTCCACCAAATAATGATGCACCCTGATTCTGTGGGGAAAACAGCTTTCGTTACACCTGAGGGGCAATATGAGTACCTTGCTATGCCCTTTGGGTTGCGAAATGCTCCATCAGTCTATCAGAGGTGCATCACTAAGGCTCTGAATCATCTAACAGATAAGCCACTGATATATATGGATGACATTTTGTGCTACTCTGTTGGCGTAACTGAAGGTCTGCAGCGCTTAAAGAAGGTTTTGGGTGCTTTAGCAGAAGCTGGGTTTACTTTGAATCTCCAAAAATGTAGATGTAATTTGGTAGATCCATATAAAACGGTGCAACGGTGTCCATATAGGCTGGGGCCGGCAGAAAAACAGATAGTCAGAGATAAGGTTCAACAATTGCTTGATGCTGGGGTGATTCAGGAAAGCTCCTCCCCCTTTGCCAGCCCAATACTATTAGTCGATAAAAAGGATAAAACATACAGAATGTGCGTGGATTACCGGGAATTAAATTCTAATACACAGCCTGAGCACTATCCACTGCCACGTATTGAAGAGCAAATAGATCAGCTCGCCGGGGCTAATCATTTCTCAACATTAGATATGGCATCAGGTTTCCACCAAATAATGATGCACCCTGATTCTGTGGGGAAAACAGCTTTCGTTACACCTGAGGGGCAATATGAGTACCTTGCTATGCCCTTTGGGTTGCGAAATGCTCCATCAGTCTATCAGAGGTGCATCACTAAGGCTCTGAATCATCTAACAGATAAGCCACTGATATATATGGATGACATTTTGTGCTAATCTGTTGCCGTAACTGAAGGTCTGCAGCGCTTAAAGAAGGTTTTGGGTGCTTTAGCAGAAGCTGGGTTTACTTTGAATCTCCAAAAATGTAAGTTTATGAAGCGTAAAATAGAGTATCTGGGATATTCGCTTCAATCTGGTGAAGTAAGGCCTAACTCTCGGAAAATACAAGCGTTGGTAGATTCTCCTCAACCAAAAACAGCCACCCAGGTCCGGCAATTTCTTGGACTTGCCTCCTACTTTCGTAAATTCATTCCGAATTTTACACGCATCGTGGGACCGTTGTATCCTCTTACGAAATTAAAAGGTTCCATTAATTGGACTCAGAGGCACGAGGAAAAACGTAACGCTATATTACGTATACTAACATCTGAACCGGTACTAACTATCTTTGACCCGGAAATACCAGTAGAGTTGCATACCGATGCAAGCTCTGAAGGGTATGGTGCAATTCTCATCCAGAAAAAGAATAATCTACCGCATGTCGTGGAGTATTTTAGCCGACGCACGACGGAAGTAGAATCACGCTATCACTCGTACGAATTAGAGACATTAGCAGTTGTACGAGCGGTCGAACACTTCCGGCATTATCTTTACGGTCGACGTTTTATAGTTTTTACGGACTGCAATTCCCTAAAGGCCTCAAAATCTAAAAAAGACCTCACTCCTCGCGTGCATCGGTGGTGGGCTTTCTTACAAGCCTACGATTTTGACATTGTTTATCGTGAAGGACGAGGAATGGAACACGCGGACTACTTCTCGCGAAATCCTCTACCTAATATCGATGCTGCCAGCACATCTTCTGAGAGTTCACGGGCAAAGCAGGTTCAGTATATTGAACTTCATCAAGATTGGCTTTCCGTCGAACAAAAGCGTGATAGCGAGATACAAGATCTTATGGCGAAACATAATGATAATGGCTTTCCCGACTCGATAGCTGATACCTATGATGTTAGGGAAGGTATTCTTTATAGAAAAATCAACCGAAATAAAACCGTTTCTTGGTTGCCAGTAGTTCCACGGTCTTTAATTTGGACACTAATTAACCACACCCATAATGAGATACAGCATTTAGGCAAGGATAAAACATTAGATAAACTTTATGAGCAGTACTGGTTTCCTGGGATGTCAAAATGCGTGCGTAAGTTTATCGATTCGTGTATTATCTGCAAAGCATCGAAGGGCCAATCGGCAGTCTAATTGCGTAAGTAAATTCGGCAACGGAAACAATCTGGTTCAATCTTTATTCAACATTTTTGTGTATGTGTGTGTTTTTGGGAAAGAACCAGATTGTTTCCGTTGCCGAATTTACTTACGCAATTAGGCTGCGGGTGCTCAGCCCGTTCAGCTCCACCCAATCCCAAAAGTATGTGTGCCATGGCACACCATACACATAGATTTTAAGGGGAAGCTTAGCGGTAAGAGTGATCGAAAAGAATACTGCTCCGTAATAATCGATGCTTTTACCAAATATGTTTTGCTTGAACATACTTCTTCTCTTGACGCCAAGAGTGCGATACGTGCTCTACAAAAAGCAGTATGCCTGTTTGGAGCGCCTAGACGAATCTTTGCTGATCAAGGTAATTAATATATATAATATTAGTTCTGATATCAAGAAGTTTTGTGCAGAGCATAAGATACAACTTCATTTCATTGCGACGGGCTCTAGCAGGGCAAACGGACAAGTTGAGAGGGTTATGCGTTCTCTCAAAAGCTTGTTAACCATTGTTGAAAACGATCCCAATAAAACGTGGCGCGATGAACTAGAAAACATTCAACTTGCACTCAACAGCACCAAATCTGCCGTTACAAAATACTCACCCACAGAACTTATGTTAGGAATTCGCGCACAATCGTTAGGCATGTCTAAGCTAAACTTAGATGTCAATGGTCAACAAGATCGTTTAGACCTCGATACTATACGGGAAGATGCGTCAGCTATTAGCGAGGTGCCATTTTGGAAAAACGGTCTGTTTTGAAAAAGGGCGTCGACGCACCATGTCTGCGACGAATCGCTTCCGATTGCCTCAATCCAAGTGATTTCTTTTAATAATATTAGTGAAGTGTTAAAGACTAGAGACTATTCATTTAATAACTGAAGGTTAATTTGAGTTATATTGTGATTATTGAAGAAAAGCATTATAATAGTTGATTTTCGAAAGTATTCGGTTTTATTAACCGCCTTATATCCACACCCTCCAAGATGAGTTCTGATAATGGCCCTGATGCGCCTTTATATAATAAAAGTACTCTGTTATACTTATCTAGGTAAAAAGACAAACGACATTCAGTGTCAGTTTGTACTGGATGGCCAGTAAGTACCTATTTAGATTAGTCTATGGCCAGTACTCACAGCTTTGCTCTACAGTAGGGCAGTAACAGGCTGTTATTATAATAACTGCAGTGGCAAATGTTGTGGTGTTCACTAGGGAATTTTTTACCATTAGTTGACGACTTATTTTATAACTGAAGCTGGTTTCGTTTTCTAAAAGCCTAAAATACCTTTGTAATAATTTAAAGAGCAAATATAATATTAAAGAATCGGAAGTAACGCACTACTGGTATGTGCCCGAAACATTTCTCGAAAATGACAATATCACGTTATATTGAGATCAGTCTATCCTTACCAATCCTCCGACTAACATAGTGGCGAAGACTGATTAGAGGTCGCGCAATGCTTGTTGGCAAATAAGTGGTGCTTACACGCGATTCTCCTGCCACTGACTTTGACTTCCGTGTTATTGACCTTGATATCAAGGTCAAAATACCGAAAGTTAATATCCGCGATTCTCAGGAGCAGTAACAGGTCAATATTCATGGTTATTAAGTGCTAAGTGACCTTAGGGTCTAGGACAAGTGGTCTTGCAGGTCATGATACCTTGGAGATTTGGAGATCAAGGTCGAGTGACCTTGGCGGTCATGGTCAAGTGACTTTGCAAGTGTCTGGAATTACAATACCCTGACACTACCAACCCCTTGACTTCGAGTGCAAAAACAGTTTGTTTTTTTTTCTAAATGTGCTTATATCTCTAAACAGTGTATCCTATCTCAAAAATAATGAAATATTTGGTCCTCATAATAGCATCCGTACCGCGAAAATCTCATCATGTAGGTTGTTTCACTTTAAAGTTGGTTCTGCATCGTCCCCGGCGCTGCGGGAAGTGCAACCCCTTCGCCCTTACGTAAAAGTATAGCTTTGCTTTATTACAGCAGGCGGGTTGCTCTCCCTTCACGCCTCCGGTTTTTATATTCACTTAAGGAGTAGCAGCCAAAATAGTACGTGTGAAGTCGGGGTGCCCCGATTCTGTTTTGGAACAGACTTCAAAAAAAGAAGGAGGTAATCAATTCGACACTTATGTATCTAATATTGTTGGAACTGCACAATATTCACCTATGTTATTGTATGTGGGCTTCTAAACACGTGTGCCAAATTTCATAAGTGTATGTTTGTATGTATGAATATTTGTCCACGCATTTCTCCGAAACTATATATCGGATCGTGATCATTCTTTTTGTGTTAGATTCAGTATCTCTCAACTTAGGGTATAGTACAAGTTTTATCCAAATCAGCTCAGCAGTTTTTGAGATATGGAACATACAACTGAACTCCTTGGCGATAAATAGCATGAATCTGTAAATTGATTTATTATGGGTATTTTGTAAATCCTTTAGGTACTGTATTTTGGAAATTGCCCATTTTTAGTGATGGTGTACTAAAACTAAAAAGAGAGAAATAAAAACTTTTTCATAATAACCTCCTCCTTTTTGGGAAGTCGGTTAAAAAATAAACCGACTTCAAAAGCAAAAAACACAAAAAAGTGCAAAATAACTATCGTTTCGGCAGTCGTCGAAAAATAATAAAACAAGAGGTACCAAAGACACCGACTGCTGACTTTTTATTGTTTTTTTACCCGACTACGGCAAAGCAAAAAGGAGGGTTATGTTTTTGACCGGTTTGTATGTATCTATGTATGTATGTTCATCTGTGCCCTCATAACTTCTAAACTACTTATCATAATTTGACAAATGAGATGTCGTTTGAAGCGTCTTGTTTGTCCGCTGTTTATAGGCTATGTGACGTCACATTAAATTGAAAATGGCTCCCTCTAGGGAGCACAAGTCGCTACCAAAAAATTGTGACGTGGCTCTGCAAAAGCCTCAAAATACTTTAAATAAAAAATAAGATCAAAAACTAAAACCCGACTACTGAAAAATCACGCTCTAACAAGTAAAATTTCAAAATTTAAAAACCCCCGACACATTTATCTTGCGAAAACACCCCGATTCAAACAGTAAAACGCCCATAACTTTTGAACGCCTGAACCGATTTTATTCAAACATAGCTAAGAACATTCTCGACAAAATCACCTTTCAAACAAAATAAACTAAATTAAAATCGGTTTATCCGTTTAGGCGCTATGATGCCACAGACAGACACACAGATACACAGCAACACACGTCAAACTTATAACACCCCTCTTTTTCCGGCGGGGGTTAAAAAGCCTTTGTTCGCATAAGTACAGATTCTCATAAAGACAGATTAGCAGAAGGACAGATTCTCGATTAGGACATTTTCGCATAAAGACAGAAAAGGTGCAGTTCCACACAATACTTTAGGCCAATAACAATATCACCGCTACGCAAGTATACAGTTTTCCAAAGCAGCAGGCCATGTCGCCAGGCGGTGAGAGTATTAATAAGAATAATGTAGCTACTAAAACTTTACTACATAAAAACAAGCCCATTTATGTGAATGAGATTATATATCATCACATAATCAGCCTATTAATTTTTCCACTGCTGGGACACAGGCCTCCTCTCTGTGAGAGGTAATGAATGGGCCGTAATCCAACACGCGGGCCCAGTGCGGGTTGTTGGATGTCACATGTCTTCGAATTTTTGGTTCTAAGACATGCCGGTTTCCTCACGATGTTTTCCTTCAACGTTTTGAGAGCAGTGGTGAAGAAATAATTTACACAAGCGCCTGCCTGGGCTCGAACCCACGACCTACAACTTGTAAGTCGCGGCCGATACCACTGCTCTAATTATATATATGAGAGAAAAAGATTTTATTTATGAGATTACTACTACCTACCTCCTATTTTTTTAAATAGGAGGTAGGTAGTAGGCATGCATACATAAACATATTCAATAGTACCTAATGCATTAATAGTAAAAGGCTGCTACTATCATTTTATAAATGCTATTTGGAAAGAAGTCAAATCAATTGGATTCAGTTCTTCTAAAGAGGGTCGTAAATACAGTCAACTTTTCTCCCTATTAGCACTATTGCCAGCATCGCTTATACCGGAGGCGTACCTTTGTTTATGCGAGTTAGCCCCTAGTAATGAGGAAAGCTTATTTTTCAAGACTATTTCAATAAACAGTGGATGAAACTCATTACCAGCGATGTCTTTAGTTCCTATGGCGAAAAGTTTCGATCCACGAATGCCATCGAAGAGTGGCACAAAGGATTAATTATACGATGTCTAAAATGTCCGATCAAATAGTCCGTGGTGGTTATTATTGTGCAGTAAAAAAAGAAGGAAATCTGGTATTTTGGTTGGCAGGAAAATTTAGGACATTATTTTGGATTTCGCAAACTATAAAATAAAGGCCATAGAGTGCTTACTCGTACAAAGCCTCGCAAAACTGAGACTTGGAATATGAGAAACGTACCAATTTACCAAACCTACAGTGAGTAGGTTTGACAAAAGTATTTTTTTAATGAATTGAATATACTTAGTACCTACATTAACATTATTTTATTTTGGTTTAGTTTGTAAAGTAAAAAAGAAATTAAATATAATTTATATTATTTTCAACTTAACTGTACTTTGTCTTGATGCGAAACTGTCCTTATGAGAATCTGTCCTTCTGCTAATCTGTCTTTATGAGAATCTGTCTTTTTGAGAACAAAGGTTAAAAAGTACGAAACAAGAAAATATTTTCATCTGAAATTGTACTTACAAACTATTCCGTAGAGGATAACCGTGGTCGTATGCCACTTTGCAGAATGTATTGTTTTGTTACGGTAGGTGGTCAGTAGTCGAGTATTAGTTTTGGAACATTTTTTTAATTTTTTTATTCGTTATAGGCTCGCGCTTGACCACTATCTTACCTGATGGTAAGCGATGAAGTGGTCGACGGTGAAGCACGCTTGCCTAGAAGTAACCTATTCGCTCTTGACTTTTTTTTTTCTTTTTTTCGTTTGCTTTCAAACCGACTTCAGGTTTATTGTTTATAAAAAAGTTTTTTTGTGGACTTAATTTTTACGACAAACGTCATATTTTTAGGTATTTTAAACGATAGCATTAAGAAAGTAACTTTTTGCGAAAAACATATTTTTCTTAACTGTCAAAGTCCCAAACTACCCTTATATTTAGGTGCAATATACGATAGAAAAACACCGACGACTGGACCTGGGAACATATAACACGCGAACACTCCGGACCGACGAGAAGATAGCCTTACTTGAGGAAGAATTGAGTAGGTTACGATGGAGTATTATAGGGTTATCTGAAGTCCGAAGAGAGGGGGGAGGACTCGATAATCTTCAAATCCGGTAACCTGCTCTATTGCCGAGAGGGAGACCGGCAGTCCCAGGGTGGTGTTGGGTTTATCGTCCAAAAGTCTCTTGTGAACAACGTGGTGAAGATCAAGAGTGTGTCGACCAGGGTGGCGTACCTTATACTCAGAATATCCGCAAGATATTCGCTGAAGGTCATACAGGTCCCCGACCTCGGCACACCCCGACGACGAGGTAGAGGCCATGTATGAGTATATTTCTAGAGCCATGCATGGTTTCAAAACTCACTTCACCGTTGTCATGGGGGACTTCAACGCGAAACTGGGCAAACGAGACGAGGATGACCTGCAAGTGGGGCAATTTGGAGTTGGACGTCGGAACCACCGGGGTCACCTACTGGCCAGTTTTATGTAGAAGGAGGGCATGATGTCTACATGATGAACTTCTTCAGAAAGCGTGAGAACAGGAAGTGGACCTGGCCAAGCCCCGATGGTGCAACTAAAAACGAGACCTCATGTCAACCAAGAAGCAAATGTTCAATGATGTCTCATTGATCAATTCGGTGAAAACCGGGCGCGATCACCGCATGGTAAGAGTCACATTGAACATTAATGTTAAGCTTGAAAGGTCTCGACTGATGAAGTCCACGCTCCGTCCAGCACAAATCCAGGTCCAAAACCCCGAGAGCTTTCAGCTCGGACTCCAGAATCGTTTCGAGTGCCTAGGGAGCTCCGTGGACAAATACAGCGACGGGTTCGTGGAAGCTGTCCATACGGTCGGGTCAAGTTTTTCAAGACCCACCGTACAGATAGAAACAAAAAGCTCTCTGATCCTACTCTCAAGCTCATGAAGGAGAGGCGTGAGATGATCTTGCAGTCTTCAGACGATGCGTTGAAATACCGGCAGCTAAATAGACGGATCTCAAAATCCTTGAAAAGCGACCTCCGCGATTGAGCGGAACAAAGGATTCAAGGTCTTTGCAAGAGATCTGTCTATTGGGCAGAGCCAGCTCACGAAACTGAAGACCGATGATGGCAGGATCGTGTCCGCCAAACCGGAGCTTCTGAGGGAGATCGAGAGATTCTATGGACAGTTGTACACGTCAAAAAGTAAACCCGTCGCGAATCTAGCGAATGACCCAAGAGCTAGATTGACCCGACACTATACCGAAGACATTCCGGACGTCAGCCTGTATGAGATTAGGATGGCTCTGAAACAACTTAAGAACAACAAGGTACCGGGTGATGACGGAATTACGGCCGAACTCCTGAAGGCGGGTGGAAAACCAGTACTTAAGGCCCTTCAGAAGCTTTTTGATTCCGTCATACTCGAGGGGAAAACGCCACAGGCATGGTGCAGGGGTGTGGTGGTACTCTTCTTCAAGAAGGGTGACAGTGCCGTACTGAAGAACTATAGGCGCATCACACTTCTTAGCCATGTCTACAAGCTGTTTTCAAGAGTCATCTCGAATCGTCTCGCGCGCAGGTTTGGCGATTTCCAGCCTCCCGAACAAGCCGGATTCCGTAAAGGCATCAGCACCCTAGACCACATACATACGCTGCGGCAGGTTATACAGAAGGCCGAAGAGTACAACCTGCCTCTCTGTTTAGCGTTTGTGGACTACGAGAAAGCCTTCGATTCGATCGAGACTTGGGCTGTACTGCAGTCTTTCCAACGGTGTCAAATTGACTACCGGTACATCGAAGTGTTGAAGTGTTTATACAAAAACGCCACAATGTCAGTTCAACTTCAGGATCAGACCTCGGAACCCGTCCTTCTGCAGCGAGGTGTGAGGCAGGGAGACGTCATATCTCTGAAGCTCTTTACCGCTACACTGGAGGATGTCTTCAAGGTTCTGGACTGGAGAGGGCTAGGCATCAACGTCAATGGCGAGTACATCACTCACCTTCGGTTTGCCGACGATATAGTGGTTATGGCTGAGACCATGGAGGACCTCAGTACAATGCTCGATGATCTCAGTAGAGCTTCCGAAAGAGTGGGTTTTAGGATGAATATGGAAAAAACCAAGTTGATGTTGAATGCCCTTGTTACACCCACTCCTATCAAGATTGGAGACTCTACACTCGAAGTTGTGGGCGACTATGTCTACCTGGGACAAACGATCCAATTGGGTAGGGCCAACTTCGAGTAAGAGGTCAACCTTCGAATCCGATTTGGCTGGGCAGCGTTTGGGAAGTTGCGCGGTATATTGTCGTCCAACTTACCGCAGTGTCTCAAGACGAAAGTCTATGACCAGTGTGTGTTGCCAGTGATGACATATGGCTCTGATACGTGGTCGCTTACAATGGACCTTATAAGAAAGCTTACAGTCACTCAAAGGGCAATGGAGAGGGCTATGCTCGGAGTTTCTTTGCGTGATCGAATCAGAAATGTAGAGATCCGCAAGAGAACCAGGGTTACCGACATAGCCCGAAGAATTGCCAAACTTAAGTGGCAGAGGGCAGGGCACATTGCTCGCAGAACGGATGGCCGATGGGGCAGAAAGGTTCTGGAATGGCGACCGCGAACCGGAAGACGTTGCGTTGGAAGGCCTCCCACCAGGTGGACCGATGACCTGCAGCCTAATTGTGTAAGTAAATTTGGCAACGGAAACAATCTGTTTCTTTCCCAAAAACACACACATACATAAAAAAGTTTAATCTTTATTCAACTTTTTTGTGTATGTGTGTGTTTTTGGGCAAGAAACAGATTGTTTCCGTTGCCGAATTTACTGACACAATTAGGCTGCTGGTGAAGGTTGCGGGGATCCGCTGGTTACGAGATGCACGGGACCGGTCAATGTGGCGACGCTTGGGGGAGGCCTATGTCCAGCAGTGGACGTCTTTCGGCTGATATGATGATGATGATACGATAGAATAGAGAAAAAAAACTATTTGCGAAAAAAATGTCTTTTCCTCAGTGCCCCGTTACGTACACCGTACACTCCAACAACCCATGACTGTGATAGTGGCTTGACTGTTGGTAAGTAGATCCTTAGCTTTTAATTTGATAACCTTGTCAAGTCAACTGATATGATAACGCAAAGATGACCTACATAACAATAACAAAACTATTGTCCTCGACACAACATTTTTTTTTATGGTAATAAACCCTCCAATAACAATGAAATAGTCTCGTTAAACTCATTAGGGTCATGGCCGCAAGTAAGCGTGCAAAAAGTTTGCACGCGACGTGACATAATGTGACATTTAATAATATGGGTTAACTCCTGTCAAACTGTCACGTGAAAATAATTAATATAAAAGCTGTTTAGAGGTATGAAAACGTCTGCGTATATTGACTTATAGGTATGTATAAACCAGTATTCAGGGTCTATTTAAAAACAGGTAGCTGAGAAAGCCGGAGTAGAGCTCTCCGTAAAGGAGCTTGGGTGAGGATATGCTATCACCAAACCTTAGCGCCAAACCTATGTTTGCCGCCGCAGCTATTTCTGGTGGTAGCTGCTGGTCTTATAACGGGCACAAGAGCGATGTCGACTTTCTCTGAAGCATCTTAAATGCTTCTGGCAATGTAGCCGGGCGAGCACGGCCTACTGTGACAGGCACATTTTTATCACAGTTTGGGAGCAAAAACCGTGATAAAGTGCGTGACTTAAGCCTACCACAGAGGCCGTGCTCGCCCGGCAGCAAATGTGTGCTAGCTAAACTTGAAAGCTGTAGTTAGATAGTTTCATTATTTGAAACTTTTTGTACACATAGGCAAACTTAATGCAAAACACCACTATTTTTTTCTTACTATACTTACATATTATGTAAAATAGGTAGGTAAGTAGAAATGTTCATACCTACTTACTTGTAGCAAATGATATTCACGGTGTAAAATTAGTCACAATTACCGTAACAATAGACAATAGAACTTAATATGGGAATACGTCTTAGTTTATTACCGGTGCTCTTTGTTGCGCGAAGAGGTATGCAGATGATTGGACATAGTGGCTGGCATTGTGGAATTTCTAGCATTATTGCACCAAAGCTTACCTACTGATGTTCGGCAAATCTTTCCTATAAACAAAATTACTTAAGAGGAAATATGGGCAGATATTCCATAAACTGGTAAAGTAAGATATATACTATGTCTGAATGTATTTATATTTGTCAAATTTGTACACTACGCCTCTGTTGACAGCGCAATTTTGAGCATTTTTTGAGGGTTCTAGTGTTTCTAAAGATAATGTATCATCAAAAAAGAAAACATAGGGTCATAGAATAAATCTTTCATTTTCAGTTTATGGAATTTCTTTTAAATTGGTTCAATATTGGAGGAGAAAATAGACGAGAGCCAAACCTCGAATTATGACTTAGGAATTTCATTCGGCGCTCTCTGCCCCCGTTTCCTCTTAATGGAAAATCGGACTTCGAAAGTACTGCTGTTACGGTCACAATGATAGCTTTATCATTTATGTTTTTTTTTATAGATGGGTGGTGACTATCCATTTAAAACCGAGAAGCGTCCGTGGTTTGGATAACACGTAAATAAAGCGTCATTATGACATCACAGACTGGTTTGAGTTTGGCAACCAGAGAGACCAGTCATTCCAAATAGGCAGTCGTTCCATGTTCCATGTGATATAGGTAGGATAATTAGGATAGGATAGGATAGATGAGATGGAAACCCATTTGCTCCGTTGTGGTTCTTCTCTATGAGAGGGAATGTGCCGTTATCCACCACGCGGCCCAGTGCGGGTTGGTGGATCTTGCATGTCTTCGAATTTTTGGCTCTAGGACATGCCGGTTTCCTCACGATATTCACCTTCGCTGTTTTGAGAGCATTGGTGATGAAAAAATTTACACATAGTAAAGCGCTTGCCTTGTGCTTCCCTCTCACAGAGAGGAGGCCTGTGTCCCAGCAGTGGGAACATTAATAGGCTGATGATGTGATGTGATGTGAAAACGCTTGCCTGGGTTCGAACGCACGACCTACAACTTGTAAGTCGCGGCCTTTACCACTAGGCCATCATTGCTCTCTGTATGTAGATATACCGAGTTGGAGAAACGCTATATGCACATGATGAAGTAGATATTCGTTAAAGAACATGCTTTAATCAAAGTTATTGTTATAAATAGGTAAAATATGGCGTCAAAGAAAGCTACCCCTAAGAGTGACCCTAGTCCTAGTCCTAACACAGGGAGGACAACGGATCTTGACCTCATCGAAGACAAAAAGGAGAAACCGGCAAAAGAGATACCCATAATACACGACCAGGGGTTCTTCACACATGAGACCGGGGATACTTACGACGGGGGATTCGAGGCGAAGAAAAAGGATCACACAGTAAAAATGCAAGGTGAGCTTCTTATAGTTTTTTCACAACACTGCCTCGAAAACGTTGAATTACAAGTAAAATTTCAAAAACCCCCGACTCATTTATCTTGCGAAAACACCCCGAATCAAACAGTACAACGCCCATAACTTTGGAACGGTTGAACCGATTTTATTCAAACTTAGCTAAGAACACTCTCGACAAAATTACCTTTCAAACAAAAAAAACTAAATTAAAATCGGTTCACCCGTTTAGGCGCTATGATGCCACAGACAGACACACAGATACATAGATACACCGATACACAGATACACAGCAACACACGTGAAACTTATAACACCCCTCTTTTGCCGGCGGGGGTTAAAAATAGTCGTACTATGCAAGCCTAACCTAAGGTAAGGTGGCAGGCAGGGCGGGAAAAAAAGTTGTACTAAGTTACATTAGATCCCGCTGATCATTACGACGTGGATTTGGAACTCAACTAATCATTTGTATGATAACTTTTACCAAGCCACCTCCACCTAGCAGCGATGACCAGCCACCATACGTGTAAAAATTCTCTACGGGAATAAAGGTATCTATTTGTTGTTGTCAACTAATGCCATCCAAAATACCAATAGTTGCCTGCCTCGCCGTCTCCCAGTGATTGAAAGATTGTCCACTGAGTGTAGGTTCCAGGGTTCGATCCCTAACTGGAACAGTGTTTACGGTTTTGTCATGTGTGTAGACAGACCCGCACTCGCGTTTTTAAATAAATATAAATAAGAAAAGAATTTTCAAATTAATATGTCACATTACCGACTCTACCTACCTCTTCGCAAAGTAAAGGCGTGTTGTTAGAATATATTTACCTCCGAAATCCTTTCTTCTATGACTAAATTAACATAATAACTGCAAGTTGCAACCCAATGCATTCTCCGTTTCCTAGCGTGTAATATGCAAAACTTAAATTCTTGCAATTAACTGCGCGCACTTCACTCAATATTACATTTGCGAAGCAAAACTACGTATTATGTGCTATGCTAAAACACGTGGTGTTGAGTTAGAAGAAAGCTATTTGTAATTGCCTTTACATGGTGATTTATGGGTAAAAACTTACCAAATTGTCCATGATTTTATACCTGTCTCTTTCTCTCCAGCGAGTGTGACGTTAAGAGTGACGCTGACACTGACAGGTAGCTGTCAAATTCATAGCGTTTGTAAATTTTTGCCGGTAAAGACGGAAAATTTTCAAGTTAAAAACAAAGTGTGGAAATACGATATATTACTGTATTAAATTAACACACGGTGTCTTCTTAGAATAAGTGTCAGTGTTTTTTAGTTGTGTTTAAGCATTCTTTCATGATTACGGACAAGATTGTCCCGGTAAGTGTTGAGGTGACCAATGTTCGAATAGATATTATTAATATTCGATTAGGCAATCAGACTCTAGACTGACGAGTCCAGACGACATCTTCATCCGCAGAGGATGTGGGCATTGTATCACCTCCGCCCGAAAAAGACGAAAATGCTTCACGTAAGTAGGCAAGTCTGTACAAGTATGAAGGGTGACACTTTGTTTCGGATTATTCGGAACTGAGTGCGTAAAAATTTATTCAGCTTCATAGTGCGATTATAGTATCTTAATTGATTGACTATTAATAAGTTAAGTGATTCGACTTCATACTTGTCGCATTTTTTGAAAAATACCTATGACACGTTTAGTGAACTTCCTTTGAGTACCTACCTATTTAGGTACTTACAAAGTTAAGAATAACCAATTAAAGATATCAGTACTAATATGGCAAATAAAGATTAAAAGAAAACTTTGTATAAACTTTAAGAAAGAGTTGTGTTATTTTGGCAAAAACAAAGATTATTTTGGCTGCCGCTGACTAACTGAGCATTTATTAGTAGGAAACTATATACTTGGCACAATAGCAACTATCCAAGTCAGGTATACAAGACAACTCGGCTGATACTGATAAGTCGGTTTATAAAAACCTGAATAATTTTAATGCTCGCATACATATGTCTTTCAAGGTTAAAAACCTCAAAGAATACAATGCTAAATATATTGTGAGCAATAAATAGGCCGTTTGCGCAGGGTTATATTTGAAGAAATTGGAAATCAAAGACAATTTAAATGATAAGAAAATCTTCTCAACCAAGAGACCTTGCAACCAGCTTCTTTAGGTTGAACGGACCTTGAACATATTTATTTTTCTTCTAAAACAATACATCAATGAACTCTTAAGAGTCAAGAAATTTAGAGAAAGTTACTTTTGTTTGTTGTCTGTTGCCATAAACAACAGGAAGAAAATAATGTTACTAAATTAAAATAATGAATAATTTGATTATTTTATTAGTAAAATTGGCTGCTTTCCATTCATAAAGATACCTGCTTTTTAATATTCACACAACTATTTGTAAAATATGTCAGGTACTTAAGATAATAAAGAACAACCCAGCATGTTCTTCACATTATCCTTCACCTACACCAGAAGAGAAATATAAGAGACCACTTAAATCCTCAATGCAGACATTCTATAATGAATGTACTAAATAAAATATAACTTGGAGGTTGTAATAACCCCTTCTTTTACCTCGGAGGTCTCAGGTTGTTTTTGTTAGTGAAACAAGTTCATTCAATTTCACAAGCAGGTATGGTAAATTTTTCTCTTTTGTAGGTAACTTTATGATGATTTGAAATTAAAATGTAAGTGAAAATAAAACATCAGGCCTATTTGCATTTACTAATGTCATGAGCCTACTGGAGATGCCTCCATTGTGTTTTCAAAAGCACAATTATAATTGACAGCTTTTCTTATAAGAAGCCTTATGTTTTAACACCATCAAATTCAAAGATGTGTGACTGAAATTGGATTGCGGAAATCCTATGAGATCTATTTCTCTGGTTACGGAGACACTGAGACCATTGTTAACTTTGGATTAAAATAAGATTATCATCACACCTTTTTTTTTCTGAGGGAATAAGCAAGGAGGTGATTATAGTTGATAATATACCAGTTATGTTTAACTCTTTGATTCCCATGTGAGGGCAACCCTTCAGAGTAATTGCACATACATTATTACAAGTTTGTGTTAGGAAGGTAAAATCCTCAAAGAGCTTTGTCTGGTTTTTAGACACATGAAAAGATTATATCTGTTTCCAAAATATAGAGCAATGTAAACAGTGTCTCCGTATTAAGCTCAGAGCTTTTTAATTGAGTTACATGTTAACTAGTGTCACAGAAAACTGAACTTTGTTCTATCTGAACAAAGAAAGAAATACTCCCTCTCTCCCTATTCAACAAGACCTCAAATCGCGATTAAAAGCGACTGGGTGTAGACTACAGTTCAACACTGGTAGTAAAGTATAAGTCGTTTCCTGACCATAGCTGTACCAGACTCAGAGTAATCCACCCTTGCGCAATAAATGGTCTGTAACTATCTAAGAAATGAGCGACATTAAAATAAATTCTAACATTCAGAATTGAAAGGAATGCGGACATGCTGTATTTGCAGTCATAAATAGTCAGCGGATGACTTCATTTCCACTCTATTTAAAAAATTAGTCAGGAAGGATAATGAAGAAAATGGAATTACTTAAAGATTCGGAATCTTAATAATGATCAAACCCCATAAATGACTGACAAATTTTATTTACAGTCCGACAACAGGACGGGGAGGGGGGAGGGGGTGACAAACCCTTATAAGGCCTATAAACGGGCTCCTAAGACTTGTAGAGTAGTTATACTTAACACTCTTAGCCACTTACCTTCCGAGTAGTAATCGGAATAGCGGATTGCTTTTCAAGGAGTCGCAAAGTATCTAGTAAGTACTTAGTAGAATGTGGCAACTTTTGTCCCAGGCCGCGGAGGCTGTATTCAATTCAAAATGTGGGACTTCTAGTCCAGGCCGCGGAGGCTATGTTCAAAATGTCGGGCGTAGTACATTAAAGCATAATTATGGCAACTTTTGTCCCAAGCCGCGGAGGCTGTATTCAATTCAAAATGTGGGACTTCTAGCCCAGGCCGCGGAGGCTATGTTTAAAATGTCGGGCGTAGTACATTAAAGCATATGGCAACTTTTGTCCCAAGCCGCGGAGGCTGTATTCAAAATGTGGGACTTCTGGCCCAGGCCGCGGAGGCTATGTATTAAATGTCGGGCGTCACAGACGTAGATCTTTTCACGTCAAGAAAGATGGCTGTCGTATCAAAGGATTCCAGTGATGGTTCTGCGACATTTTCAGCCTTGATTGGGAAGCCGAGCTGCATTCAGCTTAATACTAGTTCACTGGAACAGTGGCAAAAAGGAATGTACGTCCTAATAACAAGGGTCATAGCACAGCCAACGCGAGACCATTAGCTGCGCTGGGCATTCCACCCACTCAGCTTATTACTAACTCACTGGAACAGTGACAAAGAGGAATGTTTATCCTAAAAACACCAATGTGGACCCGAAGTTTTCTGGTTGTCCAATCTGCAAGCGAGGGTCATAGCAGAGCTAACTACGATAAAGAACATGCGGAAAGTTTTTAGTAGCTCGGGCTACATACGACAGAATTCACCCTAGTCCAACAGTTGGTTAAAAAAAGAAAAGAAAGACTTTGGAGGGCTAACCAAATAGCTTACTGGACCAGACAGAAGTTGTCAAGAATTAACTGGCGGACAGTACTTTAACGACATAATATGTCTTAGGTTCCAATAAAAGATGTTATTCTGGTGTAATTCCATGAAATTTACAACCCAAAAGCATCATATGGCCAAGCAAGCTGCTAGATTATTTGGTACTTATAGAAATATTTTCTTGCATAAATTTGTTGTTTTAACTGCATGAGCAGTTTTAATTTTAAAACATTTTTTCTTTTCAATCAGTCAGTCAGTCTAAGTCAGTCTAAAGCTGACAATTTTTTTTTTTTATTTATTTGGCTTACTTACATAACAAAGAATTTAATAAATTCCAGTTCATTCATTACTTGAAATCACTAGCTGAACAATTATATTAATATTGTTGGCCTCAAGTTGTAAGATTTATTATCTTACTATTCTAGAAAAGAGCTATGAAAATCTAATGTCTGTGGAAGATGAGATGACTATGTGGCCAAGGTTTTTTATCAAAAGGCAAATAAATAGACAGTCAGGTAGGTTGTTGCGGAAACACCTGACCATTGTGTCTTTTTGGTCAAACACATGTACTGTCACAAGCTTATATATTTGTCTGTCAGGGAATATTAAACCTGCTTCTAGTACTTCTAGATATTGTAATTTGTGTGGGAATGGATTTATAAAGATACTAACATTGGTAACCCACCGGGCGGTACCTATTAGGTCAAATGTGACCTCTAGAGTAGCCTAGAAGTTGGTTTAGAAAGTAGATCTGAACAGTATATTACCTGGAAAAGTACTAAATAAAACTTAATGTTAATTATTGTATTTCAGTAAATAACTCAATATATATTATAACAGCTTGCATTCAATGTTGGCTGAACTTGTATTAAAAAAGTATTTTTTGTTTTTTTGTGGAAAACAGTAAGAAATAATTCATTGATAGAATTATTCAGAATTAATTTTCTGATTTTCTGTTGATTTTGCAGAAATTTATTATTATTTTTATTTTAACTTGAATGGTGCAAGTGTATATTAAAACTGATTATATTTCAGAATAGTTTTGTAAGGTGTTCAACATAGCGTTTGTGTTTTATCACCAGCAGATACCAAACAGGTCTTCTAACTCAACACCACGTGTTTTAGCATAGCACATAATATGACTGTTTTGCATTACAACAAAACAGGTATTATGTGTGGATAAAACACGTGGTGTTGCAGCAATTCTCTTGCTGGTGAGTTGAAGACCCTATGAATTTGACAGCTACCTGTCAGTGTCAGCGTCACTCTTAACGTCACACTCGCTGGAGAGAAAGAGACAGGTATAAAATCATGGACAATTTGGTAAGTTTTTACCCATAAATCACCATGTAAAGGCAATTACAAATAGCTTTCTTCTAACTCAACACCACGTGTTTTATCCACACATAATACCTGTTTTGTTGTAATGCAAAACAGTCATATTGTCCTGTAAAGCTACCTATTCATCGGTTGTAAACGACGGGGAGCTGAATATTTGTGACATATCCAGTGTGGTCTAATGGACCGTATCGTAATTCATTCCAAGCCGTGCACAGACGATTGTTACGCTCTAATTACTTCAACATTTACTTTCGTACTTACTGCTCTTTGTATTTGTGTCTTTCTTATGTTATAAGTAGTAGTTCTTTGTATCCGACTGCCGAAGGAGGGTAATGTGTTTATCAGTCTATGTATGTATGTAAGCATGTATGCATGTATGTAGGTTTGTTCCAGAGACCAAACGCGTTGGCCGATTTTGATGATCTCGTACATCAATCGATTCGTCTTAACCCTGTGAGTGTCATTGGCTACATTAAAATTGAACAGTATAAAAATGGCGGCTTTTGGGCGACATATTGTGGGGGCCTTTTTTAATTTTTTCTTCCATTCCCACCGTGCGGTGTATCAAAATAAAGGGTTTTAAGAGATGATTTCAAAAATATATTATACTTATTTGTAAATTTAAATGCACCTAATTCGAAAAAAAAACTAACTAAAAAGTTATAAATAAAAACACAAAAAAAACAAAAATTCAAAAAACCCGGCTGCTTCAAAAGCGAACTAAAAAGACGTAAACAAGGAGAAAACCATGCAGTGCAGGCGGAGGATACACCAAATTTTGATCAGTCAGCCCGCGAATATGTATCCTCCGACTGCACAGCATGATTTTCTCCTTGTTTACGTCTTTTTACTTTATCGTTTCAGGGGAAGGCGTTTATACGACGGCTGAAGGCGATATCTACACAGGCCAATGGGAAGCTGACAAGCTCTTAGCCACCGGCATGACTGTCATATCATTTACCGATGGTTCAAAATTCGAAGGCATAATCAAAGATTGGGCATACACGGGTACGGGTAAATATCTCTATCCCGATGGAAGCGTATTGGTTGGTGAATTTGTTGATAACTGCCCCGTAGGTCAGCTGGTTTTGACGGATCCCAACGGACATATCTGGTTGGGTAAGGCGGAACATGGCTACGGGTGGTTTGAACCAGTCAATCACTTCTATGATATGTTGGAGACTTCTGTGAGCAGGACGAAGCGACGTCATAAGAATGTTGCGGACGCAGAGGATCAAGAGACCAGCTCGCCTATTCTTGAAAGTTCCCCAACTTCTAAAGCTTCACCAACTTCTAAAGCTTCTCCTACTCTAAAATTTGCCCAAAATCTTGAATCTTCCCCCCCTACTAAAAGTTCCCCCACTCTCTCTCAAAAACACGCTTCTAAAACGTCTTCTCCCAAATCTTCCCCGAAGGAAAAAAATAAAAGTAAAAAGTAAAGATTTATTATTATGAGCCTTGTTACTAATCGACTGAAGTCGAAAACTGATTGTCACGTGTATGAATAAAACCATAATGCTACCTGCTATTATTTTTAAATATAATCTTATTCCTATTTTTAGGGTTCCGTAGTCAAATGGCAAAAAACGGAACCCTTATACATTCGTCATGTCTGTCTGTCTGTCCGTCCGTATGTTACAGCCACTTTTTCCCGAAACTATAAGAACTATGCTGTTGAAACTTGGTAAGTAGATTAGATGTATTCTGTGAACCGCATTAAGATTTTCACACGAAAATAGAAAAAAAAAACAATAAATTCTGGGGGTTCCCATACTTGAAACTGAAACTACAATTTTTTTTTTCATCAAACCCATACGTGTGGGGTATCTATGGATAGGTCTTCAAAAATGATATGGAGGTTACTTATATATATATTTTTTTCTACACTGAATAGATTGCGCGAGATACACTTCCAAAGTGGTAAAATGTGTGCCCCTCCCTGTAACTTCTAAAATAAGAGAATGATAAAACTAAAAAAAATATATGATGTACATTACGATGTAAACTTCCACCGAAAATTGGTTTGAACGAGATCTAGTAAGTAGTTTTTTTTAATACGTCATAAATCGTAAACTGCAATTTACCAAGTACGGAACCCATCGTGCGCGAGTCCGACTCGAACTTGGCTGGTTTTTGATTTTTTGATTTAACTTTTTTTTTAATAAACACACTAACCCCCTTTGCGTCGTACAGTCCGGCAAAAATTAAGGGTATAAGTTATTTTCTTACGATAAAATGACCATAAGTCCGCAATGAGAGAGTATTGACCTTAAATGATATTCGAGACGGATGGCTGAACACCAATTCGTTAGTAAACAATCATTGACGAGACAGAGTAATAGGCCAGGAAGCGAATGAGTCCCAAGTTGTCTTGTTAAGTGTGAACTTGTAAATGTATAGGCGTGCTCCAATCATTTATGTAAACAATCGATACAGCGTAATGTACACAAAGGAAATGTATGGTGGATTGAGAAACTGGTACCTAAGTTTATGGAGGTATATTGGTCGCTAACTGCAGTTAGTCACTTAACTAGTTAGGGGCACTCCATCTTGTGACACTCCGCCGGTGGAACCCACTTACGATACACGTAAATCATTTGGTTATACTAATACAGTCACTGACAACACTTTTATAAAAAAAAAATATTTAATAAATAAAAAATATATGCGCGAGCTGATTACGAGCATGATTTTCTTCTTGTTTACGTCTTTTTAGTTGGTTGGTTTTGTTATTTTTTTATATATTTTTATATACAACTTTTTAGTTTTCTTTTTTTAGAATTAGTTACATACATATAAGTATAATGTATTTTTGTAATCACTTCTTAAAACTCTTCATTTTGATACCCCACACGATGGGTCTGCAAGAAAAAAAAAAGCCAGCGGGTCAATTTTGCAGCTGAATTTTACAAATAAAATTTAAGAAACCCCCGACACATTTATCTTGCGAAAACACCCCGATTCAAACAGTAAAACACCCATAACTTTAGAACGGCTGAACGGATTTATTTCAAACATAGCTAAGAACACTCGCGATAAAATCAACTTTCAAACAAAAAAAACTAAATCAAAATCGGGTTATCCATTTAGGCGCTATGACGCCACAGACAGACACACAGATACACAGCAACACACGTGAAACCTATAAAACCCCTCTTTTTCCGGCGGGGGTTAAAAACAGTTATCCTCCACCGTTTAAGATGAAATTTTGCATACACATTTTGCATGGGTAGCTAAGTGACGTCATTCTAAATCCAATATGGCGGACGGCCCAAGATGGCGGACTAGTTATTTTTTGTGCACTGTCGTGATATGGGTATCATATTAAAGGGTTTGCTGAGAAGAATACGAAAAAAGTATAAGCTAGTTTAAAAAAAAAAAAAAAAAAAACGTTATTTGTAGAAAAGTTACCCATCTTACTTATTGGGTGAAAGCTAACAAATAAATAAGTAATGATGGCATTTTGCCGGCAGTAAAATAACACTTATTAGGTGAGGCATGAACTGTGCACAGAGAAGGTAGTTACTTCAAGCGTAACTTTGATAATGACTGCTCATAAAATCAAACGGTATTATAATTTACTAGTTGACCCCCGCGGCTTCGCTCTCGTCAACTGGCTACCTACCTACCTACCTACCTCCTACCTACCTACCATAACTGCCCTACCCACCTACTCTATCTACCCTACTCTACCTACCCTACCATACCGTACCTACCTTACCTACTCTACCCTATCTACCCTACTCTACCTACCAACTTGTTGAACTAGTTATTTGAATAAGAAATAATATACTACTATACGAATGTAACCAACTTTTGTTTCTACCGGCGCGGCGGCGGCGATCTTATTAAAATTTAAAATATAAAGCTGTTATTGTGAGTCAATCTTAAAAGATAGACAAATTCTGTCGAGGTCTTTTTTTTTGAACTTTTAAAGAGGAACAATTCCATAATACATGATATTTGCGTAACTTAAACCGTTTACGCAGCGCACGCAATGGAAGCTCTCAAAAACGAATATTTTGCCCGTTTTTGCAACATTTCTCATTTATGCTCGGCTCCTATTGGTTGTAGCGTGATATTATATAGCCTATAACCTTCCTCGATAAATGGACTATCCAACACAAAAATATATTTTAAATCCAACCAGTAGTTCCTGAGATTAGCGCGTTCAAACAAACAAACAAACAAACAAACTTTCTTTTATCTTTCTTTTATTAAAAAAAAAAGTTGCCCCACACTAGGAATTTCTTCCTGTATCGTGGGTGCGTTTACAAACATAAACTCACATACACACACCCAGAGCCGGAACAACTATCTGTAGGTCATACAAATAATTGTTCCGTGCGGGAATCGAACCCGCGACACGCAGCGCAGCAGTCAATCGCTCAACCACTGCGCCACCCGTGCGCCCATAAAAACAAACTCCAAACTCTTCAGCTTTATAATATTTAATAATATAAGTATAGATAAACAAAGCAACAAATGGCAGCATTGGCAGCCAGGCGTATGATGCAACCTCTCATATTAATAATTGCTGCTCGTTAAGGTTGCGCAGTTTTCCACACGCCTCCATTTGGTATGATGACATTTATTTGCATCGTCATATGTACAGACAGACTGCCGGCCGCCTACAGACCATTTGTATCACGTCAATGATTACGAAGCCTGTGAACGAACTCATAGGTTTGTTATTTTGGCCTCGAATGTACACCCACATTCGAATACCACTCTCCGAAGGCCTCTGTGATCTTAGAAGGTTTCACTTATCAAGCCTATTTCGTGCACCGATAAGGGGGTCGAGGTGGGTCAACTTGAAGTGGTGGTACGGCACACTTTAGAGAAGCATAGGAGTGGCCCAGTGCGTGACTCGCAGCCGTGTATCTTGCGAACTACCTCGGTGTCCATAATTAGTAATTAGGAAGGACAACAGAATGGCTCCGAGGTGAAGGACACTGATTTTACTACCTGTTTAATGGGCTTGCTGGCTATTAATTGTTGACGGTACATGGTCAGTGTTTTGCCGACTGTACCTAGGTACTTTCCGTAACGTAAAATGTGTGAAATTACCAACTCACGTGGCATCAGGATTTAACAATTATTTACTAAAAGCCGTCTTTTTTCCGTCTCTCCTTATCCTATTTTTCCACTGTGCACGGTCTTGAGCTGAGTTGGCGTCAAATTGCGCTTCTTTTACATGACATGAGATGTTTTTCAACAAAATTTTACTTTTTTATTCATTAAAGGCTCGCGCTTGACCACTATCTCACCTGATGGTAAGCGATGATGTGGTCGACGGTAGAGCACGCATGCCTAGAAGTAACCTATTCACTAGACCCCTAGATTGTAGCTATCGGAAAACACGGACTAAAAACACAATATTTTTTTTACATTTTACTGAATTTACTATACTGATATTTGATGCGATTACTCAAAGTATTGGAGCATATTCATACATTAGAGATGATTCCAAAAAAAAGAAGAAAGGATCAAATCATCAATGATGACTTCATTACTGACGTTCAGTTACAAATTGTAAATAAAGAAATTTCAATTGGTCACGCATTAGAAAAATTACGCACATAATCTGATTACTAAATAAAATTTTTGTTCTCAAAACTGGTTTTAACAAGTGATACAACACTATTACCTGGTGGTACCGTTTAACTTTAAAATACCCACCGTACCACCAGGGGTACGGCCAGGGGTACGGTGGGTCTGCAGTGCATTTAACTCGTGTTCAGCTTTTTGACACGTTTTTGAAGTGCCCGTAATTTCTGAAACAAAAGGAAAGCCATTTTTCCTCGCGTGGGTCTACGTCTTAAATACACGAAAGGTTAAAACTAGGAACGCCCATATTTGTAAGAGTTGCTATTACGTCTTAATTTTAAAACAGACTATCGAAGAATTGATATCAACAGGTAAGTAACTTGTTTCTGAATTATCACCTCGAGTAACGCTAAGTTAGAAATAATAGGTAAATATAGACAAGCGGAGATATTTTGTACAGATGTGGAGATCGTACATAGACTAGGTCATGTACGTTTGCACGATGTTTATACAAAATGCAGCTTAGTTCTCTTTGAGAGTTATATTGTATAGTGTACTGTAGGTAGTTGTATATAATGTTTTAGTAATATTTAGTATATGTAGGTAGGTTAAGATTCTGTATGTAATGGCAGTTCAATTATAGTCGTGTCGTAGAACGCCTGGTTTTATTCCTCTCCCTAAGTACATTACAGTGGCGACGAGTTGGACAAAATCCGGACAATTTCGCGTGTGATAATACGGATTGTCGAGTGTTTGTGGCTGTCGAGTGTATAAAAAGGTAGGTAGATAAGTCCTTATATGTTTATATATCGCCGCCGTTACGTACTTTGAGCCTATACGTAGTATGTAAAACAATCCCCTGTTTGTCGTAGTCAAGAAGGATGAGAAGACCATCGAGCGCTGATTAGGTAGGTCCTGTAAACTATTAATAGTTTCTACAAAGTCATAACTTGAAAAAAAAAAACCAGAAGCTGATAATTCAGAGATAGGTGTGTATTATGGCATTTTCTTGAGGCGAGCTGATTGAGTGATCTTGTTAAATTTGACTATAACTTTTATTAACTCAAGCTACTTCACACTCAGGTGGTATCAGGATAACAATTATTTACTAAAAGCCGGCCTTTTTTCTGATAGATTAAATTGACTTTTTGAAAAGATCCCTCAATCAATACTCACATGTACCTATTTATCTACGAACAGGCATCCACGTACTCCTTCTTCTGTGGCGACCTTATCCCATTTACTTGAGGTCGGCTTTCCTTATCCTATTTGTCCACTGTGCACGGTCTTGAGCTGAGCTGGCGTCCAATTGCGCTTCTTTCATGTGTTTTTCAACTAAATATTCAGGAAAATTACTGAAATTGGTAATGTCTTTACCTACTCCATGAGTGTTAACAGCGTGATGTCTACAACATGACATAGATCATCCACTAAACGAACAAGGAAGTAGCAATGCAGCGAGCTAAATCGACAACCAGATTCACCATAGAGGGCACACAGATTAGCGGTTTCAAATGCAACCACCTATCCACAAGGAGCCACACATCAATTGGCGTAATTCGGCTCGCGTACGTAGCGTACTATACGAGACTACGAGAGCTTATCAACACTACGAAGTTACGGAGTGTTGTCAGACGCACAGAATTTACTTGTTAGAGGCGCGGCAGATGTCGAGCGGCAAAGACGTGAGGCGCGAACCGGCGCGCCGGTACTCGCCGCCCGCGCCTTATCGTTATCACCTTATCAGCCCTTATCAGTTACTCATCGCGAATCCGATCGCACGCCGCCATTCGATACACACGCGCCAACAGTTCGATCCAGATGTGATTTGTGAATGATCATTTGATCATGTACGGGATTTCAGTGGTTGTTTTTTCATGTTTATTGTTCGTTAAAATCGAGCATGGAAACTGTCAAGGTGAGTTTTTCATGCATTTTTCATGTTTTCTCCGTTGATAATAAAGGCGACTATTGTGTGGACATTTGCATTGCGGATATGACTAAGATTCTCGAGTCGTACCTAAGGTTACACTATAGACTTACGTATACTTTGTATACTAAGGTCGTGTAATTCATGAGACTGTTAATGCTTCAGTAAACTGGTTCTTACAATATTTACCATGTGATTAACACACCGTATGAAGATCGTGATAAGAAAAACTTAAACAGACTTGAATGGAAATGGATTAGATTTGAATGTTTTTGTGTTAATAGGTAACGGAGATAATTTTTCAGGATGCATATAAATTGTATTTTAACAAAAAATATACTTCAAATAGCAAGATTCTTAGCTAACCGTACATTAAATTGTCATTCAAACCACATATAATGCAATGCTCAATCAGTTGGAGATGTTTTAAAATTCTGTTGCAAGATTTGATCCTCAGAAATATAAAAGGTGGTTAAAAGAATGATAGGAATTTTAAGACTGAAGGTACGTAGGGTGATGATGTGTGATCTTAGTGAAGGTAAGCAGAGGTGAAGGCCTTTGTATCTAAAGTTTCGAATCGTTCGCATGGTTTTCGCCTACAATATGAGGTCACAAGGGGGCGTGCCCAATAGACTTAACACGGAATTATTTTGCATGGAATCGGAATGTTAGTAGAGACCTAGGTACTTAATACTAAGCTGTAATACAATGTTATTTTTACCCGACTGCCGAAGGAGGGTAATGTGTTTATCAGTCTATGTGTGTATGTATGTTTGTTCCTATGTGGCGTTCCAGAGGTCAAACGCGTTGGCCGATTTTGATGATGCGTACGTAAATCGATGCGTTTTAATCTTGCGAGTGTCACTGGCTACATTAAAATTGAAAAATACAAAAATGGCGGCTCTTGGCGCCATATTGTGGGGGCCCAATTTTTTTTTCATCCTAACCCCACGTGTGTGGTATCAAAATAAAAGGGTTTTAAGAGGCGATTTCAAAAATATCCAACACCTATATGTTTAAATGTACCAATTTCGAAAAAAATGTTAACTAAAAAGTATTAATTAAAAAAAAAAAAAAAAAACTCATCTCAAAAAATGATGCTGTGCAGTCGGAGGATACATATTCGCGAGCTGGCTGACCAAAACCAGATGTATCCGCCGACTGCACAGCAGTATTTTTTTCCTGTTTACGTCTTTTTAGTTCGCTTTTTAAGCAGTCGCTTTTTTTTTTATTTAACTTCTCTGATGGTAATAAATCAATGATAAGTAATATTAAGTATGTTCGTGATTTCAATGATTTAAACTGCAAGCCATAGTCTAATAATATCTAACTACCTGAAATTCAACTTTACAGCTATGTAATACAACTAAAGTCAACACTATCTAATTCATACCCTTGAAGTAATCCACACAAATTCTTATATTTTTTTATTTATTTTTTTTAAACTTTGCCCCGCACTAGGAATTCCTTCCTGTATCGTGGGTGCGTTTACAAACATATAAACTCACATACACAACACCCAGAGCCGGAACAACTATCTGTAGGTCATACAAATATTTGTTCCGTGCGGGAATCGAACCCGCGACACGCAGCGCAGCAGTCAATCACTCAACCACTGCGCCAACCGTGCGCCCAAATAAATTACGTTCCTAAATATCAAAACGACTCACTCGAACGCTGAAACTTTATTTTTCAGTATAAAAATAAAGATAACACTCATCATGAAAGGATATTTTAATTATTATCTACAAACGGGACGGAAGCATAAAACTATTCATTATTAACATTATAATGGCAGAGCTGAGCGAGATTAAAACAAAATAAAAACTTATTCGTTATCTCAACACGGACATAAATGTAACTTCAAACGGAGAGATTTATATTATCTATGCTCATACGGGAACTAAAATAGCCGAAGCCCGAAACAGACGCAAGCCAGGAACACACCTGTTACGGACATTCGTTTTCGAAAATAGAAAATCGGAATGGGATTGACAGTTTTATTTCGAGTTGCACCGGTTGCAAGCCGGGAATGCGTTTTCCGAGTTCACAGATTGTAGCGTTACAACACTAGTGTTGAAAAATATTACATGTTTGGTGTTCAGCTGAAATAACATTGTGTTATATGCCGTAATATGTTCGTATTTAGTTTAACTGCTGAAGTTAAAACTGGGTGCAAATTAGCGCTACTGTTTTGGTTTTGGTTTTAGCTATTGGAGCTAATTGTAACTACCCTAGGAAGTCTAACCTAGTTTCGAATTTTCTGGTATTGTATTCAAAGTAGAAATTGAAATATTAAGAAAATTTTGACCAAGCTATAATAAAGGTAACTAATGTGTACTTAGACGTAATATCCTTTAGTTTTAAATTAAGCTATACCACAGATAATATAATACTAACATATAAATGAGCAGTGGTGGCCCAGTGGTATCGGCCGCGACTTACAAGTTGTAGGTCATGGGTTCGAGTCAGGGAGGCGCTTTACTTTGTATATATTATTTCTTCACCACTGCTCTCAAAACGGTGAAGGAAAAGCATGTCCTAGAACCAAAAATTCGAAGACGTGTGACATCCACCAACCCGCACTGGGCCTGCGTGGTGAGGAGGAGGAGGAGAGAGGCCAGAGAGGAGGCCTGTGTCCCAGCAGTGAAAAACATTAATAGGCTGATGATGTGATGTGATGTGATACAACCATACAAAGAAACCGTGCCGACATAACTAGCGTTTTTCGTCTGATTAAGATGATTGTTTTTATAAGTACTTCGATCACGTTCGGTTCCGTTCCACGGCTTTAGATGATGTTAGCAGCGACTAGAGAACATACAATTTTTATGATAAATTCTAGAAAATGTTTATTTTACATACAATTCAATAACAAATCGATGCATATCGCGCCATCTAGTGACATTTATTTGAACCAAATTTTCTTTGTGGGACCCCGTGGATATACGCACAAATGTGGCCATACTAAAGGGACACCTGCCTAACACTTCGGGCAATTGAGGCGTGATGTTGTCTAAGGGCCGGTTTCTGAGTTGAGTAAAGCAGCAATAATCAGTCAAAGACCTTATACTTCTTACTACTAGACTGTGCACTATGGCGCAAAAAACGGTCCGAGCGAGAGGGTTCCCGTTGGTAGTGTGTCACTTTCTAATGAGGTGACCATGACCAAACATAACAAGGGACAAATTCATTGTAAAAACAATAGTGTAAGTATCCCGATATATGTATATATCCTACCTAACTACGCTACCTAAACCTACTAAATTCAAGGAAAAAAAAAAGAAACGTGTGTATATTTTTGGGAATCGACATCACTTACCGTATGGTGTCGGGCATAAAGAATTTCAACAGCCCATGTTTTTCCATTGGTGTCATAAGAGGCGACTAAGGGACAAACCAGAGAATGGGCAGCAGCGTTCTCTGTGCACTTGTACTGGTTGTTACTGGGATCGCCAACCCGCCTACAAAACACTCCCCATGAATAGCACAAATAAAACATAGCCCTTAGTGCCCGGCAGCCTGCCTACCCTCGACTACGGTAGCGATCTAGGTTAAGGTATGGCAAGGGGTGCAAAGAATCCCGGACGAGATCCGGCTACACCAACAAATACCGACGACAGGACCTGGCAACGTACAACACGCGCACACTCCGGACTCCGGACCGACGATAAGATCACCGAACTCGAAGAGGAATTGAGCAGTTTACGATGGAGTATTATAGGGTTATCTGAAGTTCGAAGAGAGGGGGGGGACTCGATAACCCTCAAATCCCAAGTCTGGATAAGTCTTGTTCTTCAAGACCCATCGTATAGATAGGAACAAAAAGCTCTCTGATCTTACTCTCAAGCTCATAAAGGAGAGGCGTGAGATGATCCTGCAGTCTTCAGACGATGCTTTGAAATACCCCAAAGGATCTCAATTATTTCACTTAATGTCCAGTTGCGTAGACAGTTGAGAAACTTAACTTCACCAATTTTATTCCACTAGGAATCAATTTGCGAATAATATTAACAGCCGCTGAATTATACTCGAACAAAACACGCCAAAAACTCCACAAACCTGGTGGTCCTACATTTAGTATTACCAGGCCAAAACATTTAAAAGTACTACTCTTACTCAGTATTAATGAATTATTTTTTAAATACAATGAATTGATGAATTAAAGGAACTGTAAAAATATTTAAATACGCTTCAAAGTTTCATACACTTTGAAACGTATTTAAATATATATTTTATTCGTTCGGTTTGGTATTACATAAAAGAGAAAATATAAAATTTTCTACCATTTCTACCAAACCCAATGATTAGTTGAGCTGGCAAGATGTCAGACAAGGACACACTACCAGCGGGCACCCTCTCGCTCAGGACCGCTTTTGGTTAGCTACCGCTTATAAGGGAATAGCTAACCTAGATGTATGGTAATAGATTTCATTTTAGCTATACAAAAATTTTTGGTACACAGTCTAGTAGTAAGAAATACGTATAAGGTCTTTGTAATCAGTTGAGTATTGTCAAATAATTTAGGAAGCGTTTGAGTATTTTACGTTTCACAATTGAGAATCTACCTAGATTAGATAAGTAAGTACCTATTTATGTATGGACTTGTCAAAGTTCCATTCACTTTCTCTTTCACCCTTACGTTCCATTTTACAAACGAAAAAGAGACATAACAGGATTGCATAAAATTAATTAATTTAAATTTTATACAGCTATAAAAAGTATGTAAGTATTGAAAAACTCAAGTTATTAAAGATATATTATAATCTATAATAACTTGATTTTTCATATTTAAGCAATTTAAAAGATACCTATCTGAAATATATACAACCTTACTATGAATCTATGAAATGGATCGTAGGTACTAGTCAATTACTTAAAGATTGTCATGGCAACCGTATTTATTTTGTCAATGATGTCTTATCGTAAGAAAATAATATACATTACAATTTGTTATTGCCAAAATCTAGACTTGAAGCTTATAATTACTAAAAGTGAATGTGTTCAGAGCGAGCAGTTCTGGTTCTTGTGACACCTCATAGAACTACAGAATATTTTACTCAGAATTTCTAAGAATTTAAGATCTCTCAAAAGGGTGCCCTTTTTTTGTGCATCTGCATTGGAATCTGATTGCAATTGTGATTTACCAACAAATGTGGACTATTGTGATGCAATTTTTAATGAGTGACTTTTGTTTTCAAGACCGAAGGCTTTGCTAGCCATCGAAGAGCCTCCAAAGATAAACAATATTAGCCAGGCTCGGTGCC
Source organism: Orthosia gothica (assembly GCA_949775005.1). Taxonomy (NCBI): domain Eukaryota; kingdom Metazoa; phylum Arthropoda; class Insecta; order Lepidoptera; family Noctuidae; genus Orthosia; species Orthosia gothica. The sequence goes on along the minus strand of OX459067.1, from coordinate 5,507,488 downwards.
ACACTTTTTGCCTACATCTTGATCCAGCGTCTTTCCCATATCCCATTTCCATCTATGACACTGTCTTCCGCGGCTTCTTTTCCTATCTTTTGTGTACCATTTTGTCACTTTTGTCCATGTTCCTTGGCTATCGCGCATCATATGACCGGTCCATCTCCACTTTACACATAATTTATGTTGGATAACTGTCGGTTTTCGCGCAGGAAAAGGTACTGGCGACCACAAACACAAAAACTGGCAATTTTTGAATATTTTTCTTGAAGATCTCACTCATCATCGTCTTCATTTCTGCCAAAAGACTGCTGGATACAGGACTTCCCCAGCGTCACCACATCAACTGGTCCTGTGCGTCTTTCATACATCGGATTTCCGTGACCTTAACCAGGTCATCGGTCTACAGAGGAAAGCCTTAAAGCGCTGCGTATTCCGCCAAGCGGTCGCCACTCCAGAACTTAACAGCCCCATTGACCATCCGTTCTTCGAGCATCTGAGATCTATCAGGCGTGAAATATTTACATCCAATCTAATGTTTTCGATAATTCAGGGCAAACACTCTTCTTCCACGCACCCGTCTTCGTGGAGGCATCTCCAAGGAAGACAAGGTCTTCTTCGTCACTCGTTTTATAAGTTTATATATTATTTTGTTTGATCACCGTTTAAGCACAGGCTTGTCAACTATCAACTGCCAAATGTAACCATAGTGTAGCCAGATTCGACGAGCCCCAAGTCGGCGCAAATTATTTTTTCCATTTATAATAAACTCTTCGAAACTTAAATGTATTAATTAGCCACAAGAATCATAATTGGTTCCACATAAATCATTTTTCAGCACATCTTTATTTCCCTGTGTTGTTGCGACTGAAGTATAATGAAAATTAGTGATGAACTGGTAAAAGCCTTTTGGATTCCAGTTATTTACATCATTCCTCAGATAATGTTGTAGTAGTACATACGTTTATACATACATACATACATACATAAACTCACGCCTTTTTCCCATAGGGGTAAGCAGAAACAACAGAATGCCACCTGCTACGATCCTTACACACTTCTTTTGCTTTACACACATTCATACACACGCCGGTTATGTATTAGTTGGCTCATTCCAAAATCGCCTAAAATCGCCCTATTTTCTTTTTGAGGCGCCGCTCGTATACATTGGTCGCCCGGCACCCTACCGAGTAGCCTAAATGGCAAAAAGGCGCCCAATCTGGCTACACTGATGATGTAACGTTGACAACGGTTTGAGACAACTTTGAGAATTCGAGAATGATCAAATGTGTTTTTCTCAGTTGTGAAACCCAATTGAACGTCTATGAAGGTTATACTCAAACCTTGCTCAGTATCGCAGAAAACTTAAAGTGGCAGATGATCAAGCGTGACAGATGCTTAAATCGAGATCAGCACGTACTTAGCGTCGAATACTTAATTCAGAAATCGGTCGAATAATCAATTAACGGTGCTCATTACTTTTTTTATCTGAGTTTCCTAAAAGGAGGAGGTTCTATGTTATAAAAACTTTTTACAAAAAAATAATACAACCGACTTCCAAAAACGAAGAAAGGAAAACAGGAACAACGACTTCCGAAATTGAAGTTATTATTATTATTAAAAAAAAAAAGGTTTTTCAATGGAGTAGCATTAAAAAGTAACTCGGACACCGACCCCAACGCAATTAATACCATGTAGAGATAGTGGCAGCAACTAGTGGTGAGATCACCGATATGTCTGTGGGTGAGATTATCGACATGTGGGAAGTGGACTCTGCGACCTTTTTGTCGATAGTTGTTACGGACAATGGACTAATTGGTAATAGCCTTGACTGTGACCTGGATTTAGTAACTCTCGTTCTTTAGGTAGCAATGGTAGACCGCTGCTATATTTTTTTTGGAATAATCCCTCCGCACTATTCTATCAGAGGAGCTCGTGGCTAAATAATAACAGCCGCACTGGTCGATCATCAAGGTTAAGCAACGTTTGACGAGGTCGATCCGTGGATGGGTGACCATTTCATCATACAGATTTTTCTCCGTGCCTCGGCAAGCACGTGAAGCCGTTGGTCCCGGGTGTTTTTCATTTGAAGATCTTTGACAGTCGTTACAGGTAGTCAGAAGCTTGAGCTTGCTTACCAGTCTTGCCAAGGTGTATGGTTCTACCCAGTTACTGGGTTGTGTAGGTCAGATAGGCAGTCGTTCCATGTTAAACACTGGTACTTAGCTGAATCCGGTTAGACTGGAAGCCGACCCCGATATAGTTGGGAAAAGGCTAGGCAGATTGATTGAATCCCTCCGCACTAATCCCAAACCCAAACTCCTGAAAGCCAGAATCAACAGTGGCGACCACCAGAAAAGCGCCGCGGCAATGAAGCTCGACAAAGTCCCGGAGAATGAATTTAAGTGTCTTGAATCCTGCAGCGAAATTAATCAGAAAAAAAATACGGATACAAATTGCCACAATTTGGCTAAAGGGGGTTTTATACACCCATCTGATACCCAAAGTGAGTGCGGTTCCCCTTTGCAGACTGTGACACATGCTGGAGTGTGTCAAGTGGCCATACACCTGCACTTTGGAAGACCTTATGCTCGCCACTGACGCCGCAATCGCTGTGGCCACCTACTGGGCCTAAAAAAAGTAGAGTTTCCATACATAGACAAGAGACGAAGGTAGCAATGGTCATGGACTTTATGTAGAAATCAAGTCCATGACCGTTCCTGCAGCCTTATTGCGTAACTAGCAGACGCCTCGTGGTTTCACCCGCGTTGTTCCCGTTCCCGTGGGAATACTGGGATAAAAAGTAACCTATGTCACCCGGGGATAGTGTAGCTTTCCAACGATGAAATAATTATTGAAATCGGATTTAAAAAATGGGCCCTCGATCCAGATGCACATGTAGTTTTTAAGTTTATTCGTTACATACAAAAATACAAATCTTTCCTCTTTATAATATTATTAGTAACGAAGTATAGATGAATTCGGCAAGAGCAAAGGGCAAAGAGTAGCCACATCGCGTCTTTCATCTCACATGTGATTGGTTGATTTTTCACACTCTTTGCCCTTTCCGAATTCATTACGCAATAAGGCCTCTGTAGTCCTGTTTTAGGTGCCGTAGGTATGTTGGATACGGCTGGTATTGTTTAGAGTGCCTCTCTGGAGCTCATACATAAGCAATTCTTAAGTTTAGTTTTCATTTCTCTTGCATCCTGAATCAAATTTAAGGGATACATTTATCTTGTATTGTTCTATCAAGGAACAATTGAAAAGGTTTGTGTCACACTCATCAAATCGAAGAGACTCTTTTAAGGTATAGGTACAAGAACCTAGTCTGGCAACCAGCATTTTTTTACTCTGGACCACTAAATTTCTTAAGGCGCTATATACCGCTCGATGCCAAAATTTCAATATTGAACCTCCTTTTGAACAGTTTTGTTTGCAAAATATTATTTGATTTACATATGCTATGTTAGTTATGAAAAAAATCCAGCCATCAATTTTTCTGTGTAAAAATATTTTTAAACATCCAAGTCGTTTTGGAGGAGTTTCCAAAAGTTGCGAAAAAATATCATGTTGTTAATTATTTTTTTAAAGAAAAACTATTAGTTACACGAAAAAACCTTGAGTTCAAAATTATGTTCATGAATCAATAATTAATATATATTTTTTCAAACCTTTTAATCTAGCCGTTACTATGGAGTATGCTTTAGAAATTTACCGTTTTACGGCACTAAAGGGTATGTAGGCCCTTAAGAACAGAGTATGTTGATGCATTTATTAAGAGATAGTGATTTATTATATAATTTGTTTAAGTACCCCGAGCAAAACGCCGCGCAAGCCGTTTTTGTGCTGTTTTGAGGAGCTATCTACTCGTTATTCAAAAAGAAATACCAATTAATAAAAATACATTAAATTTCTACATAATATTTATTCTAAAATGGTAGATTTAGTTTTTTTTTTAATGTTGTATATATTTCACTAATCTCCTTCCAAAAAAACATGAAAATGAGAAATAATTATTGATATTATGCATCTCCTCGTAAAGTGTTCATTAATTATTTTTTGTACTAACACTAATGGATAGACAATTTAATAACGAACATTTTTGTAGATTTTTTTTTCAAAAGACCAAAATTTTATTTTATAAAGATTTTTTTCTAAAATCTGGGCGTATTCACTACTGTAATTCATGCGTCACCAGTGCCGCTAGATCAATAGGAATGCTCATATCTCATGCTGATTTTTTGGTCAGGGTACCGTCCGTTTGCACCCTGTTCCCGCAATGCCGGTGGGCTACCCAAGCAATCTATGAATGCTCACGCATGAGATTATTTTAACCACGACGGAAGTGATACGAAAGATTTAGCAAGAGCAATAATACTAGTCGATGCATGAAATAGGAAGTTGTAAACCAAAACTTTGATGGGCCATCAAACAGAAGCTCACCACTTACGACTTACAAGTATAGAAGTACTATTTAATTTATGATGAAATCTCTCGCTACTTACATACTGGGCTAGATTAACAGTAGTATTTCACAGATTTAAAAATAAACATCACATTTATCTGGGTCTAACTTCTAAGCTAGAAAGGTATGTATGCGCCACTGATCCTAAAATCCTAACCTACCTATAGATTAGGAATGTGCTTTCTGAGTTAAGAAGTGATATTGGAAGGTATTTTTTCAACCTTCACCTGCCCGCTATGAACAGCAAATAAGTATACATGGTAACCAAGATGTGCGGGATGTGCCACAAAATTCTGCGGAATAAGAAGACATCCTATTTAACCTATATAAGTCACCGGCTGTGCAGTGTGCGTGGTTCTTCGACATTTTGACATATTTATTCGTTTTTAACCCTCGCCCGAAAAAGAGGGGTGTTATAAGTTTCACTTGTGTTGCTGTGTGTGGCATCATAGCGCCTAAACAGATGAACCGATTTTGATTTAGTTTTTTTGTTTGAAAGGTGATTTTGTCGAGAGTGTTCTTAGCTATATTTGAATAAAATCGGTTCAGCCGTTCAAAAGTAATGGGCGTTTTACTGTTTGAATCGGAGTGTTTTAGCAAGATAAATGTGTCGGGGGTTTATTAAATTTTGAAATTTTACTTGTGTTTCAATATAGCTAAACATCCGAAAGGTTTTAAAACACTCTACCAGATGGCGTTCTTAGTTTAATTTGAGGAAAATTGGACTGTGGCGATTTTGCTTTTAGCCCCCTCATCTGTATCTTACAAAGTGATAGAAGTGATAGACTTTGTAAGTCGTGTATTTGAAATATAAAATACAAATTAATTGTTTTTATTTCAAATACTACTGATTAAATACAGTCTTCGATCATCCATCGTGACATTCGTACGAAAAAACTAAATTTATACACAGAAGTTTCGTGAAAATAAACCGTTTGGAATGAAAATGATAATTGATAAGGTACTTGACAATTTGACGTACGCGGACGCCATTTTGGTTACGTACGCTCGCTAATATGTTCAAATATATTTTGAAGCCATATAAGTATTTGAAATACTAACTACAAAATACCTCAGCATCAGATATTTGAAATACTAATCACAAAATATTTTTTTAAGAAGTAATTGAAATTAAGTATTTTAATTACAAGTAATTCAAATACTGCCCAATCTTGAAATAGATACACGGAATGTATAAATTGCTGCAGTCTAGCTGGCCAGTGCGTCGTCTCCGTTTGTTTATTATATGTTTATATTATTTTTAAAATAAGGATGACGTTATTGGTTACCATAAGGATAACTTTAGCTTTGACATTGGAATATTACCACAAATTGTATTGTTGTTTGTTAACTTAAATATAATGCGTAATAATTACTATCTAGCATTAATCACATTGTAGCGAATAACATAGTTAAATTGATTACCTAGTCATTAAATTATTTCCTTGTAACATGTAAAAAAATATTGCAGTAGGAAAACAAAATCTAACTTGTTTCTTGTAGATACTTAGGTCAGGGTATTAAGACGACGACTAACGCCAACGACCTTGAGGGAATAAAACGCGCAATCGTTTCACACCCGCGTAAGCCAAAATTCAGTAGTTTTTTGTACTTTCCTATACTATCCTATGACTTAAAAAAAGCCTTAGATCAAAATGTAGATAATTAATTTGTCTTTGAGATGGTGTCAATTTCATTGAAATACGTCTGGCGGTTTTGATGAGATTGTCGTTTTCATGTCCGTTTTAGTCATAACTTTACAAATTAATTACACTATGATAAACGAAAAAAACTGAAAATTTTCTTAAATCAAATTATTAAGATAGTAGTTTACAACATATATTTTTTCCAAAAAAATAAGACTGGCTGTTTAGACGTGGTTCTCATTTTAAAATCAGCTACTCAGGGGTATCTGCGCCTTAACGGTAAGGGATCTTGTAAAGAGGATAGGCAGCTACACATCATTGTGTCCTCTTTTACGTTAGAAAAAATTTTGTGTAAAACCAATACCACAGATAATATAATACTCAATACTATCTTAATTACAGTATATAGGTCTGTAGGTCAAACAAAATTTGAGAATAGTTGAGTCAAAATTTGAGTTTATCAATACAAAAAAACTGGCCAAGTGCGAGTCGGACTCGCGCACGAAGGGTTCCGTACCATTTTCGCAAAAAACGGCAAAAAAATCACGTTTGTTGTATGGAAGCCCCCCTTAAATATTAATTTTATTCTGTTTTTATATTTGTTGTTATAGCGGCAACAGAAATACATCATCTGTGAAAATTTCAATTGTCTATCTATCACGGTTCATGAGATACAGCCTGGTGACAGACAGACAGACAGACAGACGGACCACGGAGTCTTAATAGGGTCCCGTTTTTACCCTTTGGGTACGGCACCCTAAAAAAAGAAGAATACTATAATCGTCTCTATAACAGTCGTACAATTCTAATAAATTTTCTATTTGAGCGATCGTTAGAAGGCCTTTGTTTCAGCAGTAGAGAACAAACTCAAATAATAGATATGACGAAACTCAGTTGAGAAATACCAGACCTACTTACGAACAATCAATCAAACAAAAAATAACGGTAAAAGTAAACTGTAATCAACAAAATTGATTACACATTGTCGCCTGGCTGGTTATTGTGTACATTTCGTATCTATTTCGGATAGTATCGGTCTGTTAACTCGGCGAGCACGTGCTGGCAATTGTGCCGTTTTGGAGATTATCTCTGCACTTTTGGAAAGATATGGCAGAAGTTCTAGTCCGGAGCAGTGCTTTCATCGCAGGCTTACAGAGGTAAAAGAAAAGATAGTTTGAAAAAGTTGGTTGCAGACTAAGCCCCGACATAGAGCCTCATATTGCCTCACCAATTCAATCATCACTTGTGAAGTTGTGAAACTCTTAATAAGCATCTAACAAACACAGAATGTTTGTTGAGTTTCCAAGGGTTTTTCTATTATTAATATACTTATTTTTACCATCGTCATTAACTTTGACTCAAGGACTTTTAGGCGCTTATTTATATCTCTCTGGTACTAAACTTCCGACTTCATTGGCGCAGCGTTGATGACAAATCTCAAAATTATTTTAGACAAAAATTTCAAATTCATCCCTTTGTCCTTATAACAGAATACACAATAGTACTCCTTATCCCAATTCGACCCTGCTCTCAAAACAGTAAAAGAAAACATTGTGAGAAAACCGGCATGTTCTAGAACCAAAAATGCGAAGACATGTGACATCCACCACCCGCACAGGACCTGCGTGGTGAATTACGGGCCATTCCCTCTCACAGAGAGGAGGCCTGTTTTTCAGCAGTATGATGGTGATACCAATTTGTTGCGATCGGTGCACCGTGTCTTTTTCTTCCATACCTACTTCTCTATCAGTCGTCATCTCAGTAGCCACCCTCTTTCTAGACATACCATACCAGGGCTTCCCAATCATTTTTACACTGTCACTCCTTTTACATAGTGTATTTTTTTTGCACGCACTTCACACGTACTTTAGAATTGATATTAACTGTTTTACTAGTTGCTTGAAAAAATATTGATTACAAACACAAAAACAGTCGCCAATGAGCTCGCTTTTTGAGCATAACTTTTTGAATCAGAGCTTAAGTTTAAAAAAAATTACTCTTCTTTCATTTTCTCTGGAACAATAATAATAATAAAAAAAAACAAAATCAATACGGCATATAAGATTTAAATATTGTTCCAGAGAAAACGATATGAAGCTAACCTTCTGAATCTTCTGCCTTGTGGCGTCCCTTTTCGGTCGTAATCTCCTCGACGCCCACATAAATTATGTCAACGCCTAGCGCTTCTAATACCACCGATTTTGGTGGTCTATTTTAACATGTTTGTCGCTCTATTCCGTGTGTCAAGTGCTTCTTAAGATATGCTATCCCTTTTTGTTTGTTTTGGATTGGAGTGCAATGAAATGAATTGGATGTTCGGATTATTTTCTTTATTTTCGAATTGTATGTAGGAGGTGGAAATAATGAAAAGTGATGGTGCGTAATAAACTTTGGTGTTGTTCAATTATGTTATTTATTTTACATTTTAGGTACAAAAATAATGTACTTTAATTAAAAATCACGCTACTCGAGCAGCTAAGTTTACCAAATTGTTATAGGTCTACCAGAATTTCATGGCAAAAAGGGAAATAAAAATTTGTTGTATGCAATACTGGGGAAATTGGATCAAACGATCTTGATACTGTTTAATTTTTATTTATGTCTTTAGTATTAATGAACATGAGGTACCTATATTATAGTAGTCACAACGGATTTTTGTGTCTTTGAACAAGGCCCTGCCAACCATTGCGTAAGAAACAGTTTGTCATCGAGTATACTGCATAGAGTAAGCGAGATAGGACGATGACAAAAAAGACAAAAGATATTTATTTCAACTGGGCCACCAAGCGGCACTTTTGAATGTCACAATTTAAATTTACATGGAATAAAAGTTGATTCTACCGTGCATTCGGAAAGTAGCTTGTTATGGAGAAGAATGCACAAAAAACTCCGTAAGCATATGTGACATACATAAGCGAGTGAAAGAGACAGTTATACAATGCTATCTTCACCTTCAACATTGACACAAAAATAGCTACTGCGCGGGGTCTTGCAACCAATTCAGAGACACAAAGATCCACTGTGAGTATTATAGGTATGTGTATGAATAATTTTGTTATACATCGTGTTCTTAACATAGGAAAAATAAATCAATTGAATATTAATTTATGTACTAATTTATTATTTAGCATTTAAATCATACTAATAACTTAAAACCTCATTCAGAACTAGAAAACTAGAATACGATTCCATGAACTCCACTGGCATTTCAAAAACTTGTATCTTTGTAGTTTTATGTCATCTCTCTCCATCAAAATGGTTCTTTTTCATTGGCATTTAACATATTCAAAACCAATCTCTTTATGTATAAAGTCTGTAAAAAATAATAAAATGTATCATGTTACTTAAAGTCATTTATCATCATCAGTCTATATATTTTTTTTTATGTAAGTTTTATGGCCTGGTTGCTAGGACCTTTTAGCCACGTCTTTGGAAAGAGTTTTGGATCTTATATTTATTCTTTAGTATGCATTAGAATGCGGATGTAACAGATTCTAATGTTTTTTGGAGTATTTGGCAGCAAATTGTATCGAGTCAGTCTTCCCAGTAAGCTTTGCAGAGGCAGTCAATACTACAATAAAATACACCACTCCACTATCCCGAGATCGCTTTTGTCAATGATTTTACAAATTGTCCAGTTGCGGAGACAGTTGAGATACAAAACTACACCAATAATATATCACAATATCCACTAGGAATCAATTTGCAAATAATATTAACAGCCACTGAACTTCACTCGACAAAATCCCGCCAAAAACTCCCGTCTATATACACGTCCCACTGCAGGGCGCAGATTATTACTTAATATTTTTCTTACGTCAAAGATTCTCAATCTCCGTTAAAATCAATATCTTGTCGAAGAATTGTAACAGTTACATTACTGTTGCCATTTCCTTCCGGCCATCATTCGATGTGCCCTGACCTACGATTTACCATATAATATTAATGGAAAGAAATTAAAATTAAGTAAGAAAAATATAAATTAAACTAAAAGTATCAAAACAAGTCAGTCCAACTTACCGCTCCACTCTACGACGCACTTTAAAATCAAAGATTGAGTTTGATTTACGCCTTCTTCTTCCCTTATTTTATGATACACATTGAAAACAATATGTCTATGAGATCGAAGTGGGTTTTATCGACATTTTCACAAAAATAACAAACTTTCAAGATAATATCAAAAAATTTCAGCAGCGGTTGACACATCAAGTACTTTGATTCGACAGGTGACAATTGACATTGCCATATGAAAATCACAATTTAAAAGAAATAAAAAATGCCATGAGATTCTGGTACACCTATAAATACGTAATTAGAAGTATACTTGTATTCGCCTGAAACACAAATTATGTAGGTAATAATTATTAAAGGTATCTTTTTAGGTTAAAGGAGCTCGTGGCTAAATAATAACAGCCGCACTGGTCGATCATCAAAGTTAAGCAACGCTTGACTAGGTCGGTCCGTGGATGGGTGACCATTTCAACATGGCGAGTTTCTTCCGTGCCTCGAAAAGCACGGTAAGCCGTTGGTCCCGGATGATGACATCCGGGTTTCCGGGGTCATTGAAGATCTTTGACAGTCGTTATGGGTAGTCAGAAGCCTGAGATCTGACACCAGTCTTGCCAAGGGTACTGTTAACCAGTTACTGGCTTGTGGAGGTCAGATAGGCAGTCGCTCCATGTTAAACACTGGTACTCAGCTGAATCCGGTTAGACTGGAAGCCGAACCCAATATAGTTGGGGAAAGGCTAGGCAGATTGATCTATTTAGTGTTCATCAATCTAGGTACAATTTATTTAATGAACCTTTTTATAATTTACTCATGATCTCGATGGAGTTACCTACAGCAGAAAAAAAGAACACGTTAAAATCTAAGCATAGGCCACCAATTGGATGGACTAATACCGTTGCAGTACCGATTACTCCAAGTAAAATACTGCGATCAATGACCATTATATTTAGGACATAGCTATAGAATTTGGGGCTCTTAGACTGTATTTATTCAGCAGGAAAAATAAATTCGTCCCTGTAAGTATCCAGTACCGGATAGGAAAATAAAAAAATAATAAAAATACTTTTACTATAAGCGCAATACGGCCTTCTTGGATCACTTTGCAACAAATATAAAAAAATGGCGTCCTGCAAAGAAAAAAAAGTCGTTTGACAGATTGCGTCACCTGGAAAATTGGCGGGAAAACCACAATTTTTTTTGATTCTACTGTTTATTTATTTTTAATGTTTTTTTTCACCAGTACAACAAATGGTGAACAAGCTGGTCTGCATTGAGCATAATGAGTGTGGTGCATGCCTGTCTGCGGCATCGCACTGCCGCTGGTGTGCCGACATCAACTACAACTCCGGAGCTCCGCGTTGCAATGATGATGAGAGGTGAGAAAATTATTTTTCGGTTATTTATTTATTTTTGCTTCATGTACCGCAGCAAGGAATGTGCTGCCAGCCAACCTAAACAAAATTGAGCTAAAGTGTACGTAACGGGGCACTGAGGAAAAAGATAAATTTTCAGCCAAAAAAATTGTTTTCGCAAATCGTTTATTTTTTTTCGATTCTATCGTCTATAACACCGAAATATAAGGCTATAAACATCTTGATGTTTTTGTCTCCGACCAGCCATTTGTCATCTAACAAACGCGTTAGGATCAGAAATATTTGTCATTTTTTTATTGTTTTTCGTCAAACATTTCTTTCTCGTGTTTCTCGATTCTATCGTTTAAAACACCTAAATATAAGGCTAAATCCGAAAGAAAGCTGATGCTACGAAGGTGAGCATGGGTGCCTATCTTTTGTTACGTAAGGGCCTTTTGCACTTTCCGCAGCGCCGGAGACGATGCAGAAGCAACTTTAAAGTGAAACAATACCTACATGTTGAGAATTACGCGGCTGGCGAAGGGGGGCAAATTTATCATTATTTTTGCGATAGGACACACCATTTTCGAGATATAAGCAAATTTAGATAAAGGTATCATGACCTCCAGGATCACTTGACCTTGACGTCATGGTAACAAACGATGAATATTGATCTTTTATTGCTCCTAAGAATCGCGGCACCTAAATTTGCCGAATTTTGACCTTGACCTCAAGATCAATAACCCAAAGGTCAAGGTCAATGCCCTACTACTCTCACATCCAACCAGGTCCCGAAGGCTTGATTAGGCTATGGTTTTTGGTGAAATTTTTATAATATTTTGAGTCTTTTTTCATAGAGCCCTGTTTCGTATCCACAGACCCAAACCTGGTTTAAAAAAATACTGATCATAGGATATTCCAGATAGAATGATACTTAGGAGTAGGTAATTATTATACATAATACTTCTGGCATCACCACCATCAGGTGTAAAGGCGACTTTAATTCATTATAGCAGGAGATAAGTCCATGCCTAATTAAGGATGGGGCGTTCCTCTTTCCTTAATTTTGTAAAAGGTAGGCTAATGAAGTTTCGAAGGTAGGTATGTGTGGTAAAATGAGTGTGGTATAAACCAGTATTACATGCAAAAAACCCTATGAAAATGTATGCTTCATTCAAAGCACATTAATCGAAGTGTAAAGTCCACCTTGCATAAATACACCTGGCGTTTAAAGTTACTACTAACCACTTTAAGAATTATTTTCAGATGGATAGTGTAAGCTAAGAACCGGCTGCATCCGTCAAAACGTAGGGCTTAGGTCACGCTAGCAGGCAAATAACATTTATTATAATAAATATTAACGAACGTGTAATTAATAACACTTTCACGGAAAGGTATAATTTATTTACTATGTTGAAATGTTCTACAATCGCCCGAGTAAATTATATAGCACAGGCTATTAATTAACTTAGTTTGTTAGGTAATAGACCTTTTGTAACATTAAATCCAAGCCCTAAATGTAGATATAAAAGTGCTATAAACAATTTAATGTGCACTCAGCGATATTGTAACTTTCTATCAATAAAAGAAATTTCGTAATTGTTTCGTTTTTTAACCGACTTCCCAAAAAGGAGGGGTTATCAATTCGACTGTATTTTTAGGGTTCCGTAGCCAAATGGCAAACAACGGAACCCTTCTAGATTCGTCATGTCTGTCTGTCCGTCCGTATGACACAGCCACTTTTTTCCGAAACTATAAGAACTATGCTGTTGAAACTTGGTAAGTAGATGTATTCTGTGAACCGCATTAACATTTTCACTCTAAAATAGAAAAAAAAAACAATAAATTTTGGGGGTCCCCATACTTGAAACTGAAACTAAAAAATTTTTTTTCCTTCAAACCCATACATACGTGTGGGGTATCTATAGATAGGTCTTCAAAAATGATATTGAGGTTTCTAATATTTTTTTTTTCTAAACTGAATAGTTTGCGCGAGAGACACTTCCAAAGTGGTAAAATGTGTGTCCCCCCCCCGTAACTTCTAAAATAAGAGAATGATAAAACTAAAAAAAAATATATGATGTACATTACCATGTAAACTACCACCGAAAATTGGTTTGAACGAGATCTAGTTAGTAGTTTTTTTTTAATACATCATAAATCGTAAACCGCAATTTACCAAGTACGGAACCCTTCGTGCGCGAGTGACTCGCACTTGGCCGGTTTTTTTTAATGTGTTTTACCACAGGACTTGTTACTGGGTGAACTGATTTTGATGATTCTATTTTTATTTGAAAGCTGGTGCTTGTCATGTGGTCGCATTTAATTTTCATCAACATCTGATGAAGAATTTCGGAGATATACATCAGAACTCTTCAATAAATGACGGCAAATCACTCGGGATAGCTGCAATCGCATTTCTGTTTATTGTTTACACCATTTCATAACATAACATCACACTAGTACGCTCTAAAGGGGTACGCAGGTGTAAACAGTTCACCTTGGTATACTCTTATTCCACCGCTTTGGGTTTAAGTTTCATGTTATTGGGTTAATCTATTCTGGCTTCACTTTGGGCATTATTGGTACCTAGCCTTTATAACTGGTCTATTAAGTACAACTAAAAAATGAAAAATAAAAAAAAACTTTTTGCAAAAAATTCAACCGACTTCCGAAACGAAAACAAGAACACCGACTTCCGAAATTGAAGTTATTTTTCACTTTGTAGTGTTTTTATTTGGAAGTCGGTTGTATTTTTTATAAAAAGTTTTTTTTTCTGCATACCATACCAACAAATAGCTTTTTTCATTATGAGTGTAGATTTAGATTCTATGCCCTTTAAACCTACTAATGTACCTATAAAAGTGATATAACCAATTTAATTACACCTTAATTAAGTTTATTCCTTCTTCACACAAAAAATGCCTATCAATTACCGAGAGACATCACCAAAAACGTCCACATTTATTACGTAAACAAAAGAACTATGCTTCAAAGAATTCATTGTATTTTGTGATTCTTCACAATTAAGGCCTAACTAGGTATTTAGAGGGAATACCCATCGCAGTAACAAGGGACCATCGTCTAGTTATCTCGCGTAGATCTCGGCAGTTAAGCGACGCCCACGACACACGGTAATTGGATGGGGGACCGTTGACGTGGGGACTGAGTAAGGTCGGATACTGTCCGTCCTTGACGGTAGTGGAGATGGGAGTTTGATGGAGGCTGTGAAGTTGCAAATTGCCAATTAATTTGCGAATGTCAAGTGATGACATCACAGTTTGCAGCTCATAGTGTGCTTGGTTTGCGCAAGCTATTCTACAGGTAAAGAAAAAAAAATATGTATCTGTAAGTGACTATAGCACAGACTATGAACTCTTGACATTAAAAACACTAAGTCTACCGACTTCCTAATAAGAAAACTATAAAATGAAAAATAAATTTATTTTTGGTAGGTACCAATTTTTTGCGTTATAGACTTCCAAAAATCGGTAGTATTTTTTTACAAAAAATATTTTATTTTTCACTTTTTTGTTGTACCTACCTAATAGGCAAGTAGTTTAGTAAGGTACCTATAATGCCAGAATAGATTACCCGGATATCATGAAACTGAACATAACCGGTGAAATGAGAGTGTAGGTACCATGGTGAACTGTTCACATCTGCGTAAAGGGGTTTAGAGCGTAATGGCGTGGTGTTATGTTATGAAATGGTATAAACAATAAACAGACATGCGATTGCAGCAATCCCGAGAGATTAGCCGTTGATTATTGAAGAGTTCTGTTGTATATCTCCGAAGTTCTTCATCAGATCTTCACCAAATTAAAATGAGACCAATTTCGAAACATACTCTTTCAAACAAAAAAAGAATTTTCAAAATCGGTCCATAATTGACGGAGATACCGGTGAACATAAACAAAAAAAAAAGAAGTCGAACTTAGAACTTCCTCCTTTTTGGTAAGTCGGTTAAAAATACCAGCCCACTGTTTGTCACTGGGGGGCAAAGGCCTCTTCTCATACTGAGAAGGCACGAGCATTCATCACCACGCTTGCTCAATGCGGCTTGGCGATTTCAGACTTACATTAACTGTAAGGTTTCCTCATGATGTTTTCCTTCACCGTTGTCCAAGTTTAACTTAGAAAGTACATATGATTTTGAAAAAGTCGCATTTGTACTTTGCCAGGATTTAAACCTAGACTTCAAGCACGAGAGGCGAGGTCTTAGCCATCATACTCTTCTAATTTGCCCGATGTGCTACCTTCTCCGACCAATCTCTCGTAAACGCTTTTAACCTTTAACTTACGGGCGTAAATTCGTATTAACCTTTACCGATACCACAACCTCTTAACACAATAGCTTCTACCAGAACCGAAAACAATAAAAAGTTCCGCTTTATTTCGCTCAATCAATTAATCCCGCGAGCGCGACGCAGCGCAGGCGCATTCCTCGTGCTCACTTCACTGTTCCCACGTTCACTGACCGATATTTGGGCACTTGGGTAGTCCCGTAGACTTAGAGAATGGACAGAGCGTTGCCTATCCACTTACAGCGTATAAAAGTTAAAGAGAGATAAAGCGATCATGCGGCTAGTAGTTGTATGTTTCTAGAACTCTGATTAAATGATATCTATTTTGTAAATTAGTGAAAATAGTAAAACAAATTGTCAAATTAAACTAGATCAGTGTTTCCTATCTGACAAATTGGAGACTGAAACAAAGTCTGAGATGATATGAGAACCAAAGTACGGTCATGGTGACAGGAGCAGTTGAGCCCCGACTGATCCGACTCTGCACATAGATATCTATAGAGAATGTGAAAAATACAACCGACTTCCAAATAAAACACTACAAAGTGAAAAATAAATTCAATTTCGGAAGTCGGTGTTCCTGTTTTCGTTTCTTCGTTTTTTTGACACCGACTTCCGAAATTGAATTTATTTTTCACTTTGTAGTGTTTTATTTGGAAGTCGGTTGTATTTTTTGTAAAAAGTTTTTTTTATTTTTCACTTTTTAGTTGTGGTACATAATGGACCAGTTCTATAGGCTAGGTACCTATAATGCCCAAAGTGAAGCCAGAATTGATTATCCCAATAACATGAAACTTATTCAAAACCGGTGAAATGAGAGTATACCAGGGTGAACTGTTCACACCTGCGTACCCTCTTTACAGCGTACTAGTGTGATGTTATGTTATGGTGTAAACAATAAACAGACATACGATTGCAGCTATCCCGAGGGATTTGCCGTCATTTATTGAAGAGTTCTGATGTATATCTCCAAAGTTCTTCATCAGATCTTGATGAAATTTAAATGGGACCACATGAAAAGCACCAGCTTTCAAATAAAAATAGAATCATCGAAATCAGTTCACCCAGTAAAAAGTTCTGAGGTAACAAACATACAAAAAAAATACAGTCGAATTGATAACCTCCTCTTTTTTGGAAAGTCGGTTAAAAATAGACAGGTATTGGCCGCACACTGCCCAGTATGTCTGTGTGGTAAATTTTGTGAGAGTATTGCTCAGTCCATTCTCCATGTCTATGGGCGGTCCACACTTCGAGCATTTCGGCTCCCCAACTAATCAAGAGATCGTTGTTTGATAGATTATTGATTGTGCAGAGAGCGAATGAACGATTTTCAATGGGCTGGTACTTAAAGTACCACCAGTACTTGGCGAGAAAAAGTGGGTAACGAAATAAAAGTGGTCCATGGCGAGTTTTCGATCTTCCGGTACTTATATTGAAATATTAAATTTGTTTGTTTTGATAGTTTGCAACTTGAAAGTGACTACATAGTACCGTTGTACACGGATATTGGTTATCTTTATTGAATTATGTTATTTGTATTTTACCGTTTCGTTTAATTTAATTTAAATTAAACTGTTGTACTCCATTATATTTATAAAGACCAGGAAATTGGTTTAGGTAATTTTAAGTTAACTCAAACTCGTATTGGTTAAATTCTCATTAATTCCACACTGCGGTGTACTCGTAATTTTGTAAAGTCGGTAAAAATAGGTCAAATCCCGCGAGTATCGTTAATTTGATGAGGTCAAGAGGATAGCCTTCACCCAATTGTCAACAAAACATAATTGCGTTAAGTATATTTTGTATTACGAGTACATCCATTACTAATTACCATTTTCTCCAATAAAAATGGCAATTAAGGTGGTACCCTGACCAAAAAATCAGCATGAGATATGAGCATTCCTATTGGCCTAGCGGCACTAGTGGCGCATGAATTACAGTAGTGAATACGCCCAGATTTTAGAATAAAATCTTATTAAAATCGAATTCTAGGTTTTTGAAAAAAAAAATACGATAAAAATGTTCGTTATTAAATTGTCTATCCATTAGTGTTAGTCCAAAAATAATTAATCAACACTTTACGAGGGGATGCATGCTATCAATAATTATTTCTCATTTTTATGGTTTTGTTGGAAGGAGATTAGTGAAACATATACCTGTTAAAAAAAAAGTATACGACCATTTTAGAATCAATAATATGTAGAAATTTAATGTATTTTTATAAGTTGATATTTCTTTTTATATAACGAGTAGATAGCTCCTAAAAACAACACGAAAACGGCTAGCGCGGGGTTTTGCTCGGGGTAGCGCCTTAAAGTATAGGTCCAATACGTAGAGCCAAACAACCAATTTAGTTCTCCGGCTTCGCTCAGCGATCGGAATTATATGGAGTGTGAGTAGATAAAAATCAGACACCAGCTTGTGATGCCAAAAATGCCAAAACGCGCACTCGTTTCAGACCCGCGCGACCCAAAATTCTGTAGTTTTTTGTACTTTCCTTATGACTAAAAAAGGCTTAGATCAAAATGTAGATAATTAAATTGTCTATGAGATTGTGAAAATGTCATCAAAATACGGTCGGTCGTTGTCGTTTTTTTGTCCGTGTTAGACATATCTTTACATATTAAATATACTATGTTATACGACAAAAACTGAAAATTTTCATAGATAAAATTATTAAGAAAATGGTTTAATGTAACATATATTTTTCTAAAAAATTACGACTAGCCGTTTAGACGTGATTCTCATTTTAAAATCAGCTAATCATGGGTAGTCTGTGCCTTAACCTCTTGTTATTTAGAAAATTCATTAACTTTGATCTCATACTTGTTCTTTGCTTGATGATAGTTTAATATTTACGTTAGTCAAGAATCGAAATGTTATTTTTTTTCCAGTCTCGTGAATACTGGCTGCAGCCAAGGTCTCATCCAGCGCCCCGAGAAGCCTGTATGGGAGGTGGTTGAGAACAGTTCACTCCAGGACATGTCTCCAAATAGTCAGGAGAATGTAGTTCAAATACAACCACAGAAGATTCACCTATCTTTGAAGCCACGTAAGTAAAAAGTCATCAATAATATCCCAGGCTACTATAGAATGAGTTTTTCTATGCAGTCGGATAAAAAGTAAGAATTGCCACTTAATTTTGAAACATATTTTTGGCTTCACTTGGTTTTGTAACATAATATAGTACATTATTACCTCAATGCATAATAGACGTTTTTAATATACGTAAACCTATTTTGTTTTATTGAAACTGAATAAGCGCCAGCACAGAATAAATAATAATACAGCGCCATCTGGTGACAGTAAATACAAATTGATATATCATGTACGTTAAAAAACTCACACTAACCGAACGCCATGGCAGTAATAAGGCATTTAGCTTATCTATTCATTTTGACTTTATTAAATAGAAATTCGAAACCGTAGATTTAGTACGATTTCGTTCGAAACTAATTTTCGTGCTTTTCTGATTGACTTTTGTTTTTTGAATTATACAAGACTTTCACTTACATGATGTTGTTAGACAGTAAATAATTAGAATGTATTATAAATGTATAACGGTGCAGTTAAACACATATTATTTAAACACAACGCAAGCTTAATACAAATTAAAGAAAGCTTTGAGAAGGCGGAAAACAATACGCCATTAACTTTGGGAGCCATCATCTTCATTGTAGTTTGATACGAGTATATTATTATTGTCAATTTGCACTCCAACATTAACTATGTACAAATCACAGTAAATCGCAGCCATTGGTGGAAAAATGTGAACCATGGCTTTCGAATTGTTTTATAGTTTAAAGATAAATGCTGTGAACCCAAAAGCACACACAACTCGCTAAGATTTACCCAAGTGACCAAGTCGAAACCAAGTGGCAGTCATCTTAAAATTAGATATAGAGACAAATGATCACCGGCTCATGTTAATAGACTAGTCACAGGCCCTTCACGGCCAGGGACTAAGGAATTTCATCATCATCATATCAGTCAGACGATAAAAAACTTTTTTGCCAAAAAATACTACCGACTTCCAAATGAAAAACTACAAAGTGAAAAATTACTTAACTCTTGGAAGTCGGTGTCTTACGTAGGTACCATTTTTTTCGATATGGACACCGACTTCCAAGAGTTAAGTTATTTTTCACTTTGTAGTTTTTCATTTGGAAGTCGGTAGTATTTTTTGGCAAAAAAGTTTTTTATTTTGCCCTTTTTAGTTTTGCCAACCTAATAGATACGCAAGTTGTTTCCTACGGTCCCTATAACGCCGAATAGATTACCCGAATAACATGAAACTTGAACATAACCGGTGAAATGAGAGATCTGCGTACCCCTTTAGAGCGTATGAAATGGTATAAACAATATACAGACATGCGATTGCAGCAATCCCGAGAGTGTTGCCGTTATTTATTGAAGAGTTCTGTTGTATATCTCCGAAGTTCTTGATCAGACCTACACCAAATTAAAATGGGACCAATTTCAAAACATACTCTTCCAAACAAAAAAATAATTTTCAAAATCGGTCCACAATTGACGGAGATATCGGTGAACATACACAAAAAAAAAAAAAACAAACATAAAGTCGAACATAGAACCTCCTCCTTTTTGGAAAGTCGGTTAAAAATCGTCCACTGCTGGACATCAGCTTCCCCCAGGCGTCGCGTCCTCACATTGACCAATCCCGTGCGTCTCGAATTGCGCATTGCGCAAGTGAATTTGGCAAATCAGATCGACCTATCACATACGAGATGAATGACGCGATGTGGATTTCCGTCTTGTGATTGGTCCATTGATAGCGGTCAAACCCTTTGCGTTGCCGTATTCACTTACGCAAAAAGCTGCTGGTCATCGGTCCATCTAGTAGGAGGCGTTCCAACGCATCGCCTTCCGGTTCGCGCACTCCAGAACTTTTCGGCCCCATGGACCATCCGTTCTGCGAGCAATGTGTCCTGCCCTTGCCACTTAAGTTTCGCAATTCTTCGGGCTATGTCGACAACTCCTGCGGATATCCTAATTTCTGATGCGATCACGCAAGGAAACTCCAAGCATAGCCCTCTCCATTGCCCTTTGGGTGACTATGAGCTTTCTGATGAGGCCCATTGTGAGTGACTACATCTCGGTCTCATAGGTAATCACTGGCAACACACACTGGTCATAGACTTTTGTCTTGAGACACTGCGGTAAATTGGACGACAAGATAGGAACTTGTGTGCTGGCTTTAGATGCCAGATACTTGATTCATCATCATCATCCTTTTTATGTTCCTACTGGTGGGACTTCTTAGCCATGTCTACAAGTTGTTTTCAAGAGTCATCACGAATCGTCTCGCGCGCAGGTTTGACGATTTCCAGCCTCCCGAACAAGCCGGATTCCGAAAAGGCTTTAGCACCGTAGACCACATACATACGCTGCGGCAGGTTATACAGAAGACCGAAGAGTATAACCTGCCTCTCTGCTTAGCGTTTGTGGACTACGAGAAAGCCTTCGATTCGGTCGAGACTTGGGCTGTACTGCAGTCTCTCCAACGGTGCCAGATCGACTACCGGTACATTGAGGTGTTGAAGTGTTTGTACAGAAACGCCACCATGTCAGTCCGTCTTCAGGATCAGACCTCGAAACCAATATTTCTCCAGCGTGGCGTGAGACAGGGAGATGTCATTTCTCCGAAACTGTTCACTGCTGCGCTGGAGGATGTTTTCAAGGTTCTGGACTGGAGGGGCCTAGGCATCAATGTTAATGGCGAGTACATCACTCATCTTCGGTTTGCAGACGACATAGTGGTCATGGCTGAGACCATGGAGAGCCTCAATACAATGCTCGATGACCTCAGTAGAGCTTCCGGAAGAGTGGGTCTTAAAATGAACATGGACAAAACCAAGGTGATGTTGAATGCCCATGTTACACCCACTCCTATCAAGGTTGGAGACTCTACACTCGAAGTTGTGGAAGATTATGTCTACCTGGGACAAACGATCCAGTTGGGTAGGGCCAACTTCGAGAGAGAGATAAACCGTCGAATCCGACTCGGCTGGGCAGCGTTCGGGAAGTTGCGCGGTGTCTTCTCGTCCAACTTACCACAGTGTCTCAAGACAAAAGTCTATGACCAGTGTGTGTTGCCAGTGATGACATATGGCTCTGAGACGTGGTCGCTTACAATGGGCCTTATCAGAAAGCTTACAGTCACTCAAAGGGCAATGGAGAGGGCTATGCTCGGCATTTCCTTGCGTGATCGAATCAGAAATGTAGAGATCCGTAAGAGAACCAATGTTACCGACATAGCTCGAAGAATTGCCAAACTTAAGTGGCAGTGGGCAGGGCACATTGCTCGCAGAACGGATGGCCGATGGGGCAGAAAGGTTCTGGAGTGGCGACCGCGAACCGGAAGACGTTGCGTTGGAAGGCCTCCCACCAGGTGGACCGATGACCTCGTGAAGGTTGCGGGGATCCGCTGGTTGCGAGACGCACGGGACCGATCAATGTGGCGACGCTTGGGGGAGGCCTATGTCCAGCAGTGGACGTCTTTCGGCTGATATGATGATGATGATGACTGGTGGGACTCAGGTCTACTCTCAGTGAGAGATCGAATAGGCCTTAAACACGGGCCGAGTGCTAGTTGGTGGATGTCATATGTCTTCGAATTTTTGGTTCTTAATTATGCCGATTTTCGCCCGATGTGTTCCTTCACCGGTTTTAGAGCAGTTGTGATGAAATAATTTACACAAAGTAAAGCGCCTGCCTGGGCTCAAACCCAAGGCTCTAAAAATCTTCAGGGCCATTACCACTGGTCCACCACTAGTCTCTGCGATATTTGGCTGCTTTACTAATAAGCATATTGTTTCAGGGGAGACGCAGAAGATTCAGTTTTCTTACAGACCAGCCAAAAATTACCCTCTAGATTTATATTACTTGATGGATCTCACTTGGTCTATGAAGGACGACAAGGAAACACTTGTGTCTTTGAGAGATGATCTGCCTACGTTGTTGAAGAATCTTACTGATAACTTTAGGTAAGTTACATTCTAAATGAATACCTTAAGTTATATTCTACCTTAAGGTATTCACACCCATTCTAAGTCCTTATAAAGAAAAAATTGTCGTCTACTCTCGACTCAGTCGCCAATTCGCCATGATTACGGAATAAACTCGAGTCGAGGAAGATCTAACAAGCAATAACTGTCGATTTCAATGAGGGAGACTGAGTTGAGGTTGAGTGAGAGAGTAAAAAAGAGAGTAAAAAATATGTGGAGCAGAACAATTTTTTTTTAAGTTTTTTTGTTTAGATTCATTTCAATTCAATTTAATTTATTCATAACAAAGCCAATTAAAATAACAATTTAAGATTACGTGCGAAATATAGAACAATGCAAAAAAGCAACTGTGAAACCCTGATTCCCAAACTAGGTAGTTGCCTGTATCTTGGCAATCAGTGAATTATCATACCGTATTTACTTACTTCTTTGAAAATGGTGAAGCAGCCCGGATATGTATATAGCTTTCCTTGCAACGAATGAAGTTTGTATTATTCTGTATCTAAAATCGTCAATACATCGGCAATGCCTTCAATGTTTCCACACACAACTACATTTTCCATAAAACCTTCGCCCGTCGCCCGTCGTCGGTTTTGCATGCAAAAATTACAATATCTTTATTTCCAGGCTCGGATTCGGAAGCTTCGCCGAGAAACCGCTAATGCCATTCATAAGTACGGACTCCCGAAGACTGGCAAACCCTTGTTCCGTGGAGGAGGAAGCCTGCGAAGCGACATACAGCTACAAACACCACTTGTCCCTTACAAACCAGGTACATTGGAATTGATCTATTCACACGTCGTGACATTGTACGGTGTATAAGGAAATCCTTAATGCTCTTCTTCCATTTTGAGAGCTCGTAAATAGGGAAGGTTAATTTGTTGACCGTACAATGTAGTGGTCAGTGGTACTTATGTCAAATGCATCTGTAAATTCTACCAGCGAAAAGAGTCATAACTTCATTGTAACCTAAATTGTTTTAAAGATTAAATTGTTTGTTCGTTTATAGGAGGTAATCTCTGGCAGTACTGACCCAAATATGAAAATTCTTTCACTGATATAGAGTGTACTTACTTTAAGCTACTTCTTATCTCGGAAAGATGCGCATTTCCTGTGATTTAGGTTAAGGAAACGAAGCTGCAGGAAATGCTTCTATGGTATTAAAAAAACAGTTTTCAATGTAGCGTCCACATTTTGCATTACGTTGTAATATGAATCTTTTGTTCCTCCTTTGAAAATTAGTCCTTCTGGTAGGTCCTAATATTTTGCCGTTTTTCATGAAACTAGTTACAGAAGTTATATACCTTGTTTATATACCTCGTGTAAATTGAAAATTTAATTGTGATTTTGTGTGTTGTGCTGTCTTTTGTGTGCACTAAATTTTTTATCTATCTATCTAAGTTAGAAGTAACTAGGCCCCCCGCTCGTCCAAGAAAAAAAGAACGATTATTCTTTTCTTTGTTTTTAATTTTAGATAGGCTCGCGCTTGACCACTATCTCACCTGATGGTAAGCGATGATGTGGTCGACGGTGTAGCACGATTGCCTAGAAGTAACCTATTCACTCAGTCTTGACTAAAAGATCCCGAGGTTGTAGCTATCGCGAAACCCAGACTCCGGCAGGGAATGCCACTCCTTAGCTGTACGCAAAATAAAAGTATTTCCAAAACCTTTAGTGCGAATGTCCACCATGTACCGATGGCGCATCGCCGTACGTCATGTAGGCCGATGATGAAACGGGCTAGGCGGAATCAGGTCATGCAATTCCATCGCACACTCTCGAAATGCAACCGATAAAATACCGACAAATTCTTCGTCCAGGTAAACGAGTTCATAGAACACGTGAACAGCAGTTCAGTGACTGCTAACCTGGACAACGCAGAAGCTCAGCTGGACGCCCTAGTGCAGGTCATCGCGTGCGGCGACAAGATCGGCTGGGCCGAACACAGCAGAAAGATCGTCATTCTGCTCTCTGATGGACTGATGCATACCGCTGGAGATGGGAAACTTGGTGAGATTACTTGAGATTTAGGTTTTTTTGTGTAAGTTCTGATGTTACAGGAGATAACCTTATTTGGACTTAATGTTTTTACGGTGTGACCACACCAAACCATCGGTCATCGAACGATGCTAGCAACAAATGGTAGATTGATCAACATTCCATCCACAGTACTACACCATAAAAACCTGCTACATGAATGCGGATACGTTGAGGATCTTTGATAAATATCATCGATTGGTTCCTCCAATTCGTTGATAGTAGAGAGTAGGTAGCCTTTGAATCTGAAAAAATTCCAATTTGCAAAGGAAGGCGGTTAACAGCACTATTACAAAGTACATTTGGAAGTTAATGTAAATATCCTTGTAAAGTCAAGGATCTGTCCTTAAACCCAAAATAGACACTAAGGAAACAGGAAAACTTTAATAAACTCTGTTTACTCAACAATTACGCAATAAACCACTTAAAAACAAACAATTTAAATGGTGATTTTGAAGTTTTGTACACGCCCAATTCATATAACAGAACAAAATAATAATATTCAATGCATGTGAGATCTAATCAATACAAAATGCGACAGCAAAACAGTTATAGAAAACTAGACAATCAGCTACCGTGTGACACGAACATACCAGCGAAGTCAAATACCACAATAAATAAGATTTAACATTACACGTGTCTTCTGATAACGAAGGTTAATCTGTTAAAGGTGGCGCGACGAAGAAGAACGATGATCAATGTCATTTAGATGACAAAGGGTACTACTCAGATGCCGCTACTTACGACTATCCGTCGGTAGCGCAGTTGTATCGGCTTTTGGAAAAGTTTAAGGTAAGATTTAGTTCAAGATTAAAAACAATCACTTCTGTCTTGGTCATATCAATGATGAATATTCAGAAAAAACGTCCAAATGTGAGTCGGATTCGCATACGAAATGTTTCTTACCATAGAGAGATTTGGCTTCTTTTGAATGTCATGATTTTGGTTAACTGTAAGAACCTTGTAAGTTTTGCGAGATTCCAAATATGATTCCACTTGACCGGTTTTTATTATTATCTGGCTCCTGATTATCTAGCTCTGGAGTCAGTTTTACTTTTTGTGTAATCCATTGTCTTCTTCTTAGTCGTATCGATGATTCCAAAGTTCCAAAATTAAATATATTTTGACCATAATTCAGCCACGCGAACAGCGTTGTCATTTGCCTCACAAAGGTCTCTTAGGGTACAGCTGTTCCACAGAGAACACGACAAAATGTGAGGCATTTTTTGTGACGTTGCTCCGCAATCGCACTGTGGGGCATTGGAGTACTCCCATCTAACTAAGTCTAGCACCATATACCTTTATTTTTGTGGTCGGAAATCATCCAATGACTTCTCCCGCTCTGGGCGGGAAGCGGGAGGACGTGTCAGATGTTTACTGACTAAAATCCACCTGTGTGCCTTTAGTAGCTTGTTCCAGGGCCGCAGTAACTCACTTTCAAATTTATCCGCGACCCAGACATGCATCGGCCCTAGCGGAACCCAACAATTTTACTGATATTTCTCACTACGCGCCATCTTCGACTCGGGAGCACCCATATACCTACATGAAAAGTTTAATGCTTTTCTGGTTTACCGTTTTTACGGTGGAGAGAAAAGTAAACAAGACTGTTAAAGTTTCTTAGGTCAAATTTAATTATCTTGACACACCCTACATATTGGTTAATAGATTGACATTACCCCATCAAACGCTCTACAAACTAACGGCCATGTTTAACGTCTTCGGTAACTTTCAGGTCAACGTAATATTCGCCGTAACGGCAAGTGTAAAGGATCACTACGACAGTTTGAACAAACTCCTCGAAGACTTCACATACGTAGCCAAGTTGGAGAGTGACAGTTCCAATATTCTGAAACTAGTTAAAACTGGTTATGAGGACATTGTCAGTGTGGTAAACTTTCATGATGATTCTGACCTGGGACCAGTTAAGATTAGATATTTTACGGACTGTGGAGTTAAAGGGGGACCATTGAAAGAAGAGACGAGGTGTACTGGAGTGGAGTATGGAATGACGCTGCGTTATGAAGCTCATGTTACTTTGGAGGCGTGTCCTGAGTATAAATCAGTGAGTTTAATACTTTTTCAATTGTTTAATTGAGTCTATCCTCATCCAAAACCATATTTGACCTACTGCTGGGATAAGTTTTTCTTTTGCCAATCTCCAATATGTACCGGCCTCATCTAGGTTCTAGCCGTAATTATCTGTAAGGTCTTCTTTATCACTTCCCTGTTTGCTTCTTGAATATTTTTCCTACTTTATTAAGAACTTTTTGATGTCAATGTAAGCTTTTGGTTAGAGCAGTGGTGCTCCAGTGGTAACGGCCGCGACTTACAAGTTGTAGGTCGTACGATCGAACCCAGGCAGGCGAATTACTTTGTGTAAATTATTTCATCACCACTGCTCTCAAAACGGTGAAGGAAAACATCGTGAGGAAACCGGCATGTCTTAGAACCAAAAATTCGAAGACATGTGACATCCACCAACATGCACTGGGCCCGCGTGGTGGATTACGGCCCATTCCCTCTCACAGAGAGTAGGTGCGGAAAAGTGATCCATCTATCCTATCCTAAGTTTAAATTCCTTAACCTCACAAGCTCCGTTTAAATATATTAATAACAATATTCTGGTTATTCACAACAGTCCAAACAAACAATTCGCATCTCTGAGTCTCAACTGGGCCAGGACGCTTTAACCTTGGAGGTGGACATCCAATGCGGGTGTGCATGCAGCGGTGAAGTACAGACGGGCATGTCACCCATGTGTCCCGTCAACGCGCACTTTGTGTGTGGTGTGTGCCAGTGTAATAAAGGATGGTGAGTGAACTTTTAAATATAGCAACCTTTTTACCCGACTGCCGAAGGGGGGTAACGTGTTTATCAGTCTATGCATGTATGTATGTTTGTTCCTATGTGGCGTTCTAGAGACCAAATACGTTGGCCGATTTTGATGATTCTTACGGCAATCGATTCTTCTTAATCTTGCGAGTGTCACTGGCTACATTAAAATTGGAAAAGAAAAAAATGGCTGATTTGTGGCGCCATTTTGTGTGGGGGTTTTCTTCCATACCCATCTTGTGGGGTATAGAGCGTTTTAAGAGGTGATTTCAAAAAAATATAACACTTATATGTTTAAAAGTACATTAGTCTAGAAAAACAAAAGTTGTTAATATAAAAAGTTAATAAAAAAATAAAAATAAACTCGACTGTATAATAAGCGAACTAAAAAGACGTAAAAAAGAAGAAATTCATTATGTGTAGTCGAATATGTATACTTCGACTGCACAGCATGATTTTCTTCTTGTTTACGTCTTATTAGTTCGCTTTTTATACAGCCGGGTTTTTGATTTTTTTAATTGATGTAGTTTACATTCAATTATGGATACAATGGAAACAATTAGAACACCTACATACAGCAGACTCGCTAGCCTCCTATAATGTTCCTAAGACTAAGGAAAGTAAGTATCATTCTATTCTTAGATAACTGAGAATAAATACTCATAGATAAAACACTGCCTAGAAATTATTACTTTATTTAATTAATTTTCACGTTGAATGGCAATGCTGGTTCTTTGCGCAAAGAACGAGCCAGCCCTCGGTCACGCACAGGGCCGATCAGTCGGGGAGAGATACAAAACCTATGTGACAATGTATATGAGCCTGGAATAGTCCCGGCAAACGTTGACACCGATTGGACAGACTAGATATCTCCAAGGTGTCTCCAAACACAAGCATCAGATAATTATATAGCTGCTGCTAGTGTGTCTTAACAAATAAATAAATATCAATATTTTCACGCTAAGATTTCGTCAAACTGCATGTCTTTAAGGTTACACTAGTCGATCATTCTTCCATACAAACGTAGTCTGGCGATTACTTCTCTGTTTGACGATGTAAGTTTAAAATAATAAAAAAAAATCAATTTGTCTCATCATTATCTAGCCCTGTATGGAAACAAAAAAGTAATAAAATAATATATTTGAAAGTTATGTGCGTCGAAAGTTTCATATTTCAAAACAAATTTTAACGCATCTTTGGGCGGAATAAATACCATAAGAAGAAAGAAAATAGCAAAACGGCCTCCATACAGGGATAGATTTGTAATTCGAAAATGCATTTTTTTTTTTTTGAAAATATACATTAATTCGTTTTTTCATGATATCTAGACTCCCAAAGGTCTGTTTATAAAATTTCGCGCGCTCGTTTCCGTCTAAAATCATCATCCATTTCGATACAAATTTGCAAAAGTGCTAATTCGTACGCGAACTCTTACTGCTCAATACAGCATCTATCTCTTTAACACATGGTGTCGGATAAGATAGCATGCATTTTAACCCCGTGCTCAAAATAGTTCGTGCCGTCGATTAGGGCAACCTTAAAACCTCAATACAACACTCAAAAGACACCTTTTTGCAAATAATGTGTAAGACCAATTTACATCTCGTCTCAACTCGTCTGCAATATTTGCCAAACAAATGATATTGGACTGGTACAGGTATTATTCCAGGAACTTGCTACTTCCTACTTGACCTATATATTCTTGGTATTGCAACGTCTCTCGTTTTTACCCGACTTCTGAAGGAGGGTTATGTTTATCAGTCCATATATGTCTTGATTTTGGTAGTTCTTACGTCAATCGATTCGTCTTAACCCTGCGACTGTTACTGGCTGACATTAAAGTCGGAACCACACTTATGTGTCGTGGCGTGGTGTGGTGCGGGATCCACCAATCAAACGACTCTGTTCCAGCCTACGTCATAACGCAACGAGTTTTGTAGCCAATCATCTGCGTCGGACTTCGCCACGACACGCCACGCCATGTAAGTGTGGTTCCCTCTTTAAACTGGAAAATAGAAAAATGGCGGCTTTTGGGCGCCAGATTGTGGAGGCCCAATTTTTTTTCTCTTCAAACCCCATCGTGTGGGTTATCAAAATAAAGGATTTTAAGAGGTGATTTCAAAAATATATAACAATTTTATGTTTAAATGTACCTAATTCGAAAAAATATGTTAACTAAAAAGTTATAACTAAATAAAAAAAGTTAATTGTATAAATCAAAAAACCCGACTGCTTAAAAAGCGAACTAAAAAGACGTAAATTAGAAGAAAATCATGCTGTGCAGTCGGAGGATACATATTCGCGAGCCAGCTGACCAAAACCAGATGTATCCTCCGACTGTACAGCATGATTTTCTTCTTATTTACGTCTTTTTAGTTCGCTTTTTAAGCAGTCGGGTTTTTTGATATGTACCATTTTTTTTTTTTTGGTCGTTTTTTCCGTCCCTTTAGTAACAAAAGTGGACGTTTTAGAATCCCTTTGCTTGCGCCTTGTAAATTAACGTCTAACGTCATCATCATCAGAACCATCTAATCTCGACCACTATCCTCCTAGGTCCGGTCCATCATGCGACTGCGCGATAGGCAACGAGAACGAGTCAGCAGAACTAATGGCCCAATGTCGCGAACCTAACGCGACGCGAAGTATCGCATGTTCGGGCGCGGGTGATTGTCTATGCGGCGAGTGCGAGTGTGACCGCGGCTTTACGGGCCGGTACTGCCAGTGTGAGAACTGCGATGTAAGTTTGTAAGTATTTTCAGAACTTTTCTTTACTACTACTTTGTCATTATATCTTCGATCCTTGAGTTTATTCTGTATTTTCAGTTCTTTTTAGGGTTCCGTACCCAAAGGGTAAAAACGGGACCCTATTACTGAGACTCCGCGGTCCGTCTGTCTGTCTGTCTGTCTGTCTGTCACCAGGCTGTATCTCATGAACCGTGATAGCTAGACAGTTGAAATTTTCACAGGTGATGTATATCTGTTGCCGCTACAACAACAAATGCTAAAAACAAAATAAAATAAATATTTAAGGGGGACTCCCATACAACAAACGTGTTTTTTTTTGCCGTTTTTACGAAAATGGTACGGAACCCTACGTGCGCGAGTCCGACTCGCACTTGGCCGGTTTTTTATTTTACCTTAGCGATTAAGATCTGTTAATAGTAGGTACATTGTGATACAAGGGTGGAAAGTAGGTTTTTAATGACACGAGTTTGCAATAACCTACACACTCGTGTATCACACGACGTTTTCCAATACAGTTGTGGGAAATAGTAAAAACAAATCAAATAATTAGATTTGTTTATTCACAAAAAAAATACGAATTTCAGAAAATGGCGCGTAACGAAAACAGCCTATACAGCTTAATCGATTTTTAACAAATGTTGATGTGAAAATAATTAAATTAAAATTGGTTATTAAATATAGTAAACAGTCATTTAAAATACTTTTGAGAATTCAATGCTAAAATGTACGGAATCATTCATTTTTCCTTGTATAAAATCTATCCCATTTTATTCTATGTATGAAAACTCCTTGCTACTAAACTTTTTTAAATTGACTTATAAATTTAAAACGCAACTGCAAAAGTAATGATCGTGCTCGTAAAAAAATTGCAATATCTACTTCGAATCTTGGGATTGTTTTTCATCTTAACTCAAATGTGTAGCGCTTGCAGCATACGAAAAACGTTTTATAGCACCCTAACAAAAAGCTCGCATTACAATCAAAAGATTGCCTTGATATTTAAATGAGCGGAAAGAGTGGTCTGGATTCCCACAGAAAAGAAGGAGTGGCGTTCCCCAGGGTAACACTGTAGGTCCACATTTATTTATGTTCACACAAAACACTTTACAAAGAAAATAAATAATACAGATAGAAGAGCACAAATGTACTGCTTATTTCAATAGGTATTTCTTCCAGCAGACCTGCGACAGGAAAGTTGGATGATATACGAAGACAAATTGTGTAGAGGGAAATAAGGGAACTTAAAATAGACTAACAACTATACAGCTATATAACTTAACTAACTATGTATAAATAACACATTTACCTTAAATAAATATAGAAGAAAGATATAGAAGATACATACATAATAATTTATAATAATTACAATATGGTGGAGAGGTAATCATCACATTTGTTTCACTTGCTAGAGACTATGTCAGCAGTTTCTCATATAAATATAGTAAAAAGGTGAAAGATTATAATTATCATGAAAATGTCTTTCATTGACTCGCAAATAAGAAACGTAAAATTTTGCAGGATACAAATACAAATAGAAAGAAAAGAAAGAAAGAAAGAAAAACACAGTTAAGCAAATAACAAACAAAAAAACAAATCGAATAGACTCTTCGTTATTCAAGTGTTCGCACACGCAACTATTGACAACGATCAATAGTCGCGCTATGTAATTACTCCGGATGTGTGCCCGGTTTAATTGCATATAATGATACAAAAAGTCACTATACTCTTTGCGCTGTAGTATTTCGCGGGTGACAATTTCAATAACATTTTTTACGAATTTTTTGTAGTATAACGTCATACAGGCAACTATGGTATAACCATGGTATGATGTTAAACTACATAAAAAACCGGCCAAGTGCGAGACGGACTCGCGCACGAAGGGTTCAGTACTCGGTAAATTGCGGTTTACGATTTATGACGTATTAAAAAAAAAACTACTTACTAGATCTTGTTTAAACCAATTTTCGGTGGTAGTTTACATGGTAATGTACATCATATATTTTTTTTAGTTTTATCATTCTCTTATTTTAAAATTTACAGGGGGGGGGACACATTTTACCACTTTGGAAGTGTCTCTCGCGCAAACTATTCAGTTTAGAAAAAAAATATTGTAGAAACCTCAATATCATTTTTAAAGACCTATCCATAGATACCCCACACGTAACTATGGGTTTGATGGAAAAAAAAAAAATTGTTTCAGTTTCAAGTATGGGGACCCCCAAAATTAATTGTTTTTTTTCTATTTTTGAGTGAAAATCTTAATGCGATTCACAGAATACATCTACTTACCAAGTTTCAACAGCATTGTTCTTATAGTTTCGGAAAAAAGTGGCTGTGACATACGGACGGACAGACAGAGACAGACATGACGAATCTATAAGGGTTCCGTTTTTTGCCATTTGACTACGTTACCCTAAAAATGCGTATACGTATATGCGTAAAAAATGTTATTGAAACTGTCACCCGCACTATGCTGCAGCGCAAAGAGTGTAAATGGTTTCAATCCGTATTTTTGTCTCTGCAAAATATAGTTTCTATTTCTTCCAAAGACTGCAATATTTCTGACATCGTTCGACGTAAAGCAGACACGCAATATGTCGGCAGTTATAGAAAGCATTAGTAAATACACTTCATGTTACCGACTATCGACACTTTGGAGTATTTCTGGATACTCGCGGAATGTGTTTACTTGTCTCATTTGAAATAGGCACGGCAGTTCCTACTGATGGCTGTTTAATGGCCTGGTTAATGTGCCTTTACAAAATAACTGCTAGTGAAGTTATGCAAATGAATGAGGTTAACACAGTTTTAGTTTTGGATGGAGGTTCTGGTTCTGGCTGAATGCTTAAGGCGCTATATACGCCCCAATGTTAACGCAGTACTGGCCGTGCGCCAGCTCGATGCCAAATTATCAATATTGAAACTCCTTTTGAACGTTTTGTTTGCAAAATATTATTTGATTTACATATGCTATGTTAGTTATGAAGAAATTCCAGCCATCAATTTTTCTGTGTAAAAATATTTTTAAACATCCAAGTCGTTTTGGAGATGAATCCAAAAGTTGCGAAAAAATATCTAGTTGTTAATTATTTTTAAACGCAAAACTATTAGTTACACGAATAAACCTTGTTTTCAAAATCATGAACATGAATCAATAATAAATATATATTTTTCAAACCTTTTAACCTAGCCTTTACTAAAGAGTATGCTTTAGAAAGTTACACTGAAGGGTATGTAGGCCCCTTAAGAGGAAATGTGGGCAGAGAGCTCCGACTGAACTCCATTAGTACAAATTCATAATTCGAAGTTTGGCTCTCGCCATTTCGTCCTCCAATATTGGACCAATTTAAAAGATATGCCATATTATTATACTAAAAGAAAGATATATACTATGACCCTATGTTTTTCTTTTTTCATCTTTTAAATTGGTCCAATAATGGAGGATGAAATAGGAGAGAGCCAAACCTCTTAACGACTTTTTAGGAAATTCAGTCGGATGCCTGCAACCGCATTTCCTCTTTACATTGTCCTAAATAGAAAATCTTCATTAGACAACTATTTGTGCAACTACATACCATACTTGGTTAGATGGATAGGTAGAATTTCGATAACGCCTGTCCTAAGACTGTTAGGACATCAATACATATAATAGATCTGTAGAAAATTCGTTTTTGCACATCGCAAATATACAAAATGAAATAGCCAGGGTGTTACAGGATAACCAACAGAATCCATTTCCAGCATTTTTGGATTTTTTGTTGTTAATCGATTTTCCATTTATTTGTATACGCATCATGTTAAATTCACGTAACCAATGTAGATAACTTTTATGCATAAAAATTGTGCGTCACTTGAAGTATTACTTAGTTTTTGATTCATCGCAATCAGTTCACTCTATCAAAAGTTAGATGAATTTAAAGTTATTAGAACACACGCAAGTCAGATACTCGGACAGTTGAACTCTATATTCGATAGATGGCGTTGTTCATTTGAAGTCATTTTCTGCATGGCGGTGTTAAGATTCTCCGAAAGAATGACCCTAGAAAAGAAATTGGTAGGTAGGTAAGCAGGGTAGGTAGGAAGGTAAGTAGCAGAGAACATATTTATTCTAGCGAGGTAAGTATGGTATGGTAGGTACTAGGCAGTTGACGGGAACGAAGAGCGGGCACAGCTAGTTTACATCATTTAAAAGACTCGATTAGGTATTGGTCAGTGGTCATTGTGATTGCAGTCCTCAATATACCATCTTTATCATGTTGAGAAGTATCAGTTTATTGCAAAACATCCAAGATGGCAGTCATCTGTCACACAAAACACTTCCATTGATCTAAGCATTTCATTTTTAACCCCCGCCGGAAAAAGAGGGGTTTTATAAGTTTCTCGTATGTTGCTGTGTATCTGTGTGTCTGTCTGTGGCATCATAGCGCCTAAACGGATGAACCGATTTTGATTTAGTTTTTTTTTTGTTTGAAAGGTGATTTTGTCGAGAGTGTTCTTAGCTATGTTTGAATTAAATCGGTTCAGCCATTCAAAAGTTATGAGCGCTTTACTGTTTGAATCGGAGTGTTTTCGGAAGATAAATGTGTCGGGGGCTTTTTAAATTTTACTTGTCTATTCATTTAACATGTGTTGGTCCACTGCTGGATTTCCTCATAGCTTTCCATTGCGAAATTAATTAATCATGAAAAACTATTTTCAGAGAGAACAGTCTAGAATGCGGTGGAGTTGGTCGTGGAGTATGCGTGTGTGGACAATGCGCTTGCTCTGAAGGCTGGAGCGGGTCTGCGTGCGACTGTACCGATAGGAACGACACTTGTATAGCACCTACTGGCACTGACGTGTGCTCGGGACACGGCGATTGTGAGTGTGGTAAGTGGAACTGCAGATAGATATTTATAAAATAACTATTATAGCTTCCGCTAATGACGAAAATTATCCCGAGGGAAAATATTCCCGGCATAAAAAGTATCAAAGTCAATTATTTTTTTTTATATTTCACCTAGGCCTACATGGGCACTTATAAAACGTCGACAATGTGCACGGTTCTGGTTGGTCGTTTCCTATGGAGAAGAACCGGCTAGACACTCCAGTTACTCTTTTAAAAAAATTGTTTGGTTTTACAATATTTTCATGTTACAGCATTAGTACTTAGATGGGGGGACAACGTAGGCCCGACAATAAGTCGTAAGAAACTAAAAAAACATATTATATAATAAATAAACAAAATATCAAAAAATAAATAAAACGAGATAAAATGTTTACAAAATCTAGAAATTTAGAAGGCCGACAATGTTCACACATTTACAAAACAATCGGCAAGAGAATCTACACAAAGTATTAAGTACAAGTAACAAGACTAAATTTAACATTATTCTATGTGCTATTCCATACTATAATCTATCTCTGTGCCAAATTTCATCGAGATCCGTCCAGCCGTTTAAGCGTGAATAAGTAACAAACATATAAACACACTGTTTGTGTTTGTATTAGTATGATGTGATAGTGTGATTAATTGAAATGGGGCTCGGAATCAAAAGTCAAGCCAAGTCAAACCTTGTATGACAAAAACTTCAGAGACTCGTTTAGGAGTCCACTTCGTGTTAGAACTTTTAGGAGAAGAAACGGTGAAACAAAAATTTTAGCAGATCGCGTCGCGTTCGTCAAAATAGTACACAGACTTTGTAAACGATATTATAGACTGTCCTATGTATATGTAAATATTATAAATTTCCGTAAGTAAGCCTCGTTTAACTCGAACTGCTTTGGTGAAAATTTTGTGTCCCTGGATGGTTTACATACACAATTAGACCCGATAGGTGGCGCTGCTGGACAACGTCTGCAGTATAGTTCTCGCCAAACTTCTTGGCCGCCCTGAAGTTGTCTACAATGACTGCGCAGTAGTAAATCTCATACAAAAACAGCAGCACGCCGTGCCTTGCGCATGGTAAAGCCAACTTCAGGGCGGCCAAGAACTTTGGCGGGAAGTCACTCATACTTTCCGACAGAATAACAGTACAAAAAACCGGTCAAGTGCGAGACGAACTCGTGCGCCGAGGATTCCGTATCTTATCTACCTATCCATTATACCGCCATAATAAAATTCCATTTTAAAGATATGGGCAAATTTAGATTTTCGCAAAAACTTGTAAGCACAAAAATTTACCTTAATTTTCATTTTTAGGGTTCCGTACCCAAAGGGTAAAAATGGGACCCTATAACTGAGACTCCGCGGTCCGTCTGTCTGTCTGTCACCAGGCTGTATCTCATGAACCGTGACAGCTAGAGAGTTGAAATTTTCACATAAGATGTATTTCTGTTGCCGCTATAACAACAAATACTAAAAACAGAATAAAATAAATATTTAAGTGGGGCTCCGGTACAACAAACTTGATTTTTTTGCCGTTTTTTGCAATAATGGTACGGAACCCTACATGCGCGAGTCCGACTCGCACTTGGCCGGTTTTTTTTTTTTTTTTGAATTTATCCTTTATTTCTACTGTGAGGCCTTACTTTTTGGCAAATTTCGTGATTCTAATTCAACGGGAACTACCCTATTGGTATCCGACCCAAAACCTATAGGGTACGTAGGGTAAAATGTGCCACTTGTTTTCTTTCCTATACCAATCTTCTAACTTTTATTTCTAGGACGTTGCCAATGCCACGTGGCAGACGAAAGCGGTGCCAAGTATTCCGGAATGTTCTGCGAGTCATGCGCAACGTGCGACAATCCTATGTGCAAACATGCTGAGCCGTGCGTCACGTGCCATCTCAACACCACCTGCACGGATACTTGTACTATCGGAAACGTCAACTACACTGTCACTGAGAGAATTGATCAAACAGGTATGAGATACACTTCTAACCGTTGCCAGCTAGTTCAGGTGTCAAGAATAGTCTTTGAACTACCTCATCATCATCATCATTTCAGCCAAAAGACGTCCACTGCTGGACATAGGCCTCCCCCAAGCGTCACACTCATGAAAAGAGTTTTCAACGAGATTGAGGAGTAAGTTATCTAGGGGAACACAATAGATCCCAAGGGGTCGAAGTGTCCGAATTATTTCTCGGCCCCTCCACAAGATAAGAAAAGATAAGCGACACACTGCTCGGTCCTGTGCGTCTCGCATTCTCCTGACTCCCGCAGCCTTGACCAGGTCGTTGTTCCGCCTAGTGAGAGACCTTCCAACGCAACGGGTTCTGGTTCGCGGTCGCCATTCCAGAAATTTTCGGCTCCAATGTCATCCGCAGGCTTATTACGTATCTTTTGCAAGAGCAAAACGATAGCGATTTTTGCGCAATAATTGCTCTTCAATACAAAAGTTTTAGAGTTGTTGGCGGTTTTTATTCAAATAAGTTTGGGCGCACGGTTGCCGCAGTGGTTGAGCGACTGACTGCTGCGCTGCGTGTCGCGGGTTCGATTCCCGCACGGAACAAATATTTGTATGACCTACAGATAGTTGTTCCGGCTCTGGGTGTTGTGTATGTGAGTTTATATGTTTGTAAACGCACCCACGATACAGGAAGATATTACTAGTGTGGGGCAAGATAAAAAAAAAATATCTGTGCATTTGACAAACAGCGAGCGATTAGCAAACGATTGTGTAGGACCTACCATACCTACACTGTAGATAATTCCGAGTTTTATGATATAAAGCGTTTGATCGCTATCGTTTTGCTCTTGCAAAAGATACGTTATAAGCCTACCGTTCTGCGTGCAATGTGCCCTGCCCACTGCCACTTAAGTTTGGCAATTCTTCGGGCTATGTCGGTAACCTTGGTTCTCTTGCGGATGTCTTCATTTCTGATTCGATCACGCAAGTAAACTCCGCGCATAGCTCTCTCCATTGCCTTCTGGGTGACTTTAAGCCTTCTGATGAGGCCCATTGTGAGCGACCTCGTTTCGGTTCCCTATATCATCACTCTATATCTCTACCAGAAAAGACCACTGGTCATAGAAGTCACATCTTGGACCCAATTGACCAACTGTACCGCAATGCTGCTCAACCAGGTCTTCCACAATAAGCCGTATTATTAGACAGTACTAGCCAACGGCAACGGTAGTTTGGCCCTTCTGTCTTCAAGTTATACTTTCTAAAAAAAATACTTAAATAAAGTTTGCATAATTTTACTTGTCGTTATAATGCACTGGGCCACGGTAAAGATATTTATACAGTATTCTATCTTCTTACAAACGGTCGGAACGCGAGTCATGCCCACGTGACTCGAGCTCAGCACGCACTCGATATACTACTAGTCGCGGACCCGCCGCTAGTGACGAACGAACGGTGTGATGGTTTTGCAAGCAGTAAGCGTGCGAGTTGTGAATATTTTATTCAAATACGTACAAGTACTTACTTACTTAATATGTCAGAGAGCAATTATAGCCTATTTTTTTTTTGTTTGCTTGATTTCTTCTTTAACGCAACAAGAGATAACATTTTTTAATTACCTGGAACTTCCGTAAGGCAAGACAATTAAAAAAAATATACCTAACCTAATAATACGTAATTTGTTTCTTTTTTTAATAGTGATGTATTTCGCTTTTCCACCGAGTAAAATACCTGGATTAATAAATATAAATAAGTGAATAGGGTGATAAAGTCACACACGAGTCCTACCTACCTACTACGTACCTACGCTCGGCACGGGCTCAAATTAAAAAAAAAACTTTTTGGTAGTTTCCTAGGCTAGGCTATCTACTTACTTATGTTCTTAGCTACTTACATATATTATTTAATTGGAAAATATAATTATGAAATGATTAAGTACTTATGAGATTAATAAATGGTAGGTACCTACCTAGTAAGATTTAAAATAAGTCTAATAATCTGAGATATTTACAATCACAAAACTAGAAAGAAACTCAAGTAGGTAGAGGTGGGCGGCCCTAACGCGTGTTTAGGTGACGCGCGATTGTAGGCACTTATTTCAAGGTCAGGGCCGAGTCACAATACTGTTAGATATCTTTACCGTGACTGGGCTCACATTAGTCAGAGAAAGCATACCGTTAGACTTCGCTTGAGGTTAATGTTAAAAACGTACATTTTCGAAACTTGTGGGTACCTTCACACTTAGAAGCGTTAAAAAGTAATGACAGTCGTCATCTAAACGATTGCGGTTTGCGGTTTAGAAGAACACTAATTTTGTCATTATTGAGATGAGCTTCGTTTTTTTTTTCTTGTAACTCTACCCTAGTTTACCTTAATAGCTGAAGCGGAATAGGCCCTAATTAAGACATTCATTATCTTTATGTTTTTAACCGTTTTCTTTAAATTGTGTTCTTTGTTTATCTTCTCTAAGTTAGAACTCGTTTTCCCTTGTTAAAACTAGTTTTTATTAAGTGCCTTTGTTAAAACTAGAAATACCTAGTCAAAACTAGAATTTAACACTGATATATTTGATTTTCAGATAAAACTAGTTGTCACTCCGAGCTTAGTAATCGGGCAATGTTCACATTGTCTTCTGGTCATTATGAATATTGCTACGTAACAGTTGGGCAATTTGATAGATGGCCAATGATTTAGTACAAGAGCGAGCGAAGCGAGCTCGGGATCTTAGGGCATCCTGACACGGATAGGTTACGTTCGAATGAGATGACGGGTGCTGAACTGAGCGAGCAAAGCGAGCGAACTCAGGCTCGGTTGACTTTGTTGCTTAAATAGTAATCGTACTTATTATACCTATTCTTTATTAAAACCAATGTCAACATTATAATAGTTTTTATCACATTGTCAATTTATACTGGCCATTTTAACTGATATTCAATTTAGAGCATTAGATAATTCTAGTTTTAACAAAGACATTTACTAAAAACTAGTTCTAACTAGGGAAAACGCGTTATTTTTAAATATTGGTTTTAACTGTCACATATATAACCAAAGTTTTTGAAATTTTCGGCACAGCGAAAACGTGTTCCTTTTCAAACTTGCAGACTCCTTTGAATTTGTCCGGCTCTAGATATTTACTTCATTTATCATCTCCCAGCAAAAGCAATTAATTCACATAACATTTACACCTACATATATTTTTTACAGTAGACGACAACGGATCATCATGCTTCCTCCGTGTCGAAGAAAACGAGTTAGAATGCGAGTACAAATACACATACTCCCCCGAATCCTCTGGGGTCGAGATATCCATCAGTTCGAAGGAATGTTACACACCAACCAGTGCTAAGATCATGACGAACAGCTTGATAATCATGGGTTGTGTGATAGCCATCGGATTAATTATTATTTTGTTCATCAAGTGCGCTCAGGTGTTCTCAGATAGACGGGCCTATGCGAAATTCGTCAAAGAAGCCCAAGAGAGCAGAAAGAATATGCAAGAGTTGAATCCTCTTTATATTTCGCCTATTTCAGAGTTTAGACTGCCTGATTCGTTTCCTAGGGATAAGGTTGAATGAATGGAATTGATAGCTTACGTTTTTTGAGCTTGGTATGATGTTCTATTTCTACTTAAAGTGTACTTAAGTAAGCGTAAGATAAATATAACCCACTATACTCTTTGCGCTGTAGCATGGTGCGGTTGACAGTTTCAATAACATTTTTTACGCATTTTTTGTAGTTTAACGTCATACCATAGTTATACCATATACCATAGTTGCCTGTATGACGTTATACTACAAAAAACCGGCCAAGTGCGAGTCGGACTCGTGCACGAAGGGTTCCGTACTTGGTAAATTGCGATTTACGATTTAAGACGTATTAAAAAAAAACTACTTACTAGATCTCGTTCAAACCAATTTTCGTTGGAAGTTTACATAATAATGTACATTATGTATTTTTTTTAGTTTTATCATTCTCTTAGTTTTGAAGTTACAGGGGGGGGACACACATTTTACCACTTTGGAAGTGTCTCTCGCGCAAACTATTCAGTTTAGAAAAAAATGATATTAAAAACCTCAATATCATTTTTGAAGACCTATTCATAGATACCCCACACGTATGGGTATGACGAAAAATTTTTTTTTTAGTTTCAGTTTCAAGTATGGGAACTCCCAAAATTTATTGTTTTTTTCTATTTTTGTGTGAAAATCTTATTGCGGTTCACAGAACACATCTACTTACCAAGTTTCAACAGCATAGTTCTTATAGTTTCGAAAAACAGTGGCTGTGACATACGGACGGACAGACAGACAGACAGACATGACGAATCTATAAGGGTTCCGTATTTTGCCATTTGGCTACGGAACCCTAAAAATGCGTATACGTATATGCGTAAAAATGTTATTGAAACTGTCACCCGCACCATGCTACAGCGCAAAGAGTATAGTGGCAAAAACTGTCACTCTAATTTGATTTGTACTGTACTTATTACCATTGCTTTAGTTTTGTATATTAGTTGATTTGTTTGTAAAAGTACTTTAATTTTAAGAGTTTTACGAGTATATATATTTTTGTATAACGTTTGTCAAATCTTATGAGATGCGAAACATGAATTGTCGTAATATGCAATGTGGAATGGAATGTATACTGATCCTCTGTTACATATTGTATAATTATATATGCCTGTTGACTTTGCGTCTAGGTCGCGTAGGCATTGCGGCCATGCGCCCCTAGCAAATGCGTAGACCCCACGTAGCAGGCGTAGCAACTGCGTAGACCCCGCTTAGCATGTGTAGCAGATGCGTAGACCCCGAGTAGCAGGTGTAAAAGCTGCTTGGATTTCTCGTAGCAGATGCGTAGACCCCGCGTAGCAGGTGTAGCAGCTGCGAGCTCGGCTTAGGCACCGCACAAACACTTCGTAGCAACGAGTCATTCAAAAAGATGCCTTAGCCTAAAATGCCTTAAAATATGAATGCCAAACTATGGTGATTAATTAAATAATTATTTTACAAACTTGAAATCTTCACGTTTTTAAGTATCCGTCATAATATTCACCTGTGCCTGTAATATTTTGAATAGTACAAAACATATTTTATAATCTGTTTTTAGATTTGTAGTTAAGTTTTCAAGTTATTACCATTCGTGCCTTCGTCGTCACGTATTTTTAAATGTTGTTCAAATTTAATGGCTTTTGCTCATTAACAGGATTACTTTTAATTCATTGGCAATATTTAATATGGTGGAAGTACTCGTAATCGTCACCTATGGTATAATATGCGTCTTGTATCCTTTGAAAGATTGCCGAACGAGACGAATTTAAAGTTACCCTATATATGTATTTTTTTGTATAATGTCATAATAAAAGTAGTGTTATTGAAAAATGGTTCTTTAACTAAACAAGGAAGGATCTTAAAGAAAATAATAATTAAAAAGGTGTTGTACTTCGTAGCAAGACCATGAACGCATTCATTATAACTTTAGATGGTACTAAAATCCTTTTAATTTGTACTATTTTATACCATTAATTAGAAATTTAATACTCTCTCAATTATCGCAGATATAACGGTCGTGCTGGCAAGATTCTTTCCCAGCCCGAACACGCTATAATTCCAGCTGACGTAGAAGTGGTGAAACAGGACCATGCCTAAAATTTGTACTCATTATTTACACCTATTTAATTACTGTTAAATTGTCTTAAATTGTTAGAAAAGCGAAACAACATTTTCTGGCACATTTGACGCCATCTAGTGTCAAGTATATAAATCACATACTTTTAGGCAGAAAATGTTTTATTGCTTTTCTAACAATTTACGACAATTTACCAGTTATGAAATAGGAGTACATAATGAGTACAAATTTTTAGACATGCTCCCGTTTCATCACTGCTACGCTGCAATTTTGGCGTGGTCGTGCTGGGAAAGAATCTTACCAGCACAACCTTTATATCTGCGATAATTGAGAGGTATAAAATTTCTAATTAGTGGTATAGAATAGTACAAATTAAAAGGATTTTAGTACCAATTAAAGTTATAATGAATGCGTTCATGGATGCGCTACGAAGTGCAACACTTAAAAAGTACTTAATTTTTAGGCTGAGAATATTATAGTATTTTTGCTAGTCTTGCAACATTGCATTTTACGTCTTTGTAGTAAGCAATTTTATGAACACAAACAGTTAATTAGTTCATTATACTACAATTCGTTTTTGAAACCATCTCACTTTTAAGAATCACAGCAAAGTCGGTAAAATTGTAAAAGTATTAAAATAAAAAGAATAAAAAGTTATTTCTCTATCAATCGACAATGATGCTAACCTATATTTGTACAAAATATATAATGAAATTTTATTAATAAAATCTCTTTTCTACATTAGTAGTTCCTAAGTATAAGTTGTTTTGTCTAAACAAACTGTTTTTTATAAAATGTTTGTAAATAACTAAACCAAAAATAAAACACTCGTTAACATTTTCATGGTTTTATTATTTTGACGCGTTCATAACATTCTCATTTTGATTCTGTATTTGTAATAATCAGAATGAGTACAACTGAATGCATCAATCACTTCCACCGCAACATATTGGTAAAAAAAAAAAAAAGTACAGGGAGGTAAAAAAAAAAAAAAAGTACAGGGAGGTAAGCTATCTCCCGTTTTTAGTAACGCTAACCACTGCCTTAGTGAATGCCTAAAAATGTTTGCAC
The DNA here is from genome assembly GCA_949775005.1 of Orthosia gothica. Lineage (NCBI taxonomy): Eukaryota > Metazoa > Arthropoda > Insecta > Lepidoptera > Noctuidae > Orthosia > Orthosia gothica. Next base: position 5,463,542 of record OX459067.1, on the reverse strand, counting down.
AGTTGGATTTTCAACTCTCGGCGCTGAACCGAACGTCAAATTCAAAAGAGCGGATTTATTTAGGCATTATTTTAGGTGCAGGCCACATAGAAATGGCGTCTGGCGCGGACATGGTATAGGCGGCTTCCTATTCCATTCTAATTTCAAACTAACTGCATGGAAATAAAGCGCAATTTGATCAGGCGCGGGCGCCGAAATGTCGCGTCATAACCACGTCCGAGCAACGACAAATCGTGTGTCCTAAATTGCGCTTTATTTCCATGCATTTTGTTTGAAATTAGAATGGAATAGGAAGCCGACCGTGCCATGTCCGCGCCCGACTCCATTTCTGTGTGGCCTGCGCCTTAGGTGTCATCTAGAGTTTGTGAAAACGGGCATCACTGATGTTGCATCAGTGTGTTAGGTTAGGGTAAACTGCACTTTATCTACGTGTAAATTGAAGAGTTCCATGTAGTTATTTTTAGGATTCCGTACCCAAAGGATAAAAACGGGGACCCTATTACTAAGACTCCGCGATCCGTCTGTCTGTCTGTCTGTCCATCTGTCACCAGGCTGTCTGTTCCGTTTCATGAACCGTGATAGATGATGTATTTCTGTTGCCGCTATAACAACAAATACTAAAAACAGAATAAAATAAATATTTAAGTGGGGCTCCCATACAACAAACGTGATTTGTTTGGCATTTTTTTCGATAAAGGTACGGAACCCTTAGTTTTTTTCTTTTTAGCTAGTACTTGTGAAAGCTTAAAATAAGAAGCAGCGTTACCATTGTTCTCAAAGCTCAAACTCAACGAATATAATTACTTTTTTAATATATATTTTTTAATGTTTTCATTGTATTATATTTTGACTTTTAATTCATTTTCAATCATTCGATCAGTAGATTTTTCCGTAACTTTAGAATTGGTCCCATAGCATAGAGTTGTTCATATTCGGGTCAGGACCAAATTTTTGACGTAATTGCACAACGGAATTAACTTAAGTGTCACACTGGAATATAAATGTTCGAAAATAAATCGCACAATGGAATGAAAATTATTCACGACATATCTTACAAGTTGAGACAATTCACAAGTTTAAAAAAAAATATTGCGGCAAAAATATTCTTAGGTAGTCAAGCAAGGACATGCGTATTTTAAATAGCGTAAAAAGACAACGAGTTTTTATTATATTTTATTTGAAGAAATTAAGCTTCAAGTTTAGTTTTTTAATGAATGCGAATAATTTACAATATATTAAGATAATTATTATTAGCAAATATCCATAATTATTTTAAGCCGTGTAAAGTTCGCAATATTTTGTCGGAAACCACAGTGAATGAATCCGTCAAAAATTTGGAGCTGACCCATTCATGAGCAAATAATTCTCCCCTAAAAGATTGGCAAAGAATTAAAAGTGACATGTAGTTTAAAAAAAAGTGCTGTCTAGATGATTTGTCCAGTTTACTCTAACATTGAAACAAGGTTGTTTTCAGGAAGACTATTCAATAACTAACTAAACATATTTACATATTCTAAGTATGTAGTTACATTGTCGTCCCATTCCGATATATTAAAACTTAAATATAAATAAAAAGAAAACTTATTTTATAAGAGGTATACTTGTAAGTACAGAATGCTCTTTTTTTCAAAATAATATCATAAAAATTAAAATTTATAGCAAAAAAGTATACAAATTTAATTACTAATATTAGCGGTAGAAAATATCTTATTAATAAAATCACATCCGGTATAACTTAATTAAGTCTTAGTGTGACTAAGTACCACAGGTGTCCATACTCAACTATTTCTTATAGAATTTTAACAAAAAATTCAATATGTACATAATTATGTACGAACTTATTTTTATATAAATCTATATGTACGTGAAAGATAAAATTGTGGTTTTGTTCTGGGATTGGTGCCTAAAACATGACAGATTTTGAATATAAAATGGTTTAAGTTTTTTAACTGTCATGGTCATTAACACTAACGTTAGAAGCGGGATATTTACCATGTTTACTGTTTGCTGCGAATTTCCGATATTTCGATGCTGTTGCAAGGACCATGATCACGGATAAACTGAAGTTCTTGCGGGTGGGTGCTTATGAGGAGACAAATCGATCTACCCTCTCTCTTGTACGTTTTTTGCACTCAGTACCGCTACCACTGTCACTCACAACACGATTCTGTTCCCGACACACGAAACTCACTGTGCCCGCTCGCGAACTTTTTTCGGCACTTTTTCGGGTTTTATACAGCTGACCACGAAACGAACAAGAAAGAGGGTAGATAGACCGATTTGTCTCCTCATAAACACCCACCCGCAATTACTTCAGTTTATCCGTGATCATGGTGCTTGCAACAGCACAGAATTATCGGAAACTCGCAACAAACAGTAAACACGGTAAATATCCCGCTTCTAATGTTAATAAAATGGTTTAATAAAATGCAGGGGTGATTCAATAGGATTCAAATATATTTGAAATTACATAGGTCGAACGAGGAATCATTTATAAATGTCTCATCAATATTTTCTGTATGAAGCTACCCAGTTGTTAATAAAATGCTTATTGTCCTCTCATCAATACGAATAATAATAAATGCGTACCCGATGTTATAAATACATAAGTACCCACAGGTATATAGGTGTCCTAATATTCTAAGACATGGTTAGAGTTGTGATTATGTACACCTATCTCAAATCCCTATATTTTTCTGTATGTCTACTATCTCATAAAAGGTACATTTTGTACTTTACCATAGCTTTTTATTGCATTTGCAAATACATAACTACAGAAAAGATGCAAGCAACTATTTACAAGTTGGTTTTAAAATGCCCAATGGCAAATGTTTTTACATATTTTCTAGTATTTTATAAGGCCCCATCAATTTAAGTTTAATATAAAAGGCAACACAGCAGTCATAGTTATAGTACGATTACATGCGATAGTGAACACAGTGAGTGTCAATAAACAATTTAATTATAGTATGTTGTACATGTAATTTCATATCAAACTAGGCGTAAATGTTAACCTGTTCTAACAAAGAGGTACGAGAGACTCGACCTTACTGTTTAGTTTCAACGATTCAATAATAAATTTATATTATAATTTTTATTAATTAAAAATGCATTGTAAATAAGGGATCGTCCATTAGTCACGTGCAGCTTGAAAGAGGGGTGGCCCCCCCCTCCAAAAAAATAGCAAAATCACGAAATATCACAAGGGGGAGGAGAGTGTAGGGGAGGGGGGGTCACGTGTATTTCTAAACCGAAAAGCGGCGTGAGTGTCATTGCGCGTGTAATATTTTTGTTATGCCAGTCAAAAACAACCTGCAACATTTTTGTCTAGACATTTTTGTTTTGGTCCTTAATTTCAGAATAAAATTAGATAATACTTTATAACTGTATTTAAAGACAATATTCTAAAAATGTGAAGATTCTTTGTAGGTACTAAAAATACACGTGATTTTGGATGGGGGCGGGGGGGTTAGTCTTAAACCTCACCAAGGTGGAGCGGGGGTTAAAACAAAATGCAAAAAAACCGTGATTAATGGACGGCCCTAACTTGATGGCCAATCTAAAACTATAATCAATGATTATAGCAGGGTTGTATCATTTTGTGAAAACAATTTTTTCCAATCTTTTTCTTTGTTTTTATTTGGATAATTTTACAACCCGCTGTATATAGAAGTTGTACAAAAAGTTTGTATGGAAGGACTATATCAACTGGTTACTCCTTTATCTATATTTTGCGTTATGGGTACCCAATTAATGTACCTGTCTAAATTCCTTCCATTTGACTAATTTCTCGTATCCAAGTCAGCATGAGTCTCGCCTCTCGCCTCACATAACTAGTGCTACATCAAAACCCGTCTTATTAAGTCACACTTGTCGGTCGTGTCGTGCAGGTGGCAGCACTGTCATTGGTCCGGCACTAGCTCCGTGCTTGACGTCCATAGACTCTGGCTTGCTGGCAGCTTTAGCGGCCACAGGCGTCGAACGAGCGGCGGTCATCGGCACGGGCACTGCGTCAGGAACTAAGCCTCGGATCAGCTCTGATATGCATGGCCATGGCACCAACCTGGAATGTGGAAGTTTTGGATGAATTTGGATGTTCAAAAAAGACATGGTAAGCAAGATATAGTGGCAGGGCAAATGGAGACTTCGATCTAACAAGAGGTTGATTTTGGAATTCGCAGCTATCAAGAAAACCAAAATCGTCGATGTCCAATATTTACCGACTTAACAAAAAGGAAGAGGTTCTATGTTCGACTTTATGTTTTTGTTTTTTTTTTGTGTTTGTTCACCGATATCTCCGTCAATTGTGGACCGATTAGGAAAACGTGTTTTTTTTATTGAAAGAGTATGTTTCGAAATTGGTCCCATTTTAATTTGGTGAAGATCTGATGAACAACTTCGGCGATATACAACAGAACTCTTCAATAAATAACGGCAAATCTCTCAGGGTTGCAGCAATCGCATGTCTGTTTATTGTTTATACCATTTCATAACATATCATCACGCCAGTACGCTCTAAAGGGGTACGCACATGTTACGCAGTTCACCTTGGAACACTCTCATTTCCGGTTATGTTCAGTTTCATGATATTCGGGTACCTAATCGTACCTGGCATTATAGGTACCTTACTAAACCAATTGTTTTAGTATAAGGTATCTATGCAAAATTAGGTAGCTACAACTAAAAAGTGAAAAATTAAAACCTTTTTTTTTAATACTACCGACTTCCAAATAAGAAAACTACAAAGTGAAAAATAACTTTATTTTTGGAATTCAGTGTCCATATCGTAAAAAAAATGGTACCAACCAAAGACACCGACTGCCGAAAATAAAGTTATTTTTCACTTTGTAGTTTTCTTATATTATTTGGAAGTCGGTAGTATTTTTTTATAAAAATGTTGTTTATCGTAGAAAGGAACCTTCTAAAGGTAACCTTCTTCAGTGTAAGTTGTTCAGATGGTATGCCAGTGTTGAAATTATTGTGTAGTCAATAACACAATTCTCAAAGCAAACGCCAGGAATCACTTGTTCGTTATATCTGCATTGACTCAATCACCTGACTGCTCCAGTTCTTACGTAAGTCGTGTCAGATGTCATACAGAAGTGTTGTGTCATGTCATGCTTGTGTCATGCGAGTTGACTTACCACTTGAACGGCAGCAAGACGCGGAAGTAGCCAGGAATGAGGGCGAACGGTTCGTCCGTGCGGATAGCAAGCACCACGCGGTCGGCAACGTCGTTGGAGTTCAGTTGAGGCACGAATCTGGAAGCACGGATTTTATAGGTATATTTTTTATTTTTGTCATCTTATGGCATTCATTGGAAAACAATACGATGGAAACTATAAGGAGCGTCCTCACTGAGAGCATTCACTTGTAATGAGCATTCGACGACGAATATTCGAGTGGTGTGGACGTTGAGCCGAGCGTTACAAAGCTTACACGCAAGCGCGAAGTTCGGCCGGTGTGGACGTCGTAACGAGTTTCGCGGAAACAGCTCGCATTCGAATGTTCACGCAAATAAAACGCTTGAAAGCGAGTACTCAGATAATGAAATTAATGAGTATGTATGTAGGAATATTACTGGCCACTTGTAAAGCATGGAACAGTGTCTTGATCTTAGTGTTTGAAACTTTCGAGGTCAATAAAAACATACGAAAATGCTGCAGCCACAACCGTTTTATCCGACATTTTAAAATTAATGACATTTAACGAGAACGTTCATAGTTTTGCTCGAACGCGAATGCTGGGCTCGCTGGGAAGCATTAGTTGCTCGCCTAAGATTGCTTGTTTACAAATGCTCACGAACGAATGCTCCGAGTTAGGACGCTATGTCGTCTATGGTTGCCACCAATATCTGTTGCCATCCATGGAGACAATATGATGGTGGCAATTTTTGTATGTGCTTGTACCAAATTCTGTTGTGTTTGGATCCTTTGTGATATGTCATGTTCATGATTATCCATCCATATGTAAAGGAGTTCACACAACATGGGCTAGCTGTCCGGATTAGTCGCATCACGCCAGAACCAGGCTTTCTAGCTACTGAAGTTATTACTGACATAAACTTAAACAGAATAGTTTTGGGATCTGACGTCATGCAATAATAAAATGTAAATGTTTTTTTACCCGACTGCCGAAGGAGGGTAATGTGTTTATCAGTCTACGTATGTATATATGTATGTATGTATGTTTGTTCCTATATGGCGTTCCAGAGACCAAACGCGTTGGCCGATTTTGATGACTCATACGTCAATCGATTCGTCTTAATCCTGCGAGTGTCATAGGCTACATTAAAATTGGACAATAGAAAAATGGCGGATTTTGGGCGCCATAATGTGGGGGCCCAAATTTTTTTTTTCTTCGAAACCCATCGTGTGGGGTATCAAAATAAAGGGTTTTAAGAGGTGATTTCAAAAATATATAACACTTATATGTTAAAATTTATCTAATTGGAAAAAAACTTAACTAAAAAGTTATAAATAAAAAAGTTACATCAAAAAATCAAAAAACCCGACTGCTTCAAAAGCGAACTAAAAAGTCGTAAACAAGGAAAAAATCATGCTGTGCAAGCGGAGGATACATCTGGTTTTGGTCAGCCAACTCGCGCGTATGTATCCTCCGACTGCACAGCATGATTTTTTTCTTGTTTACGACTTTTTAGTTCGCTTTTGAAGCAGTCGGGTTTTTTGATTTTTTGATTTAACTTTTTTATACTTGGAACTTTGAAGGTCGATGTAAAATATGGGATAATCTTGCAAACAATGCATAAGTTTTTTGCTGGGATTGTGGTTTGGATTGACGTGAATAATTATATTCTTCAACGTGTGTATAAAAACGCGAAGACAAATAAAATCAAACCAAAATCATCACTTCGTGTTCTCACATAAAACAATATAAAAAATGTATGGGTCGTGATATTTTGGAACCGAATGTCAATTGACGATCCTTCTATCATTTTATATGTTCTCAATAAAAAAAAAAATGAGCAAACTGTGCATTGTCATCCAAACCAAAAGTGTAAGCAAAATCTCAATTGTCAGCTCAATTGGTTGGGGACTGTTTTAAATGAAATTAAATTAAATTAACGTTTATTTCAGACTTTCTGTCCATAGGTACACTTACAAAAACATAGAATGAGATATACAAAAAACAATACAGACAATAAACACAACAAAATAAACAACACAAAATACAACGAAGAAAACAGTTACAACACATAAAAATATACAAACAATAACCAGGGGCAGCACATTAAAAATTTGACGGGGAGGAACTGTCCACTGCTCACAAGGCAGTGTGCAAGCGCATCCAGTGGCGTAGCAGTGGAGAGTCCCACCTGTCCGCGAACACACTTAGTAAGTTGTTGCTAAACTCCAGTTGCAAGATTTGTCCCAAAAAGCAAGGCAAATTAAATAAAAGGTTGCAAAAACACAATTTTCTCAGTTTGTAACATTAGGCATTTTTAACCCCCGCCGGAAAAAAGGGGTGTTATAAGTTTCACGTGTGTTGCTGTGTATCTGTGTGTCTGTCTGTGGCATCATAGCGCCTAAACGGGTGAACCGATTTTGATTTAGTTTTTTTTGTTTGAAAGGTGAATTTGGCGAGAGTGTTCTTAGCTTAAAATCGGTTAGCCCGTTCAAAAGTTATGGGCGTTTTAATGTTTGAATCGGGGTGTTTTCGCAAGGTCAATGTGTCGGGGGTTTTTTAAATTTTAAAATTTTACTTGTGTTTCAAAATATTTAATTGATTCTTCTCAAAGAATCAAAGACGGTACAGTAATAGTCTTTAATAAAGTATTTATGGCACTGTTAGTTAACAATTATTCAATAGTAAAATCTATATTTCAGTTTGTAGTAGGTACGAATTTGGAACCTAATTAGGAAATATTTAACAGATTACTATACAGAGTATTTTCTTCTGCTAATTTACCAGTATTCAATTCGTTTACTCTTCAACACAAATAAGTATTCCATAACCTCACCTGGAGTTGACTTCTTCAAACATGCCAGTAGAGCGAATGAAGTATGGACATATGAGGGAAGTCCGGACTCCTTTGATGCCTTGGGTCTCCAGCTCCAGTCTCAAAGCCTCATCGAAGCCACAGGCAGCCGCCTTGGAAGAGCAGTAGTCGACCAGCTTGGCCACTCCGACATGGCCGGCCATTGACGCAATGGTCACTATGTGCCCATCGTTGTTTTCAATCATGGATGGCAAGAACGCCTTTACCGTCTGTGAAAAAGAAAAAAAGTTACAAGAAGAGTTCAAAAAAAGCAAAATCATTTTTTTTATTTCATATAGGCCTATAATATGGGCACTTATAAAACGTCGACAAAAGGTGCACGGTTCGGGTTGGTCGTTTCCTATGGAGAAGAACCGGCAAGAAACTCCATAGTTACTCTTTTAAAAAATGTTTTAGTTTTATAATATTTCCATGTTACAGAATTAGTACTTAGATATGGGAGGAAAACGTAGGCCTGACAATAAGTCGTAAGAAAAACAAAAAAAAAGATTACATATTATATAAACAAAAGAAAATAAAACGAATTAAATAGTTAACAAATGTTAAAAAGCATCTAGAAGGCCTACAATGTTCACACATTTACAGAACAATCGGTAAAAGAATCTATACAAAAGTAAAATAAAATAAAATAATAAAAGTATAATAAAGTAAATAAAATAAAATAAGTAAGTTCATAGAGGTTTATTAGGTTCACCGAGCCAAGTTCATAGCCCCTTTAATACTTTTTTTGCAATAAACCGTCTGAAGCCAATAAATATTCCGATTTTTTATCAGCAGAAGTTTTCCTCGCCGTTGAACATGCGTCAAGCATGACTTAACAATGAAAAGGTGCGATGCCCTACCATATTAAGATTTATTATATTAGGACGTAATTTATTCAAATTTATGATAAAATCCGTTTTCGCGCTTGCTGTAACCGTGATTTATTTTTCCTGTACAAAATTAATGTTTCCCGCGTAAAATATGAGCGACCGGTTCAATTGAAGCGTTAATTGTTCCTATGTACTTTAGTTAATTTGTAATTAGGTACCTGCGTACTACTAACTTTACACATATCATAAAACATATATAATTAACTGTCTTACATAGCTTTGATAGAGATAATCTAACATTAAAAAAAAATAAACTAGATATTTTATTTAATTAATATTTAGCTTTCAGAAAACTTACGTAAGATGCATATTACATTGATCTTACAAAAACACTATAATAATAATAAAATTAATTAAAGTTTAAGTACTGGTATGCAAATGCGAAACAAGGTAGACCTTGTTTCGCATTTGCATTTTCGCATTACATAATAATATAAGTAATAACTTCTTAATTTATTCTAACAACTTATTACAATGTAGGTACAGGTAGGATAATATTATATTTACTTGAGTTTAAAATTAATAAATTGCATGTTTGACTTTGTTATGACTTTCTGACAAATCAATCCGGTCTTCCGGTACAGGTACAAAACCTGATGCGAGGTTTTGTACCCGTCCCGAAAGCTCTGATTTTTTTTTAATTTACAAGAATACTCACAGAATTAACTTGCTTTTGATAACTAGTGGGATTGTCTAGTTAACTTAATTTAAAAAAAACGGCTCTTGTCTGTATTTTTTTTCTACAGTGGCAGCATAGTTACAAACAAAATTAGAACATACAGAATTCGTATCCCTGAGAGAGGAACACTGACGCCCAAGTCACAGGTATACCTAGTTTGGGAGAAACTAGGTATACTTGTGATTTGGGAGTCAGTGTTCCTCCATGATAAATTCATTAAGTATGTCGTTGGTTACTAAAAATTTTGTTGTAAAAAGAAAACAAAAGGCACATTTTAATTTGTAAGTTACAAAAAAAACTTTTGAACAATGTAAAATAATAATGTACTTACAACGCGGTACCAATTCGGTTGATCTCCTTTGTCTAAACTCCATTTGAAATAACATTAGAAATTTTAACAATCCTGTTTTACATTCCGTTCAACCGATTTTGAGTTCTATTCCTTAAATATAAGGATAGCATAAAAAGCATAAACCTGTTAAATACAGCTGCCATTTGTCATATCACTAACGCAATAGAAGTCAAAATTGGTTGAACAGCTGTAAAATTGGATTATTTAAATGTCGAATGTTATCGAATATCAAATGGACTAAAGAGCCTCAGGAACGCACGGTGAGAAGACCCACTTGCGACCAGATCAACAAGGCAGAAAATCATTTGACTTTTAATATTTTGACTTACCCAGAAATGTGCTAAAATGTTGACATCGAAGGTTCTCTGGATGAGATGGTCGGGAGTGTCGAGGAGGTAGCTCCCGGAGACCACACCAGCGTTGTTAATCAGCAGGTTCACCTGGAAATTGAGACATTTTCTTTAATACCACTTTCATACAAACATACATAGTATTTTGCTCAATTACGACATGTATTTGGAAGTGTTTTGTGATTATCTAATATATAAAATTCTCGTGTCACAGTTTTTCGTTGCCAAACTCCTCCGAAACGGCTTGACCGATTTTGTTGAAATTTTATATGTATATTCAGTAGGTCTGAGAATAGGTCAACATCTATTTATTTTTTATTTTTTTATTTTTTTAATGGTTAGGGTAGGTATGTAGGGTAGGGTAGGGTAGGGTAGGTAGGGTAGGGTAGGGTAGGGTAGGGTAGGGTAGGGTAGGGTAGATAAATGTTTGGTCTTTTTATGGCAAAACAAAGTTTGCCGGGTCAGATAGTAAACATTATAATATGATTAATTTGCTGTCAATGTTTCTGTGAAAAATTCTTTGGAGTGACATAGCAATAAATAAATAAATGATTTTCAAAATTATGTCGGTCATGTTAACAGTGGTCAACAGTGATAAATTGCCAAAAATAGTACATATTAAGTAAAAAACTTTTTTACAAAAAAATACTACCGGCTTCCAAATAAAAACCCTACAATGTGAAAAATAACTTTCTTTTTGGAAGTCGGTGTCTTTGGTAGGTACCTATTTTTTTCTTTATGGACACCGACTTCCAAAAAGAAAGTTATTTTTCACTTTAGTAGTGTTTTCATTTGGAAGTCGGTAATATTTTTTTGTAATTGTTTTTTTTTAATTTTCACTTTTTATTTGTACCTAGTAGGCAATTTGCCTTTAGTAAGATACCTACAATGCCAGAATAGATTATCCGAATACCATTAAACTTGAACATAACCGGTGAAATGAGAGTCAACCAAGGTGAACTGTAAACATCTGCGTACCCCTTTAGAGCTTACTGACGTTATAATTATGATATGAAATGGTATAAAGAAAAACGACTTTTGGAACGTCGCACACATTACCCTTCTTCGGCAGTCGGGTAAAAAGGGATTCCGATGCCAATCTTAGAGATTTAATTTATAAAATATAATTTGTCATTATCGCTTTATTAATTATACAGGGTTGAATTCAATTAATAACGAATCCTTGCAGACGTGATGGGTATTAATGACGATAACAAATCAAATATTTAATGACAGGTAACTTCAGCTAACTAGCTACAGAGTCAATGGCCGCCGCTGGTAGCATAGTTTTTGAAACTTATAAGTTTTTTTTTCGTCCTTTGTTATCGCGTTACCCATCGGCAATTCGCGTTACCAATCGCAACCCATCTTTCTGTGCCAAATTTCATCCAGAACCGTTCAGCTGTTCTGGCGTGGTTGAGTAATTGTTAGAAATATATAGTGTAGGTAAACCAACCAATTTACAAAGTTGAGTTAATAAGACTAAATATGAACCTATTACTTTTGGTTGGGTTACCCTTTTTTAAACTCAATTGTTTTGTACTGATCTATGATGTTTGTCTTAAGAAAACGTTCTCTTGTATGTCTTTTCACTACCTGCGGACCTGCTGAAGACTGTATGAATATACTTGTAATCTACGTTCGTTGACTTTTGTATGCCCTGGACGACGCAGGACGGACTAAGTTCACTCAAGCTGGTCAGCTTATGTTTGTATTGCCACTGAGACCTCAGCAAAACGTATCTACCTCAATATATATATAACATCATTGCTACTGACGAATTTATTATTCAATTTACTCAATTTTTTTATCAAAACTACAATTTTTTTACTGCACTAACAAGCTTAGCTAAGATTATCAGCAAAATTTTCGTAACACAAATAATATATGTATAGTTAAACAGTCCTAATTATAGTGCAAGCTAGCTTTCCTTCGCAACTTCACTTGCGTTAGGTATGTTGACATGTTTCACCATGGTCCAACATCGTGACCCAGTGCTGTATCAGATAAGACATATCCGTCATCTTAGAACCTCATCTGAATATTATAATAGTTTTTCTAGTCTTCAGAGCGTTAGCTAGGCATACTAAGCACTTGAATATGGAGATGGATATTGGAAACTAGGTTAGTAAAAGATTTATATTGTAACTAGATGATGTTACCGATTTTTAGGGTTCCGTATCTCAAAAAGTAAAAAAAGGAACCCATAAAAGATCACTCTCTTGTTTGTCTGTCATTTTCTCAGGAACGGGTGGACCTACGGGTGGATACTTTCATTGTGCGCACAGCTAAGGAGTGGAATTCCCTTAAGACGACGACTAACGCCAACGACCTTGAGGGAACAAAACGCGCCCTCGTTTCTCACCCGCGCGACCCGAAATTTTAAAAAAAAAGCTTCAGATCAAAATGTAGATAATTAAATTGTCTTTGATATGGTGTCGATTTCATTAAAATACGCCCAGCGGTTTTGTTGTGATTGTCGTGTTTTTGTCCGTTTTAGACATAACTTTACAAATTAATTACACCATGTTATACGAATAAAACTCAAAATTTGCTCAAATGAAATTATTAAGAAAATGGTCTCATATAACATATATTTTTCCAATAAATTACGAATAGCCGTTTAGACGTGATTCTCATTTTAAAATCAGCTACTCAAGGGAATCGGCGCCTTAAGGAGTTTTCGTTCCCTGATAGCTACAACCTTAGGGTCTTTAAGTCAAGAGTGAATAGGTTACTTCTAGGCAAGCGTGCTTCATCGTAGGCCACATCATCGCTTACCATCAGGCGAGGTAATGGTCAAACACGAGCCTATCGATAATAAAAAATAAAAAAAACCTTGCAAGTTGAAATTTATACCAGATAATACTAAATTCTTATAGTCCCTATTAGGTGTATAAAATCAATAAAAAAAAAGATCAAAAGATATGGGCAAATTAAGATTTACGCGAAAACTGGTAAGTACTTACCAAAATTTACTTTAACTTTCAACTTTTTTATGTTTCGGAATTTTCTCTTTACTTGTGATGTAAGACCTAGCTTTTAACCAAAATTGACAATTCTAGGTCAAACTTAAGTACACTATAGAATTTGTTCGAAAATCTATTCATTAGTTCCCGTTGACCTAGTTACCTAATTATGTTGGTAAATGCAGCTGTTTGTACGGAACACACGGCGCGCGAGTCCGACTCGCACTTGACCGGTTTTTATGTATACAATTTTATATATAACTAGCTGTTGCCCGCGGCTTCGCTCCCGTAGACAATCCCACAGGAACCGTTTTCGGGATAAAAAATATTCTATGTCACTCAGGAATAATGTAGCTTTCTATTGGTGAATGAATTTTTTATATCGGTCCAGTAGTTTCGGAGCCTATTCGGTACAAACAAACAAACAAAAAAATCTTTCCTCTTTATAATATTGGTATAGATACATAAACAACAGATCGCACATTGCTTCGCTTACTTACATACATTTTTCTACACTGACGTACTCATAATTTTATAGTTTGTACTCAACAGACAAAATTCTATCTTCATCCATAACTTTAAGAAAAATACCTCATTCTAATTACATATGAGACTATTAAAACTGCATTAAATTATAGTCATGCCTTTTATTGAATGTTTCAAACTTATTTTTGTTTTAGGTAATTACCATTCTTATCATTACAACTATTGTATATTACCCATATTTGCAAAATAAAATTCTATTCTATTCTACTAGTTAATTACTTATCTTGGGAACTGAGAAGCTTGAAATATTTATAACGTTAAATTGTTTTATATATCTCTGTCTCTTAGTTCAATTCATTTTGGTTTTATATCTAAACCGACAATCACGATATTGCAAAACATGTGATGTGCATAAGAGCAAATAAATAATTTATTAATATTAAAATTGGTACCTAATTTTATAATTGCCATCCACATTAATATTTTTTGTTAATCCTTTTATCCTCCTAACAAAAGGATGATGATTGACAAATGTTATTATACACTGTAGAAGATTTTATAAATGATAATTTTTAATATTTCGTGAGCAATACATATTTTATTTGCTGTGATTCTTAAATATTTTTAAGAAATCTGTTTCTGTTTTTTTGGTTAGATTTAATTGAAGATTTTATTAAGAATATAAAAATAGTTTTTCTTTTATTTTATTTTATTCAGTTGGATTTTTATTTTCATTTATTGTTTACTTATATTTTCAACAATATATGTACGCCTTCTTGGCAAAACATAGCGCACATTTTAATTAACTTAAGATGTTTATGTAAATACCTATGTTTCACATTTAAATGTTCTGATTCTGAAACTTATTTGGAATTAAGATTTTGAGTGACTTGTTTTATTTGTTCAGGTATTTAGTAGATAGGTACCTATATATTCCTGTGGGTACATTTTAATGACCCAAATTACATATATTACCTTCTTAAAGATCTTCATGAGTTTGCTTTGTCAATGTTAGCAGTTTAACACATTGGTCTTCAAATCTTTTATTAACACCTTTTTACCAATTTATATTTACCACTTTTATTATACGAACAGCAAAAGAGTGGAATTCCCTGCCTGAGTCTGTGTTTCCCGATAGCTACAACCTGGGAGTCTTTAAGTCAAGAGTGAATAGGTTACTTCTAGGCAAGCGTGCTCCATCGTCGACCACATCATCGCTTACCATCAGGTGAGATAGTGGTCAAACGCAAGCCTATTAATAATAATAAAAAAAAAAAAAAAAATTGACAATCAATAAGGAATATTTGAAAAGGACATTACATCAAAAGCCTAATTACCGAATGTAATTTTAAAGACGCAAAAAATGCATCCATATAGATTATGGGTAGTATACCCTATTTATTATTTATTTATGTATATATTTAAAACCTTTAGGGTTTTTTTAAATGTAAACCTTTCAAAGGTTTTAGGGGGAAAAATATAATGAGTTTATATTTGAAATAAGTCCTGCCCAATCTGTACGTACCTTGCCGACTTCCTCATCAACCTTCTTGGCGACCCTGTAGACATCTTCTCTTTGGGTCAGGTCTACCACATACCCGTAGCATTTGCCGCCGATGCCTTTCACCAGCTTTACCGTGTCTTCCAAGCCTGAAACAATACAATTTAGGTCATCAAAACCTTGACTTGCTACCTCGAAGAATACATTTTCTCTAAATAAGCAGTTTTTTAAATATCTTCAGAATGTCAATGACAAGATTACATGTTTATACTACAAGGTTACAATTTAGAATGTTCGGACAAAGACATTATCTATAAAAATAAAATTTAATGCTCTTTTCAACATCACTGACATTTCGCAACACATAAAAAAAGATCTTGATGTGGAGCTAAAATAAAACAACTTTGCAAAATGCCAATAATCATAAATAAAAATATAAGTTTTAAATCTTAAAGTGCAACTTGTTTTATTTCAACAAAGAACTTTGCTAATGACCGTACAGGTTCAATGACCTGTGACGAACTTGAACTTTTTGACATTCAAAAGTAGGTACTGTTGAGCACAAAAGTAAAAAGGCCATTTCGCAGACAAGGAAGTGTATGTGACGGTATTTCTCCGTAAGAGTTAAGGCGTGCCTTTTGACGTGCTTGAGTTTACTTTCATCTTTCATTATCTAGTGTACTTGAGCGTATGTTTAATGCTTAAGGTTACACTAGTCGAAAATTCTTCTATACAAACGTAGTCTAAAGATTACTCCACTGTTTGACGATGTACGTTCAATAAAAATATATATCAATTTGTCTTATCATTATCTAGTCCTGTATGGAAACAAAAATGTAAAAAAAATATATTTTTAAGTTATGAGCGTCGAAAGTTCCATATTTCAACATTAATTTTAACGCATCTTTGGGCGGAAATAAATACCATATGAAGAAGGAAATTTGCAAAACGGCCTCCATACAGGGATAGATTATTAATTTAGCAATGCAAATAATGTTATTTTATAAATATACATTTAGTTGTTTTTCATGATATCTAGACTCCCAAAGGTCTGTTTATAAAATTTCGCGCGCTCGTTTTCGTCCTAAATCATCATCCATTTCGATACAAATTTGCAAAAGTGCTAATTCGTACGCGAACTACTTTCTTACTGCTCATCACATCATCTATTTCAACCCCGCGCTCAAAATAGTTCGTGCCGTCGACTAGTTCAACCTTAAGTATATTTTCTATAATGTTGTTGATGGCGGAGTCCATTAACGAGCCGGCGAGTCCGTTATAAGTAGGTATTATATTATAAGTAGGTATTTTTTGTAAATTTCGACGAACGAGTGTAGAAAGTAACGGGTGCATGCAATACGAAAAATAAAATACGTATGTGAATTTTATTGTCCGTACTTGAATACACGTTTTCGAGTGTGTCCAACAAGACAAACATACGAAAAGTAACAGGTAAACAAGATAGACGAAATCTTTGTGAAGGAACTCATCTAAATTGTAGTGTGTTTCTAATTGAAGCAATTAGTTGCTTTGAATAAAAAACCATACAGGAAAATTCGCATTTCAAAAAAGTGCCAAAGATGAGGTTTTGTGCATGTAACCGGTTAACTTTATATATCCCCGAGGGAACATAGAGCGTGAAGAAGTGACAAACACACACACACATTTACAAACTTTCGCTTTTATAATATTAGTGTGAAGTGTGATAGTGTGATGCATTCGTATAAAAATTAAATCTACCTTAAATTAAAACTCTAATCTAATGGCAAATTCATTATAAATCTTTTAATCATACTCCAAATGCGTAACTTTCCATTTCACACACACAACAGTAAACAGTTCGACCTACTTAATTACTGTTTAAAGTACTGTAATATACCAAAGCTTGTTAGTCTGTCTGTGTTGTCCCGTTGTCCGTGAAGCACGGAAGCAACTGCGCGCACGCAGCGTGCGAGATTTTTCTTTCAGCCGTGCTATCGAACCGTACGATTGCAGTTTGATATAACTTAGATGTTACATCTTAATATATATAAATCTCGTGTCACAATGTTTGTCCTCAATGGACTCCTAAACCACTTAGCCGATTATAATAAAATTCGCACACCATGTGCAGTTCGATCCAACTTGAGAGACAGGATATTTTTTTTTTTTTTTTTTTTTTTATGGGTAGGTTAGGTATGTAGGGTAGGGTAGGGTAGGGTAGGGTAGGTTAGGGTAGGGTATGGTAGGTAGGGTAGGGTAGGTAGGGTAGGGTAGGTAGGGTAGGGTAGGGTAGGGTAGGTAGGGTAGGGTACGTAGGGTAGGGTAGGGTAGGGTAGTGTAGGGTAGGGTAGGGTTGGGTAGGGTAGGGTAGGGTAAGGTAGGGTAGGGTAGATAAATGTTGCATTCCACTATTACTCTGTGTTGCAACGAACAAAACTAGCATTAGATTACACCAAAAAAAACGTTTTTATTCCTGCTTTTAGTCTATTCTAGTCGAACGCACGAAATTGATGAGTTTGTCCTTGCTATGCTACTTCTAAGCTACGTCGTGCTCATGCGTCGTGGTTGCGGTTTTGGGAGCATAATGCTCGAGGACTAATTCAAGTTCTTGGTTAATAAGTGGCAGAAATCAATGGAACTTTGTACTTTTTCTCGGATTTTGGACTTCGGCTTGTTAGGGTTTTCAAGAACCTTAAGTAATCACAATCAGTTGTTATTGGGTGATTTTTAATTGTCTATGCTTTAAAAGCAAATCGATTTCAAATATAGATTTATTTGTGTTTTGACAATTGTTTGAAAAGAAAATTCGAGTCTTTGCTTTAGTAAGATTTGTTGGGTAATGTTTGTATTAATTTGATAGAAAATGTAGCTTTATCTATCAAAGTTTATTTTGTGAGTATGAAGAAATAAATGTGTGTATGAACTGAAGATGTTTTTATAATGGATCCCAAAGAATAAACAATCCTGTGAGGGCAAATTATTCTAATGAGATCAGTTTTGTACACATTTTTGGAAAGGTTGATTGTATACCTAGACTCCAAGTCGCAATAAGTTTACTCTCATTCCTGGAAGTCTGGTCCTGTCTGGTTTTGGTAAACGCTGACCAGCTAGGTAGTATTTTATTAACATATATACAATTGAATATTCTAAAAACAAAAAACAAACCTATACACAAATACAAAAGGGAGACAGAAAAGAGCTCATTGTGCATCAAAAAATTCGTCCACATCGATGTCAACGGGAAACGTGCCCAGAACGCTGGCAGCATTGCCACGTTGGATGGCAATGCTGATTCTCTGGCCGAAGAATAGGCCAGCCAGCTTCAATTACGCAGCTATATAGTCTTCGTGCAATTTTAAAGGGCAAATAGTTTGGTATGCGTGCGGATTGTAAACGAGTGATCTTGGCCGAATACTCTTGAACATGCGCCGGATTCAATTGGTCGAACACGAGGCTTGTTGTGCAACGGAATCCGGTTCACCTTGACAGATTCAACTAATTTGGCCCATAATTTGATTGCGTCTACGGTCTAATGCTGTAGGTACTAATTTACTCGTGGGATTATGTTTATTGTCCATTTAATTAAATATGCAATATTTTAATTATATTTCCACAGGTTTTAATTATGCGGTTGGCAGATTAGTTTCTGATAACAACAGATTTTTGCTGGCAGCGGAAAATAAGTTGGTTTGCCAAGCGGGTAAACCAACTTAAGACGACGACTAACGCCAACGACCTTGAGGGAACAAAACGCGCCCTCGTTTCTCACCCGCGCGACCCGAAATTTAGTAGTTTTTTGTACTTTTCTTATTATTCTATGACTTAAAAAAAAGCTTCAGATCAAAATGTAGATAATTAAATTGTCTTTGATATGGTGTCGATTTCATTAAATACGCCCAGAGGTTTTTTTGTGATTGCCGTGTTTTTGTCCGTTTTAGACATAACTTTACAAATTAGTTACACTATGTTATACGAATAAAACTCAAAATTTGCTCAGATGAAATTATTAAGAAAATGGTCTAATTTATCATATATTGTTTCCAATAAATTACGACTAGCCGTTTAGACGTGATTCTCATTTTAAAATCAGCTACTCAAGGGAATCGGCGCCTTAATCCGTCGGGTCCGTTATTGAAAGAGCGGTTCTGCACTGCAATTCCGTTTCGAATTAATATAATATTTGTAATCTTATATTTGTATTTTTTTTTTGTGTTATCTTAATATTTGTATGACCTACAAATAGTTGTTCCGGCTCTGGGTGTTGTGTATGTGAGTTTATATGTTTGTAAACGCACCCACGATACAGGAAGAAATTCCTAGTGTGGGGCAACGTTTTTTTTTTAAAAAGGCAAAGACAAAAGACAATTCGAGTTCCAAATTCTATATCATATATGCTAGTATTATATTATCTGTGATCATATCACGGGGTCTCATTGCTAACAAAGAAAATTTGGTTCAAATAAATCTCACTTAATGGCGCGACATGTAAAATTAGCATTTGTGTAAAATTAACATTTTCTGGAATTGAACATTATACATAAAAATTGTACCTATGTTCTTGTTTAATCAACTCTCCTAAGTACAAAATTATGGGATATTGGGCTCTTAATTCACATTTCAAAGATTATTTGAACGGACCATTTAAAATTGATGCCAATAGATGGCGCATTTTTAAATTTCTAAGGCATTCCACTCGTTTGTTAAAATTTGCATTGTATCACATTTTGGTGCACAAAAACTGTAAAAACGTGCAAAAAAGTACTATAAAACGAACCTTCACTGTATTTAAAGAAAAAATATTCACGAACCTAGTAAACCCTTTTACTTGCAAGTCGCTGCTAACACCATCTATTGCCGTGAAACGGGATCGAATGCGATTGATATACTTACAAAAATAAGAAGATTAATCAGATGAAAAACGCTAGTTACGTCGGCACGGTTTCTTTGTATGGAATGAGGCATCTTTATGCTAGTATTATATTATCTGTGATCATATGAACAATTATGTCTGAGTTCGTACGGAAGGTGTTCAGATATAGTACGCAACATGTACGCAACCGTACCCAATAGGGTACTAGCTAGTAGGGCGCAGTGCGGAACGCCTGTTTGGGTAATGATCTCATTTCAACCGTTTAAGATGTCAAGACATTTTTTTTATCGTCTATAGGCTTGCGCTTGACCACTATCTCACCTGATGGTAAGCGATTATAGAAAAAACCTATTCACTCTTGACTTAAAGACCCCTAGATTGTAGCTATCGGGAAACACAGACTCCCGCAGGGAATTCCAATCCTTAGCTGTACGCATAATGAAAGTGTCCCCAAAACGTTTAGTGCGTATAGGTGGTATATCCATCACCATGTAGCGATGACGCATCGCTGTACGTCTGGTAGTCCGATGATGGAACGGGCTGGGCGGAATCAGTTCATGCAATTCCATCGCACACTCCCCGAAATGCAACCGATAATAAACCGACAAGCTGGCAACTCGGCGACGATGTTCAAGGCTCTGGAGCTTTGACTTGACCAGTGCCTCACATTTAGTTCAGTTCAGGTGAATGTTTTTTATCGGTTCCAAGTCTCTTGGCGACTTCTGATTTGTTTCAAAGCATTCTTTTTCTTCTACTTTTGGAGTCGAAAATCCAAATCGAAAATCGTGAATCCATTCACGATTTTATCAACGAAAGCGTGTCTATAGCGTTTGATTAAATGTATGGGATTCCTTGGGCCATGGCCAAGTCACATGATAAATCCCTTAAGCTTTTGACACTGACGGAAAAATAGGGGTGTTATAAGTTTGACGTGTGAATCTGTGTATTTGTGTATCTGTCTGTGGCATCATAGCTCCTAAATGGATGAACCGATTTTGATATCATTTTTTGTTTCGAGAGCGTTCTTAACTAAGTTTGATGAAAATCGGTTCCGTCGTTCTAAATTTATGGGCGTTTTACTGTTTGAATTGGGTGTTTTCGCAAGATATCGTGTCATAATTATGGGTTCAATAGATTGTCGATCGAAACGTGTCTACTAGTAGATAAATTATGAAGTATGAAATAAAAATGTGCGGGGGCTTTTAATTTTACTTGTTTTAATAGCTATATTATACGCTTTTGATGATAAAATGCCACTTATCTAGGGCCCCCTGTTCGCATTTATTATAAAGAGATATTTTTGCAAATGTTTTTTGTTAAACAAATATAATTTGTATGTGTTGTTGAGTTTTTGGGTTTCCGTAACGTTGGTAATAGAATAATAAATCGATATTAAAGTTATAAAATAGTGAATTTATATCGCCCGCAGTTTTTATTTTGATTTTAATGGTAGTTCGAGTTTATAGCTCTGTTTGAATGCTATATTATATCTTTTTGTTTTTATCACAGTTGCAACAAATACTAATTAAAAAAACATAAACCGTTTGTGCAAGGTTGTCTCAAAGACAAAAAGAAAATAAGAATTGCGACTAGTACAAAAATAAAATGAAATATTAAAACTAACAAAATAAAAAGACAAACCAAAAAAAAAGGTTCGCACAGTGAATTTAATTTATCAACAAACTGTATAAATATATGTGGCATACGAACATTTGTATGGTACTTACGTTACTCAATCTAGCCATTTGGAAACTATTTACCCGACTGCCGAAGGAGGGTAATGTGGTTATCAGTCTATCTATACCAATATTATAAAGAGGAAAGATTTTTTTGTTTGTTTGTTTGTACCGAATAGGCTCCGAAAATACTGGACCGATTTCAAAAATTCTTTCACCGTTGGGAAGCTACACTATCTCCGGGTGACATAGGCTACTTTTTATACCTGTATTCCTACGGGTACGGGAACTACACGGGTGAAACCGCGAGGCGCCCGCTAGTGTATCTATATATGTATGTGTGTTTGTTCCTATATGGCGTTCTAGAGACCAAACGCTTTGGCCGATTTAGATGATTCTCACGTCAATCGATTCATCTTAACCCTGCGAGTGTCACTGGCTACATTAAAATTGAAAATGAAAAAAAAGTGGCGGATTTTGGGCGCCATTTTGTGGAGGAGTTTTTTTTTTTCTTGTAATCCCATCGTGTCTGGTATTAAAATAAAACACTTTTATGTTTAAAAGTACCAAATTCGAAAAAAAAATAACTAAAAAGTTGTAAATAAAAAAACTTAATTTAAAAAATCTAAAAAGCGAACTAAAAAGACGTAAACAAGAAGAAAATCATGTTGTGCAGTCGGATGATACATCAGGTTTTGGTCAGCCAACTCACGAATATGTATATGAATATGAATGAATATATGTGTGGCATACGTACATATGTATGGTACTTACGTTGCTCAATCTGCCATTTGGAAACTATTTTTCTAATTGGGTTGAATCGACCTTAACAGTTTATTGCAATTAATTTGCATTTTATTTGCATACGCTTACAACGGTGTTACATCTTTCTATAGAATGAATACTGTTCAAGACTATTGAAAATGTACAGTCAAGGGTCAAAAGTGCAGTCTTACTCTCCCAAAACTCAAATGGCTAGTTTTTGTAGAAGAAGTTAAATTATCCACAACTGATTTAATATTTTGTATAGAAATTAAAGTATAGGTTATTCCTACTAACCGCGAAAAGTTGAAATTCCGCTGCCTACAAAAAAATTGCCTTTTCTGTTTTGGAAGAGTGTGACTGCAATTTTGACCCTTATTGTACAGTCCGGAAAAAAAAGAAATTCAAAGTCTTACATACTTTTCACTAAAGTTTAAACTCTAGAGGAAATCTACTAATAACAAATCTAAATACATTGTTTATCATTTTTATTAAATAAATACGTTCCTACATAATATGTAGTTATTATTTCAGTAAACTTAGATGCAGTAATATTTGTGGGCTAGGCCATCATAGATCAGGTTTCTAAAGCTGGAAACAAATTATCGGACGCGGCTGACGGACGCGCCTGAATTAGTTACGTACATGTAAAACAAATTGTGCAAACTATCGGACGTAACTTTGGGCATTCGGACGTCCGATAGACAACTGGCCCGCTGGCTGTTTTTGTCTGTGCACACATATCAGTCGCGGCTGTCAGTGGCGTCCGTCAGCCTCGTCCGATGGTCTCGCTAGAAAGAAACATTACAGACCGACCGCAGTGTACCCACTTGCATGAAGACAAGCAATTTGAAGCGTTATTTTCTCGAACATAATGACGATAACAGCTAGGGTTGAGGATAAGTCAACATAAAACACTATGATAGCTATTTAAATGCGCTAAGTAATTCGAATTTTTTGCCTGAAATCGTTTCAGACTGGAAATATGACGGAGATTTTAGCCGGTTCGGGCAAAGGGGTTTCGACTATTACGTTCTTCAACCCTTTAATTGCTCGAACATACTTTCACGAACGTATTTTCACAGAAGCTCTGTAAAAAAACTAATTATTATAAAACAAAAACCCGACTGTGAAAAAATAAATGACTGAAAAGATAAAAACAAGTGCTAGGTATAATTTATACGTTAAATATTATGAGATGTTGCCAGCGGTTACAAACGAAGTTTTGGTAGGTGTTTCTATAATTTTTGTTTGTCCGCCTGCAGCACCTTATAAAAAAATTGCAACACCAAAGGGGGTGTTGTGGGAGGGGTGGGTGGGCGGTGACGACAATTGAGACGTATCCAACGACAGCTCATCTATACTTATATATAAATATTATAAAGCTGAAGAGTTTGTTTGTTAAAACGCGCTAATCTCAGGAACTACTGGTTGGAATTGAAAATTATTTTTGTGTTGGATAGTCCATTTATCGACGAAGGTTATAGGTTATATAACATCACGCTACGACCAATAGGAGCAGAGCATAAATGAAAAATGTTGCAAAAACGGGTATTAAGAGCTTCCGTTGCGTGCGCTGCGTAAACTGTTTAAGTTACGCAACAATCATGTATGTAGGGTAGGTAGGGTAGATGGGTGGGTAGGTACCCGGTTGATTGGAGCGAAGCCGCGTGGGAAAGCTAGTATGTCATAATACGTCAAGCCGTTTGGGCTGTAGAGCGTGCCATAGAAATACATACGTACGCTCGAAAAACATTATTTCCGCAAAAAAACAAATTTCCCGCAGTCGGGTAAAAAAGCTTGACACTTCGTTCTCACATTGTCACGTCGGCGTCGTGTTTATGTGCGGGCTTTCCTTAGGTCTTACGTTCACAGCAATCTCACGCCCCAATTACAAGAAACGCTATGGCATTGGCAGTTGGATATTTTCCCAGACAATTTTGTACCATCACATCACTATATGAGTTCATCCCTAAGGCGTCAAAGCACTTATTAACAAAGCCTATTTGCATTTTAATATGGAACGTTGAATTGTGGGATGCCTTTTACTATAGCTATTGCGTTTTAGCGTGGTAATAGAGGTCATTGCCCTTTCCCTAATATCTCCTTGTAGAAACCCGAACACTATGTACCTATCATTTTTAACCCCCGCCAGAAAAAGAGGGGTGTTATAAGTTTCACGTGTGTTGCTGTGTACCTGTGTGTCTGTCTGTGGCATCATAGCGCCTAAACGGATGAACCGATTTTGATCTAGTTTTTTTTGTTTGAAATTTGATTTTGTCGAGAGTGTTCTTAGCTATGTTTGAATAAAATCGGTTCAGCCGTTCAAAAGTTATGGGCGTTTTACTGTTTGGATCGGGGTGTTTTCGCATGTTAAAAGGGTCGGGGGTTTTCAAAATTTTGAAATTTTACTTGTCTGTAAGTAAAAACACAGAGATAAAACCGTTAAGGACCACAATATATATCTTAACGCCTTATGTGGAGACATGGTATGTTATAGATATTGCAACTCTGTCTGTCTGTGTTTTTCTCGGAAATCAACCTTATGGGGAAGGCAAGGGGAGTGGAAGTTTGTATGATGAACTAATAATTTGTCAAGTAAAGCGGCTCGAACACCTACAATATTATTGCGCGATATAAAAATAGGCTCTTCGAAGTACCTACTAATGCGATGCAGACGAAGTCGCGGGCAACAGCTAGTATTAATATATATTTTATAAATTAAGAATGTCAAAAAATGTAAATAAAGTGTAAGGCCCTGCGCAGACGGCACACTTTTTGTGCGATCGAGTCTGCGGCGCACAAAAAGTCTGCATGGCGCGCAAAAAGTCGGTCGCGGATTTTTCACAGACTCAACGCACACGACGCACATCTCCGATCATTTTGTCGGCAGAGCTGTAGGGACGTAGACGCTATGGAAATCGTGCAGAGATCGCGAAGTATTATTTTGTACATGAAGTACAGAAAAAGAAGAAGAAATAGAGAATTTTGGGTACATCCTATACTTTCGAAAAGATTACTGAAGGGACAGTTCCATACTAAACATTCAATTCTGAAACAACATCCGGGATTTTTTTTCAAATTTTATAAAATGTCTGTTACTACATTTGATGAGTTGCTATTTATTTTGAGACCTGCTTTGACTCATTCAGAAACATCGACCTCTGGCGCCATGATAAAAGATCGCGTGCGTTACGTCCACCCCTAGCAAATGCAGATTGCCGACTAAAGTGTGCGGCTGTGCGCCGTCTGCGTTAGCGCGCGTTGAAGCAAACGTTCAATTTTTTTCACACACTTTTTGTGCGGAGCGGCGCGCCGCGGCGCGGTGCGGTCTGCCCGAATTACACGGATTTTTTGTGCGCCGGACTTTTTGCGCGTCGTGTGCGTTACTGCATATAATTGCATAGGTTCTATTTTCACAGACTAAAAAGTGCGTCACGGATAGTCTGTCGTCTGCGCAGGGCCTAAATAAGATTCGCAAGAGCAAACATGCTCGAAGGAAGGAAGTTAACCCAGTAAGGTGCTGGTAGGGATCTTGACCGTACTGCCGGGATTGTCCTGATAGCCGTGGTATACCTCTCCACTCCTCAAGCACCTCCGTATATGTTGACCCCTTGGCGCTACGTCACTAAACTGCTAGCGACCCTTTATGGTGGCCCAAGTCGCCCCCTGCCATTTTATAGCTGTTTAGTTCAACAATGGTCGGGCAGGGGCCGGTAGTCCACTAAACCTTCAAAATCCATAGCCCAATACATTTTTCTCCATAATTTGCAATAGTCCTGTACCAACCGGGGATTGCCCTTGGGTGTAGTTGCGTAGTGCAGAACAGTACAGTTCAGGGATAATCGTCGGTTGGTGTCACATTTCCTGATACATGTCTAACGGGGCCTCTACGAGTTGGTTTCGGCTCCTCGCACCCCTTTCAAAAGACCGGGACCCTAAGGTCCCGAGATGCACAAAAAAAAAGTGTTCATATATATCTTTATTATGCGTACAGCTAAGGAGTGGAATTCCTTGCCGGAGTCTGTGTTTCCCGATAGCTACAATCTAGGGGTATTTAAGTCAAGAGTGAATAGGTTATTTCTAGGCAAGCATGTTTCACCGTCGACCACATCATCGCTTACCATCAGGTGAGATAGTGGTCAAGTGCGAGCCTATAATGATTAAAAAAAATACTTATATAAGTACATAATAAATAAGTGGGACAATGACCGCTGCTGTTAACTTGCCAGTTGCCATGTTAAATACCAAACAGCTCAAAACGAAATTAATATTCCTATGACAGTGACAGCCCTAAGTAAATAATGATGGCAATTACGAAGCGTTATCTGCGATAGACTCATGCGCATAGCGGTAATATTACAAATGGAGATCGATGGAGGCTTTGATAGATCTTAGGAATTAACTACGATCGCTTTATGAACTATATTAGAAGCCTAGGCCTTTGAGTGCCTTGGCGCGAGGAGGCGAAATGCCGGGGTGAAACTCTGTTGCCGCGACAAATCACGGCTCGGCGGACAGAGTTCCGGCAGGATCTCATGGCGACATAGAGAGGGCGACTGTCGCAACCCAACGCTGGGCACGCAATTGTGGCGATAAGGCCCCTCTTTGAGGAGTGGCTTGAGAGGCGTCACGGCGTCCTCATCTTATGCCTGACACAGGTCCTCACCGGACACCGCTGTTTCGGGAGGTTCCTGTTCAGGATAAGGCGGGAGGAAACGCCCGGGTGTCACCATTATGAGGATCACCCGGACACGGTAGAACATACGGTAGAGGTCTGTCCCGCTTTGGCGGAGCAACGCTGTGTCCTCGTGGAAGCGATTGGCGGTGGCGACCTCTCGCGTCCGGCCTTGGTTCAGGCCATGGTATGGAGCGAGAGGGCATGGGAAGCTGTCGCCTCCTTCTGCGAAGCAGTAATGCTCGCGAATGAGGAGGCAGAACGCGTGAGGGAAACACAACGGAGGCGCCCTCACGCCCCAAGCCACTGCATATTCGCGGGCTGGCTGACCAAAATCTGGTGTATCCTCCGCCTGCACAGCATGATTTTTTCCTTGTTTACGACTTTTTAGTTCGCTTTTGAAGCAGTCGGGTTTTTTGATTTTTTGAATTAAGTTTTTTTTTTCTATTATCCAATTTTAATGTAGCCTATGACACTCGCAGGGTTAAGACGCATCGATTGACGTATGAATCATAAAAATCGGCCAACGCGTTTGGTCTCTGGAACGCCATATAGGAACAAACATACATACATACATACTTACATACATACATACATACATTCTTACATACATACATACAAACATACATACATAGACTGATAAACACATTACGCCGACTCCTTCGGCAGTCGGGTAAAAAGAGTTACCGCGGCCCTGGCTCAAGCAACTGAAGGAACACGGGTGGGTTTTAGTCAGTAAAATTCTGACACGCCCTCCCGCTTCACCCAGAGCGGAAGAAGTTAATGAATAATTTAACAACCAAAAAAAAAAGGCCTTTGAGTGCCTTTGACATTTATTATAAAATACTTCTTTTGTTTTCCATGTCTTTGTTAATGTTTGATTAATTGTAACCCTTAAGAGATTGATGGATATAATCGTGTACTCTCGAACAGGTATAAATTCTTATTTTCAATTTGGGGTCAACTACCCCACTTAAGCTTGTACCCTTTTTTGTCGGCTAAATATTACAATAACATTACCCTAACGAAATATAAAAAATACGGAGTGGGGTATCCACCTGGATCGACCTTTTTAGGATCAGATAATAAGTAAGTATCTTCATTATCAGAACTTAAATTTAAAAAAAAATAAAGTAATAATTTTTGTATTTTTATTTGTTATATTAGTTTAGTAGGCGTTTCGGCCGCTGAGTTTCGCCCGATCTGGTCGAAACAGGAATTTCATTATTATTAATATTTTTGAGTGGCGTTTCGAACGAATTCTTATTAGAGGAAAAGTAACGTCAGAAACAATATCAGAGGCCTTAGTGCGAGTTTTTAGTCACGCTCAATCGCGTTAAAGTAAACGTCAATTTGTATTGAAATTGGATAAGCGCCGTCTGACGACGGTAAGGAGAAACCTCTTTTTTGTTTTCTGATTCTTATTAAAGCTTTATCTTTTGCCAAAAATTGCCAGACGTTAACTTAAATAATAAAACCCGACTGTACAATATTTGCTTAAAAAAAGCATAGTCCAAAACACCACTCAAAAATATTAATAATAATAAAATGCCTGTTTTGACCGGATCGGACGAAACTTAGCGGCCGAAACGCCTATTAATCCGTTATATTGGTGTGTGGTGTGTGCGACGACCTCGCGATTCAAATTAAAAGAGAACAAGCACATGTCTTTCAAACATGTTACCTCCAATTTGTTGTATAACAATCTAAACTTTTCGTCCGTTGACAATGTAAATGCAAATACAGGCTATTGACTAAGAAACACTTCGACAGCACTTTCATAATACACTCCACATACATACTTACAGTTTGTAGAATTGGCCACGAAAAGTTGCCTCATTTTCTTAGTTTTACGTTTCTATTGTGCTTTTACGAAGTTTTAGTAATATCTTGTTGGCTAGGACTTAAAACTAAGATTACCTATCATGGGAGGCATTGGCATAAATGTAAAATTATAATCTATCTACTTAATTAAAAAATAGCTCTGATTATGAAAAAGTCGGTCCGTGGATGGGTGACCATTTCAACATACGAAGTTTCCTCCGTGCCTCGGCAAGTACATTAAGCCGTTGGTCCCGGCTGTCATTTGAAGATCTTTGACAGTCGTTACGAGTAGTCAGAAGCTTGAGATCTAGCTGACACCAGTCTTGCCAAGAGGTATCGTGTTACCCAGTTACTGGGTTGAGGAGGTGAAATAGGCAGTCGCTCCATGTAAAACACTGGTACTCAGTTGAATACGGTAAGACTAGAAGCCGACCCCAATAATAATTGGGAAAAAGGCTAGGCAGATGATGGTGAGCATATTTAACCATTGTTTGAGTTAACTTGGTGTCTAAAAACTGGGCCTAAGGGTTTTACATAAATGTCAACTGAATTTGTTTGTCTTTGGAGATTTAACAAAGAAATTTAGATTTGCCATTTACGGACAGATTATAGAGTAGTATCACAATAACGATCGTGTCGATCGTAAAATAACAAAGCTGAGATATTATTTGAAAACGTGATTATACTTTATAATAACTTAGAATTTGAGCGCAAAGTTAGTTCTTAAGACTAATAGGTTAGGCTAACGTATTAAATTCAATTTAAATAATTTATAACAATACATAATCTCCAAGTGTTGTCACGTATAATGAGTTCACTTTATTAAAAAGTGGCAACACTCGCTATGTCCCTGACACAATGCTTTTTTTTGAGGTAAACAAGTATTATATTTGGTAACAGCAACTTAATTAAGCTAAGTGGCTTGAGAAGAAGATATGTTTTACTTCAATTTAAAAATGTTTATGAAACAGGTACGCGAGGCAATTATTATTGTTTTAACGACATCTTTAGACAGTGATTTCTTAACTCGTTAAAGGGCGCTTGATACGATCTTTATGACTGTATATATATATTCATCATTTATTAATTAAGACGATGACAGTCGCCAATCACATTCAGGGAAAAACGCGCACTCGTTTCACACCCGCGCGATCCGCTCGATCGATCGATTATTGTTATTTTTTTTTTCTTTTGTTGTTGGATAACTGTTTTTAATCATTGACATATTGTTAATTACCAGTATTTTAAAATTGGACTTTTTTATGGTGTTGTCTCTATTTACCCGACAGCCGAAGGAGGGTAATGTGTTTATCAGTCTATGTATGTATGTATGTTTGTTCCTATGTGGCGTTCTAGAGACCAAACGCGTTGGCCGATTTTGTTGATTCTTACGTCAATCGATTCGTCTTAACCCTGCGAGTGTCACTGGCTACATTAAAATTGCAAAATAGAAAAATGGCGCATTTTGGGCGCCATATTGTGCGGGCGCATTATTTACAACTTTTTAGATATATTTTTTTAGAATTAGATAAATTTAAACATAAAGGTGTTATATATTCCTGAAATCACCTCTTAAAATCCTTTATTTTGATACTCCACACGATGGGTATGGAAGAAAAAAAAATTGGCGCCCAAAATCCGCCATTTTTTTTTCCAATTTTAATGTAGCCAGTGACACTCGCAGGGTGAAGACAAATCGATTGACGTAAAAATCATCAAAATCGGCCAACGCGTTTGGTCTCTAGAACGCCACATAGGAACAAACATACATAGACTGATAAACACATTACCCTCCTTTGGCAGTCGGGTAAAAAGAGGGCGAAGCGGATGACGATGATCATGATGAATCGTTTCAACTTGACCGAGATTAAGGGCTGATTTCACCAATGATACTAATCGCGATTACTTCAACTAAACTCTGTCTATGTATAAAATTAAGCGGACTTTTAATGGATTGATCGTGCAATCGGAATTTATCGGTCCTCTTTACGAGCTGTTGGACATTTAAAAGCTACCGTATGTACTTTCATCTCTCCTGGAAATTATCCTATACAATTGATTTAATAGTTCTTTAGATTTTACGAGCACTTACTGTTATTTAAGCACGCTTTCAATTGAATATAGACCTACCTAAGTCATAGCGAATGCACAGAACTGAGAGTTAAGCATGATTTGAAAACGACTATATTTGGAGAGAAAGGTTCGCATATATTTGTGACACTAACAACGGAATGTGAAAATGTATTTGTTTAGGCATATAGGCAGTACGGAAATTGCTATGTAGGTACTTAAACATAATGGTATTGTTTGGCGCATTGACGTAAAATGAAATATAAAGGAAAATATGTAGTTAGCTTCGTTAATAGGAATTGCGGTCGAAGACATCCGACTTAATTTCCTAAGTAAAAATGTCATAATTCGAGGTTTTTTCCCCTTATTGATGATACATTCTTTAGAAGAACTAGAACCCTTAAAAGATGCTCAAAATTGCGCTGTCAACAGAGGCCTAGTGTACAAATTTGACAACAATAAAAAAAAAAAAAAATACATATAGGCCACAGATTATCTATCTTTCTTTTTCAGTTTATGGAATATCTTTTATATTGGTCCAATATTGAAGAAGGAAACAGGCGAGAACCAGACCTCGAATTATGACATTTTACCCAGGAAATTCAGTCGGATGTCTGTGACCGCATTTCCCCTTAAGGTTAAACTATTTTCTTTTGAGAATAATCTTGTTAGAACGTCTCGTGAGGAAATAGGTATAGTTGTTTAATTTTGGAAACGCAATAGCATTCATTGCCATTGTAGGAACTTGAGCTATAAGCTACCATGTAAATATAGACGATTTTCATCAGAAAAAAATGTTTAGGATCACGATAGATATCGTTTTAGGAAGGCTTTATATTATCACTAGTTGCTATTCGCGGCTGCACCCGCTTTGTATTAGTACTTCTCAGAATATCTTCTTTACAGCCTATGTGTTATTCTTACATCAGAATGCCATATTTCTGTAGTTTCATCAAAATCCGTTCAGTAGTTTTTGCGTGAAAGAGTAACAAAAATCCATCCATCCCCACAAACTCTCACAAACATTCACATTGATAATAATAGTAGAATTAAATTTTCTTGAATGAAACTAAGAATTACAAGGAATACGTCAAGGACCGCTATTGCCACGATGAAACGACGCAACTGCTATATCTACTGAATTTTAACAAATTTCTTTTGAGTAATTATTTGGTTGAAATAACTTTATTCCATGTGTATAATTCGGGCTCGGGGAATAAGTACATAATGTGGGGATAAGTTTCAAAAGTGAAATTTGTATCTCTACTGTACCCCATCCTATACTGCCGTGTCTCTAAGCCCTAGATTTTGATCCGTAGTTGAAAGAGAAAGAAAGAAAAATCCAAAAAAAATCATAAAAAAAAAACAAATATGTCACATGGTTGCCCCGTGTTACATTTATGACAAATTGTAAGACATGACATAATTTATCATGTCTTAAATTGTCACAAACGTCTTGGGTACACCCATGCTCGCCCCGCAGCATGTGCAACGATTTTAAAAAGAAAATAATGTTAATCTTAGGTTGTTAACTCAACCAATGATCAAAAATGCTAACCAATGGTTTCAAATTGCGGTAAAACGCGTTGTTTTTTAATTGCTTTGGTAATTAAGCCATTCAACCGGTTAATACCATCAATAACTCCTTTATTATGAAACATTGTCTTCAAGCTACCGATCAAAGGTGGTAATAACATTGTTTTATGGAGTGTAAACGGTTCATAGTCATCAAAACAATGTCGGTATATGCTAATTTAATGAGGACTTAGTTAATTGCAGTAGGTGTTCACATAATTGAGGTCATTATTGATGTCATGTAGCTCGCGTAACTACATACAACAAAGCGTTTTAATTCTACTCTTAGATCTTATTATAATCTTGTTTATAAATATGCTGATTTTCTTTTTATTTGTGTCGATGTCATATTGTAGATATATAAGCTTCATGTCGGGTTTCTCAAAGCTAAATTCTCGCAAAATGAATGTGACAAATTGTCAAGAACGCGTTGTCTGCTGTGATTGGTTGAATGAATTTTCAACAGCCAATCAAGGCAGATAACCGGTGATTATTCGTCGATTACGTTAACAGCCCGGTAATTGAAGTTGAATTGAGTGTTGAGAATCCGGGGACCGACCGTATATCACATTGTCAAGAGTTGTCTATTAAAATCCTCATATGTATAATTGTAAAGCTACAGGTAAATTGTAAAGCTTCAGGTAAATTGTAGAGCTACAGGTAAATTGGAAAGCTACAGGTAAATTATAAAGTTACAGGTAAATTGTAAACTACAGTTAAATTGTAATGCTACAGGTAATTTGACAGCTACAGGTAAATTGTACGGCTACAGGTAAATTGTCAGCTACAGGTAAATTGTACAGCTACAGGTAAATTGTACAAGTACAGGTAAATTGTAAAGATACAGGTAAATTGTTAAGCTACAGGTAAATTGTGAAGCTACAGGTAAATTGTAAAATTACAGGTAATTGTAAAGCTACAGGTAAATTGTTAACCTACAGGTAAATTATAAAGTTACAGGTAAATTGGAAACCTACAGGTAAATTGCCACCATAGCCAAAGTGCATCTTATCAGCGATAACGACTGTCGATAAATCGCGTTATCAAAATGTCAGGTGGTGATTTGATCTCTAACAACGTTTATTGTTTGGGTACGCTGTTGTTCAACTTAAATCACTTAGAGATAACCGTATATTTAAAAACGTGGCATGACTTGTTCTACGCATGATTAAAACTAACCCAGTTACCACTCTCACTTAGGTCGTTATATTTGGCTTACTTTGTTAAAGAAATTAAGACCGTTTTTTTTTTATTACACTGTAATATTTTTTTAAAGTAAACCTATTTCTCGCGACCTTGCATCGTTTCCTCAAATAATTAAAAAATATCCTAGATGACCACTTGTTCTTACTTTCAGCACCACGCATGGCTTACGAGGCATTGGTGTTTAACGGTATGTTCGGATGTAACCTTAATTAATTAAATAAAAAGTAAATTAGAACCGCATTAATTAAATACGCTCTAATAATTCCGCAGAACCACAAGATCCTACGTTTAAAAAAAAAGTTATGTTTCACTTTGTAGTTTTGTTATTTGGAAGTCCGTAGTATTGTTTTGTTGTTTTTATTTTTCACTTTTTAGTTGTACCTCTCTAACAGGCAAGTAGTTACGTAAGGTACCTATAATGCCAGAATAGATTACCCGAATATCTTGCATTGAACATAACCGGTGAAATGAAAGTGTACCAAGATGAACTGTACACATCTGCGTACCCCTTTAGAGCGTACTGGCGTGATGTTATGCTATGAAATGGTATAAACAATGAACAAACATGCGATTGCAGCAAAGCCGAGAGATTTTCCGTTATTTATTGAAAAGTTCTGTTGTATATCTCCGAAGTTCTTCATCATATCTTCACCAAATACAAAATGGGACCAATTTCGGAACATACTCTTAAAAAAAAAACATACAAGAAGTCGAACATAGAACCTCCTCCTTTTTGGTAAGTCGGTTAAAAAGCACATACAAACTGAATGATAGTTAATTCATTGTAGTGATGCAATGGCAAGTCGACACGTATAGACTTCAGTAAGGGTGCGCCAAAGTTCACCTAAATTTTCTACTCCGATAATTGGAAATCCGAAAATATTCTCCCTAACATTTTTCATCCTAACAATCACAATTCCTAACTACTCTGTCTCTAATGTTCATAATTCAGAAGCATTCAACTTCATAATGTCAGTAGCAATAAACATTTATTATACTTTTATTTGTTTTCCTATATTTTCTCAACATAACTATCTTTTACACTATTATTCAAAGTCATATCTTTTTTGTTTAGATTTCTTTTTATTCATAATATTCAGTATTATATACATTAGTTTTGCGTAACTTTATTTTCAAATAACATGTTTAACATATAAGAATAACAGGTACCATGGTACAAGTATTCAAATAAATACATGTTTTCATATACACATTTCAATTAAATTAGTTTAATATTAGCGGCTATAGCTTTCAAATAATCACTTTTATTGCTGTATTTTGCTTTAAAATTAAATATATATTTCATTCTATCATATTTGTCGTTGATTTGGAAGTTCATTTTATTTTTGTAGGTAGTACTCATAAATAGAAAGCTTTATAAAATTTTCAAGACTCGGCAATGTTATGTTTTTTTGTATGTTTTTCGTGAGGTAAAAAAATTAGAATTAGTCCAAGAGCGAGCGAAGCGAGCTCGGGAACTTAGGGCACCCCGACACGGATAGGTTAGGTTCGAAGGAGATGACGGAAGCTGAAGTGAGCGAGCAAAGCGAGCGAACGCAGCTACCGTCATCTCCTTCATGTTAGGTTACTTTAGACCCTGCAGACAGAAATTGGAGCGCCGCGCAGCGGGGCTCCGTCGACTTAGTTGCTTAAGGCGGTACCCCGAGCAAAACGCCGCGCAAGCCGTTTTTGTGCTTTTTTTAGGAGCTATCTACTCGTTATTTAAAAAGAAATATCAATTAATAAAAATACATTGAAATTCTACATAATATTGATTCTAAAATGGTAGATTAGTTTTTTTTTAATGATGTGTATATTTCACTAATCTCCTTAAAAAAAAAAACATAAAAATGAGAAATAATTATTGATATTATGCATCTCCTCGTAAAGTGTTCATTAATTATTTTTTGTACTAACACTAATGGATAGACAATTTAATAACGAACATTTTTGTAGATTTTTTTTTTTCAAATGACCAAAGTTCGATTTTATAAAGATTTTATTCTAAAATCTGGGCGTATTCACTACTGTAATTCATGCGCCACCAGTGCCGCTAGACCAATAGGAATGCTCATATCTCATGCCGATTTTTTGGTCAGGGTACCGTCTTAAATCTTAAACTTTAACCATGGATATCTTCCATAACCTTGGGGTTCCGTGGGGTTTGGATGGTACAGTGAGGTAGCCCCTCTACCCTCCTTTCCCTTTCCCCCTTTCGCGCCCCTTAAATCGATGGAAATTTATGGAATTTTTAATTCTAACCTGAAAACTTTAACCATGGATATCTCCATAACTATAGGGCTTCGAGTGGTTGGTGTGGTACTGAGGGGTAGCCAAACCTCCCCCCATCCTCCCTCTACCCTATCCGCGCCAAAAATCAACGGCATATAATCGAAATTTTAACCTTACACTT
This sequence comes from Orthosia gothica, assembly GCA_949775005.1. Classification (NCBI taxonomy): domain Eukaryota; kingdom Metazoa; phylum Arthropoda; class Insecta; order Lepidoptera; family Noctuidae; genus Orthosia; species Orthosia gothica. The sequence continues at coordinate 5,427,257 of OX459067.1, read as the reverse complement.
ATACTTTTTGTTGCTTCTTAATTCACACGCCCAATATTGTTTATCCACTGTTTTTCGGTTTTTTTCATATGTAAATCCATGTACGTCTAATTTTAATCCTCCGCGACTGGTTTTAAATGATTTTAAATAATTTTTCTCTATATTAATAAAGCATTAACACAAACATGCACGTAATGATAATACACCGACATGAACTTAACAATAGACACAACTCAGTACGTTATGCAAAGCATACCCCAAATAATAATCATCCCTCAAATTAAAACTATAAATATCATCTTCTACCCACATATATTTTTTATTACACTTGGTAAATGTTTCTTTCTGAGTATGAGTGAAAATATTATGGTAATTATGTTTAGGGATAAAAGCGTTATGATAAAAAACAGTAGGAGTTTAAATATATTTTCTCAAAAATGGTATGTAATGTTGACATAACATCTCTAAAAAGTATCCAGAAAGTGAACTCTACCGGAGACTATTCACAACTGTCCGGTAAGAAGCGAGATTTTAAATTTGGAATCTCCTACTGTCCAGTAAGTAAGTATGTAATTTACTTACTGGACACTTGGTCATCCTTCATCCCTTTTTTTTTTTATGGCTTCGCACGGTTTAGGTCATCCTCTTTAGATCTGCTTAGAAAAAAAAAACATAGTACCAGACACAGATTAGAGTTTAGCCATTATAACATGGTTAGAGGGAGGCTCCAAATATATATCTATCTCTTTTTGGTATGACATTTTATGAGATACATAATATATTTTGGAGCCTTAAACATCCATTTTATTGTCTGTGACACTTTTTTTTTTTTTTTTTTTATGGGTCTGTGACACATAACGCGACGCAGAAAAAGTATGCACGTTGCGTTTTGTACTTAGTAATGTTGTAGAAGTATAGTGTGGGATTTTATGTTTGTATTTAGTCATTTCAGTTTATAAATCATGTTGGATTAAAGAGTCCGTTAATCAAGATGTACAACAAACAAATATAAATGCCCCCGGTAAATCGATCACAATATCTATCAGTAATTGCCCTAATATGAATGTAACCTTCAATATTAATTAAACGAATTTGTTGTTAAACTTTCTTTCATTTTTGAGAAAAGCATTATACAAACCTCAACCAGTAAGAAAGCCATCCTGGCCTCGTATATAACCGGACCTCACCTGCGGTTCGGTCCGGTTAACTCATACTCGGCCAGGAAGGCTTACTTACTGGATTCTGCTGTAATGTACTATTACATTAATGATATTATTAATTACAACTTTCGGAAACATGAGTGTTATGAACATCGCCGGTAGCACTACAAATAGTATGAATGAAAACTTTAGGATGAAAATTTTTAGGAAGAGTGATCATTTGGATTACAAATCGTTAGGAAGAACAATTTCGGGTAAAGAACTTCAGTAAGTATACTATTATGATTGGTATGAATTGGTTCACTAGTGCAGGCAGCCGTCAGTGACGTAACTGATCGAACTTTCTTTATTAGGCTGAGAAACGGTGGTTTTAATAACGAAGAGGAACCAAGAACAAGTAAAATTTCACAATTTAAAAAACCCGCGACACATTTATCTTGCGTATACACCCCGATTCAAACAGTTAAATGCCCATAACTTTTGAACGGCTGAACCGATTTTATTTAAACATAGCTAAGAACACTCTCGACCAAATTACCTTTCAAACAAAAAAAAACTAAATCGAAATCGGTTCATCCGTGTAGGCGCTACGATGCCACAGACAGACACACAGATACACAGCAACACACGTGAAACTTATAACACCCCTCTTTTTCCGGTGGGGGTTAAAAATGACGAAGGCCATGGTTGGCCATTTTGTCGGACAAAGAACCAGTATTTATTTATTTTGGGAAAACAAACAGTTACACAAAACAATACAAAGAAAAAAAACAAAAAAAATAACAATAGTAACATATGTGTGATGAAGTAAAGTATTGCCATTCGACGTGGCTATAATCCTTCCTTCAATGATGATTCCTGATCAATGTGCCTTTTGGCACTTTTCGCGTTGACAGAGATTTTTGGATGCCCTAGAAGTTATAAGGAATACCCTCCTTTATTCCTGTTTAATGAGCTTGTATGATGTTGTCTTAAAATTAAAAAGGGACCTCTATATTAAAAATTTGTTTCTGAAAATCACACGCGTTGAAGTCTTTAATTGGCCGCGATAAAAACTACGCTTATAATGTTGCGAATTGCGATTCTGCACATTTAAATAAAATAAATAAAAAGGGGTATTTTTTTTGTTAGTTCAAAAAAAGGAAATCTCAGGAAGCACTGTTGCACATGTAGCTAAAATGACAATCTACAATTAATAACTACTATTAGAAAACGAATCAATGTATGGAAATTACACATCTGAACGTTGAATCACGTGGTCAGACCAAACAAATTTAATGGCTTTAAGGATTATAGAAAGAGATTCGATACGAAACGTTTGTAACTTGGCCAGGCCCGATCCCATCACAAAAATAATTACACTATAGTGCGCGCGTAACTAGTTGGCCGCTCCTTAGGTGGCGCGTCATCTCGCTATTGCAATCTCATGTGCGTTTTGTCTAAACTAGTGCGGCGCCGTAAGTACTTCGCGACGGCAACACGCGTTGAAAGTTCCGGCGGCCAACTAATTCCGCGTGCACTATAATAGAATGCTATCGCTGAGTGCTAGTAGCTACTTTTTGTCTCAAAATTTTCATGATTTCTGTAATATGAAATTTTCATTATATCGCTTACGATAGTAAAGCCGCGGGGAAAAGCTTATAATTTATGTAATCGTAAATACATATATGGACATATATGTAACGTAACGCATTTGTAACATGTTACACTTGCATGACAATGTAAACACGTCAAGCATGTCACGGGCAGGACAATGGCGCGACAGCCTGCTAGCTAACACCCGTGACAGCATGTCACTCACTAGCGTGTCTATGTTACACCTTGGCTTTGCTTACACAACACTATTTTAAAACAATATGACGAGGCTTCTTATTGTGTAAAAAACCTTTCGGGCCAGTTCTCAAACGCCACTTGACAGATATCATTTTAAATTATTGTATTTCTGTAAGTTGGTTTGTACAAACACTTTTGCAAGTCGATCATTTTTTTTAAAACGAGATAAGGTCGGCGTTTCCTATCTGACTACTCTGAGAAGAAAGGCCCAAATAACGTCAGAGGTCACAGTCTCTTTTAAAGTCCTGACAAAATCTTGATTAGATCATGTGAAGATAATGTAGACTGATGTCTGAAATGGTCTTTTAAGGAAAGAACCAGGCAGATTGAGTGGACCTGTCCAGTCAGTGCACGCATTTGTCAATCTGCCGAGCAGGTCAACTAAGAATTGAAGGAGCTCAACGATTCGACGAACAATACAGGTTATCATTACAAACATTCAACTAAAGAACTATTCCGTATTACCCTATTTGTAGTTTACGACGTATCACACCCTACCTTGGTTAGTGCCAAAGCTGACAAAAAGTCAACTTCTTGATTCAGAAACCAGGCGATCAAATTCAATGTTTTTAAAGCAGCTAAACTTAAATAACAACAGCAAAACAAATCGCTTAATATAAGTTTGACAGCTCGTAAGCTAAACTTTTTGTTAAATAGTCTTTCAGCAAAAGGTTGTAGGCACAGAATAAATATACAAACAGTAAGGCAACTACATACAACGCTCGAAACGGAAGTGCCCGAGTGGTCTCGTCGGTACGTATGTTTGTGTGAGTATGCAGTTTCGAACGTTTGTATACTTAACAATACTATACGCTAGGTTTAACGACAGAAAGTCTTTTAAGGAGGCAAACCTAAGTTTCGCATGTGTATTTAGCTGATTCTTCATTAAAAGTTGATACGTACAATTTGATGAAAACGTAAATGACTAACAGCTGAAGTAAAAGCAAGGCTAGCAACGTGTGTTCTCACGGGGAACGTTCACGATTTGGAATAAGAAGACTGGAAGGTTATTTAAAATCGTGAAATGCCAAATATATACAGCTCGACTTCGAACAACCAAAACATTTTTCATTTTGCAAAATTTAATTAATTTAATTTGATTTATTTTGTGTGTAGATATAATTATTAATTATCTTTTTTCACATCTGGCAGCTAAATATAAATCCGAATCCGAACGTCTTTCGGCTGATATGATGATGATGATGATTTGGATTTCGGATTAACCGAAATCCAAATCATCATCATCATCATATCAGCCGAAAGACGTCCACTGCTGGACATAGGCCTCCCCCGAATCTGAATAACGGCATTTATTACCAGTGTCTTTTTTTTAATTTAAATGACGCATATATTATTTGTGTACAAAAGTTGTAAAAAGATTCTGGACATTTTTATTGCAGAGGTTACAATTTATTTTGCTTATCGACATCATCAGTGAACTAAATGTACATATGAACTAAAAATCTTTGTTTTAGTAAGTAAACAATAGGAACCTTCGCCTTTAGGAAACACACTACAGTGCACGCCACAACTATGTTGTTAAAATTCGTATCTACAAACCTAATTAGTCTCACTTTGTTGATTACTTACACTTTCACAAACATCGACGCGCTATATACACTCTTTTTATTATTACATTAACGTTCATACTAATCTGCTTATCAAAGAAAACATGGCAAAAAACCACTACAAAGTGAATAATAACTTCAATTTCGGAAGTCGGTGTTCCTGTTTTCGTTTCTTCGTTTTTTGACACCGACTTCCGAAATTGAAGTTATCTTTCACTTTGTGTGTTTTTTTGGAAGTTGGTTATAATTTTGTAAAAAAAATATGGACAGCTCTTTAGGCTAGCTACCTATAGTGCCCAAAGTGAAGCCAGAATATATTAACCCAGTAACATGAAACTTAAAAAAAACTGTGAAATGAGAGTATACCAGGGTGAACTGTTCACACCAGAATATCTCCGAAGTACTTCATCAGATCTTGATGAATTAAATGGGACCACATGACAAACACCAGCGTTGAAATTAAAAAAGAATCATCAAAATCGGATCACCCAATAAAAAGTTCTGTGGTAACACACACAAAAAAAAACAGTTGAATTGATAATTTCTTTCTTTTTGCGAAGTTGGTTAAAACATTATCTATGTTAACGTTATCTGTCTATGAATATTAATTGCACCTGTGCGAACGACCTTGTCATAGAATGATCATGTACAGAGAGAATGGTATACTTAGACTCAATTAAGGCTCCATTATAACCGCTATTAAACCTTCAACCTTAATGAACTCCAGATGAATCCATAATAGATGTCTTTAACCTAGATTACAATACATTTGTTTTAAAATGCCTTCTAATATTACTTAGCAATCATTTTTATATACAACCTATATGATGGATAAAACGATTAGGTTTATAAAATGAAGCACATGCCAAAATAACTAATTTATGTTTAATTGTGCTTCTAATCAATTAATTCCGAAGGCGATTATTTCAAGAAATCAAATGAATTTTCAAAGGATTTTCCTCAACATTTTCCGACTCTAGTAAATGTAGATATTAGCGCTCGATGCGTAGTTGTTACAATGTTAGAACTACTTCTAATTATTTCATCATTATATCTCGTCTACGGCACCATCATAATTATCTTCGAGATTATACATGTATTTTTAATGACTTGCTTGACTTAATGTCCTATAACCCCTAGATGGGGCAGAGGGCGTCCACAGATGTCCTCCATCGCGATCGGTCTTGAACTGACCCCAAAGGATTAAACTCAAAATCTTCGGGTCCAATGTCAAATCCGTGCTGCTTTACGGGTGCGAAACGTGGAAGGTCAAAAAGGACATCTCACGCCAAATACAAGTCTTCGTCAACCGCTATCTTCGTCGCATTCTCGGAGTTTACTGGCCCGAGACCATCTCCAATGTAGAGCTGTTGGTGAAATGCCACGAGAGCCCGATCGACCGCCAGATCAAGCGTCGCAAGTGGAGATGGATTGGCCACACGCTCCGAATGGGTCCCGATCACATACCCAAACATGCTTTGGACTGGAATCCCCAAGGGAAACGAAAGCGTGGCCATCCCCGTCAAACCTGGCGTCGCACCGTGTTGGCAGAAGCGACGAGCATCGGAATGACATGGAGCGAGGTGAAGTATTTTTAATGCATCATGATTAAACATGAAAAACCTAATAACAATGTATGGTATGCTTTAAAGTGGTAACTTTGTGAAAATAAACAATAATATGAATTTATATTTACATCGTAATATTAGGCAAAAGAATGCCCCATGCATCGGCCACTGGCCCCATGCTAGAAATCAATATAATTCTACGAAGAAGTAAAATTATTTGTTTGATTGTTTGTTCATATATATGTTTATATGTGGAAGTTCAAATTCGAACACGAAAATTATCTCTATAAGATTATTGTCTTAAAAAATGTGTCTATCCTGTAGGATAGACCATGGCAGCGACACCGACGGCGCATAAAATTTGGTTTTGATTTTAGTAGAAAAGCAAGTGCTGTTAAATTACAAAAATCTAGGGCAAATGATTGCAATCTATCTTTTTTTATTATGTTGGTTTGTTTTAACTGTGGTTCTAACTGTTTTAACGGCGCACAGTGTTTTCTGTTGCGCCGGTGATAAGGGGTACTCCCCAAATGAGGGTCCGGTGACGGACAGCCGCGGCGGGTTCGCGGTGAGTGCTAACGCGTGCCCTTGTTCCCGTCATAAGCGGCACAGGAGGACACCGTGGAGTTTTAGTGGTTTAGAGTTCCACATAACTGCGCTATCTCCCCGTGGTAGCGCAGTATGCATGAGCATTTCTCCAAGCCAAAAAAAAATATGGAATACATAGTTATTTAAAAAATATTTGCAGTTAGCGTTTTATTCATAACATTGTTCTATGTTGATTTTGTACAATTATTATAATATCACGCCAATAATCCCCGAGGGTAAGGTAGAAGTTTAAAGACCCTATAATAAGCTAGGTAAACATAATAGGTTTATTAAGTAATAAACTTATTAAGTAATAAATTTCATCAGTTTTGTTTTGTTCTGTCTAAGTCTATATAATAAAGAAAATCCAAATAATGTATTAAAATTACCCAAAGGCATAAGAAGATTCTCTATACTGGGAACAGGGCCGGATCTAAGGGGGGAGCGAGCCGGGCAAATGTCCAAAGCGGCATTAATGAGGGGCGGCCACTGAACTAACGGCCCTTTTCATTTCATCAGAAAACCTAATTTATTCGTGGTGTGGTGCTCCAATTTTCAAGCTCACTTCGCTGTCGAAAGTTAAAGGTTCTTGTTGTAAAACCACCGAATAACTTAACATTCGGATGCAACTTGCGTGGACACCCTTGCACATCCCATCTTCCGAGCACGGTGGGATGCGCTGGGACGGCTGCTGCAGGTGCTGAAAACCTCAAACGGCGCAAATACAACAATTTAATTGGTAATTATGTGTTCGCGCCGTTTAGGGTTGAAACACTAGGGCCATGGGATCCGAGTGTACACCTATTATTTCGGGATATCGCCAAGCGGTTGGTCGATTCTTCACGAGACCAGAAGTCTGGCCTTTTTGTTGGCCAAAGAATCAGCATTGCCATCCAACGTGGCAATGCTGCCAGCCTTCTGGGCACTTTTCCTGTTACAGCGATGTGGACGAATTTTTTGACGCCCCGTAATTGTACATATTTTTATTCATATTTTAGTTCTAATATTAGTTTGTAAATAATAATTTATTTATGTAAAAATAAATATATAGTAGTTGAAAAAAAAACATTTGTATCATGTTGCGAAAATTTTTAGGTGAGATTTTCAAGCGTACTTCGTTTTCACTTTCGCTCGAAGTTGTCTAAAAACATTTATCACATCGCACAGACAAAAACCGTATTTTTTTATTTAGATAATATCCTGACACATTTATCTATCTTATAAGGTGTTATTGTAAAGAACGGGCATTATTGTGTATGCCGCTCTTTGTGTGCGGCAAATAACATAGTTCGGGCCCGGACTATAAATATTGAAGTAGGCAAGTATATAAATGCTCCACAGATCATTAAACGTAGTAATGATCGTTATTATAATCAAATCGACAAGCAAAGTGAGGGTCGTTAAGTTGTAAAGTAATGTTGTGATACAATGATAATGACCAATCAAGACTTTATATTCTTACCTTTCTGATATTGTGGTAAAACTTTAGGCCTCTCTGATAAAACTATGCCTTTTAATTTACTCGGTAAATGATTTCTTGTTAGGTGACCCATTTAAAAACATCCTGAGAAAATAAAAAAAATGATAAAATATTTTTAATTCAGCTAAACCATACCACAGATAATATAATACCAGCATACAGATGCCTCATCCCATAAAAAGAAACCGTGCCACGTAACTAGCGTTTTTCATCTGATTATACCGATAATTTTTTGTAAATCGATCGCGTTCGGTTCCATTCCACGGCGATAGATAGATCACCATCTAATAATCAATCGATATCGATAGATAAATCAAACAATCAGAATAATCAGTACAGTACTTCGGGACAGTTTCTTTGTATGGGTTGAGACACCACTGACCATACATTGGTACTTTTGAATTGTCAAACAAAATATGAATCTCACTCGCACATTCGCAAGCCTCAGTCTCTATGGAGAAGAATGTGCAAGAAACTCCACGGAGACTCTTTTCCATCAGTTTTAATCACAATTATTTGGTGACATCATTCTTGTTGGCAAAATACTTATGTGAGAACGACGTAAAAAGACGTGCAAGTAAAAGCGTCTAGACTAGAGTAAAACAAACAATCCAAAAATACAATAAGTACGTAATTAAAAGCAGGCCGAAGCAGTTAAGTTAGGACCAATCCCAACTGATGGCGCCCGTTCACGAACATGACGCATGAATTGGCACCAGTCAGCTCAACCATCATGAAGGGAACCGAATGATCCAATACATGTGTCACCATCAGAGAGACATTAGAAAGAGAGCATGACACACTCTCAACTGCCAGGGCACACACAAGTCAACAAGAACACAAGAAACTTATAGACAAAAATAGCTTCTCTGTATGAGAAGAGGGAAGAAGTTAAACGTAGCCCCTCACTAGGAATTTCTTCCTGTATCGTGGGTGCGTTTACAAACATTTAAACACACATACACAAGACACCCAGAACCGGAACAACTATCTGTAGGCCGTACAAATATTTGTTCCGTGCGGGAATTCTCATTCACATATTATAGTTTGATTACTGTCACATTTTTAGTAGAATTATTGTCATTGGACACATTATATCAAATTTTGTTTTATTTGGTCATATTCACTTTTATCATAGACACTACATACATAGGCCAGGACATAGGCAAGGACAATTAACACATTGGCAAAAATGTTATTATTAACACTAGGACAATTAA